>CM076576.1:906781536-907199911 GCA_034641835.2 Pinus albicaulis | reverse complement strand
TACTTGCTCGCGCTGCGTGGCTAGATACCGTTTAAACTCTTCCATTACTTTTGCTAACATAGATTCCACAAGTTGATAGAAAACCATAAGAGTATTAAAGGATATCATTGAACATCATAGATATGTAGAGGAAATAAAAGTGAACAACTTGTTATTTTCGAAGAAAAAATTGAAGAGCTTACTGTAGGCACTTCTTCTAGTTTTTTGTTAGACAAAATTCACAAAATGAGTCGATTAAGTGGTTGTGATGAAGGATCATGTTCAACAGAATTCCAAGAAATTTTCTCAGTGCGAACACAATAATTGTGTGCATCATTACAAAACATCTTAAGTGAACAAAATAACAAAGACAAATTAATAAGGGGTTCTCTTAAATACAATCCCATTTGAATTCAAGGATTGATCCTGATTCAAATTCTCCCTGGCAAGATATCCTTCTGGTAAGTGTAAACCAAGATCATTTAGTAGAGTTCTTGAATTTTCAGATGGCTGATAATTCTTCAATATAGACTGGGTGAATGGATCATATTTTCTCCCCAGTTTAATGGGCAGTTTTTCCACAGTGGGTGGCTTCAGGTTACCCCCATACTTCAAAAAACCATTTCCACCAGTTTGCTTCCAATCACTTTATGATTTCAAAGCTAAAATGCAGTTCACAACTTTCACCAATGATCCTCCTTGAAACAAAGCTTAAGTAAGATAAGTGTACAAAGGATAAACCGAGGAAATCGATTCATTGCTTTGCAAGATTTAGGGCTTCTTCCAACAGACTGTTTAAGGTAAAATCACGGTAAAGGTGTGTGAGGTGACTGATTTGATCAAATTTTCCCCTTAACACTATGGTCTACAGAAATTACTTGCAATTCATGTAGGAGAGGTTGATGCATTAGCAAGCACTGCAAGAGGACTTGACAGGCAGCTGAGTGGGAATTATCTACTTGAACATCATGGGAGCAATATGGCCAGTTTGGATGATGATAGATGGGCCAAGCCGGTGGATGCTTTTGCTGATGGTTGTGATATGCGGATGGATGCATATATTAGTGGTTACTCTGTTGTGTTTCGACCTGGCCAAGGTTATAATACTGGCTTTGCAAGAAATACCTGTGCAACATAAATGAGTATGAATGTCAACCTTCCTGGAGGGCCTTATGTGCAAGCACCACTTCCACAAGTTGAACTAGTGAGAAATAATTCTGATTCGGATAGGTGGCAGTGTGCTTCTGGTTCGCAGAAGGGTTTTATTCCTCCTCCACAACCTTCTCTGCCCACAATTCATATATCAAAGAATCGATATGAAGTGGGCAAGGTTTCTGATGAGGATCAGTTGAAACAAAGACAAATTAAATCCATCCTTAATAAATTGACACCCCAAAACTTTGAAAAACTTTTGAACAGGTCAAAGAAGTGAACATTGAATCTGAATCATGTCTTCATGGTATAATCTCTCAAATATTTGACAAAGACTTGATGGAGCTAGATTTTTGTGAAATTTATGAAAAATTATGTTTAAGCTTGCTGTAGGAATACCAGAATTTTACGAAAATAATGAGAAGGTTTTTTAAACCGAGTTCTTTTGAACAAATGTCACAGAGAATTTGAAAAATATGAAAGAGAAGAGGCAGAGGTAGATAAAGCAGAAGAGCATGGTGAAAAAATCCTTTTAGCAGAAGAAATACGGGAGAAGAAGGCTGCAACACGACGACGGATGCTAGGAAATATAAGGTTTGTTGGTGAGCTTTATAAAGAAAGTATGATGACTGGAAAAATTATGCATGCATGCATCAAGAAATTAATTGGTGTATTTCAACATCCAAAGGAGGAAAATTTTGAAGCTTTGTGAAAACTAATGAGCACTATTGGTCATATGATTGACCTTTCAAAGGCTAAGGAACATATTGATGCTCACTTCACTAGGATGAAAAAAATCTCCAATAACCAAGGGATTCCCTCTAGGCTGAGGTTCATGTTGAGAATATAATTGATCCGAGGAGGAATGGATGGAAATGAAGGAGGAAAGTTGAGGTCCCCAAGAAAATAGAGGAAATGCATCAGGATGTCGTGCAAGAACTACATGGACAGGGAGGCTGCTCTCGAGTTACCAATATGGGAAATTAATGTCGAAGACTTATGACACCACTTAATCATGCTGTGAGAGGACTTTCGATGCCACCTTACATGGCAACTGCACAGACGGGTTCACTTCCACATATGGGTGGGATTAAAGGGCCACAATCCCATATGGGACCACGTGACAGTGGATTCACTATTCAAGATGCTTAGATTGTGGATAAGGGTCAATTTGAAAATCAGTCTATGCCAAACCCTTCAAGACATAGAGCTTCGAATGACGGCCACTTGACACTTGGTCCTAAGGGAGGTCTTGGCAAGGGAATAGGAGGGAGGGCTTAGCCTCTACCATATGCTAAGAGTGCTCTAACGGATATTCCACTATTCACATCTCTGAGTAATAGCTGAATAGGTGCAGGTCTGAATTCAGGTTGCAAAACTGACTGGATGCTAGTTGGTATGAGAGATGAAATTTTGACAAGGACTTATGCTGCAGAAAATCATTTATTTTTAAAATCATGTGTCCAGGAAAGAAATTGTTTGGATAATGACATAAGAGAGTTTAAGAATTCATACTCATCAGGTGACAGAGGCGGGAATACTGCAAATGTTGAATTTCAACTATAAGAACATTCTTCTCAAAGAACTTTGAGTTCAAAACTCATTGATGTTCAACTTAGGAAAAAGGCTGAAATGGAAATCAAAGAATATTATAGGTGCATAGAGAAGTCAACACGTTTCCCTGAATTTTTCTTAATTTTGCATGACATACCATCCAGTGTCAGAGATTTGAAGGAGACAAATTTTTGTGTAGATGACCTTAAAGCACCATTGTTCCATTCAACTATGGTTTCACTTTGGATATTAGATTATTTTTTCAGGAAATATGTTGAAATTGATCTTCTGGGGAATCTACTTACACATTTATGCAAGTCTAAGCCTTTCTTTTTAAATCAAGGACAACTTACTGAACTGTAGTGTGAAATTTTTTGTTTGTTGTTATTCAAGTTTGAATTTATTTAAGTATTGCTACAGTCTATGGTCATTTGTGATTATGAATTATAAATATATATAATTTTTATGTTTCTAGGTTGGAGACTGTATTATTTTCATTAGAGGATACTATTTTTGATGCACCCAAGGATCCTGAGTTCCTTGGTCATGTAAGGTCAAAATCTACTAAGTTGATTCCATGTCATTAGAACAATTTTGCATCCTTCTTGGGAAACAAATCCATTACAGAATAGGAGTTTCCCAAGAAGGAATTTATAACATGGAACCAAAAAATTACAAGCAATGTTAGCGAGATTGTCTTTCCAAGGCATATTTTTTTTCTAAAAATGGCTTTATTTAGTTCTACTCATCCATATAGGATTCAATGTGCAATTGGTTAACTAGATAGTGAATTGTCTTTCCTTAATATATGTGCAATTATAATTAATGGCTCAGCCTATTCTTCTATCATGCCTATAAGAGACCATGGGTAGGTATGACTAATGGCTCCTCTACCATTTTTTATTGTAGAGTAGGTAGTCTCAACAAAGTTATAACAAAGTAAAAAAGAACTATAAGCTTGACAACTATACAAATAGGAATTTCCATAAACTTGACATATTTACTCTTTTTTTATTATGTTTTGCTTTTGGGTGATAGGACCAAGGCAGATGCAATTATGTTGAAGGACCCCACTCTTCAAGAACTGAAATTCCTACCTTAAAAAATACCGAAAAATGAGGAGCTACAAGAATCAACACCATATTTGATTTGAACATAAATAGTCTTATTATCTCAGAGTATTTACCTAATCACAATGACCCATAGATTCTCGTCATGGATTATTTCTCTCATTCTATTTATTAGTAACATCCACAAAACGTATCCCTACATTTGAATCTTGGGAAAAAAACATATAATTGTTATCATTTAAATTATCCATATCTATTGGAGCCCAAAAATCCACTTGCTTTGGATAAGATTTATCTATAACCTCAAAAGAAACCCTGTTATAAGTTGAAGGACCATTATGTCCTCTTGAGTCTTGACAAAGTATGATGGAATGAAATTGGGTGAAGACCAGATCTAGGTTTACCATGTCAAAACCTAGGTTCATTGAGATGATGACCTTGGTTTGAAGATATCCACCATACAAACTAGGACCACCCACACTTATTGTTGCCATCTCTCTTTCTTCATCAAGATTAACATACTGAGGACCTATAACCCGTGGAGGCCCATGGTAGTCATTGCAGTGTAATTTATTAGAATACATGCCATTTCTTATTATGAGATTTATGAAATCCAAAAATTGCATCACTCACATTATTTTGAAGAAGTCTACAAATTAGGTCAACATAATTTTTTTCACATTTACGGCTTCCCTCAAATTTGTTTTTTCTTGAAGCTCGAGCACTTTCATAACAAAAATAGGCAAAGTAAGACAACAAAAATGGTCCACTCCCTTTTCATTTTCTAATATTAGAATGAAGTTTTATTAGAGACACTATTTGTTTGTTTGTTTTGGTTAGAAAAGGGTTTTCTCTTGGTTTTATGTGACTTTCAATTTATCATATGTAGCATGTTGAGAAATGGGAAAGAATAATGTGTGACATTTATCTTGCAAATATTGATGTTGAATGAAAGGATACATTGTAGAAATTTTGAATAACTGATATATTATTCACCGAGATTCTCCTGATCACACACTATTTTAGCTTCATGCACAATACAGAATCTCTTCTACCATTGATCATTACATGCGGAAATAAAATCAATTGCATGCGCACATTAAAACCATAAACAATCACACATATGAACACAGTATTTCATGGGAAAGCTTAAAGCTGAAAACCCCAACTATCTGTATATTATATGTCATAGAGATCATGTAACAATCATCATGCAAAGCTCCTCATAAGCTCTCAGTACAATCTCCAATTGCTACACACTAATCAAGCTAGATCTAGCAAAACACATGCTCCAATCTCTGCCACCTGATAACCTGCCTCTATTGCACAATAAATGCTGAAGAATGGCTCATAAATAACTTCAAACCACCTGGCTTGTACTGCACAATCCTCATTGGCTTGTCCAATCACTGGTTGTTTCAAATATGCAACAATATAGTCACAACTGATAGTCACACTGCTCTTTCACCTATCTCTGCATTGGTCTCCACTGAAACTGTCCATGCACTGAAGTTAAATGATGTATTCTTTAGTTGATTAATGAGTTTATAATTAGTGAATTAATTAATAATTAATTCACACCACTCTTCACTAGTGTATTAATCAGTTATACTAAATACAACTAGCTCAACTCTGTTTAGATTAGTTAAACTAAACACAACTCCATTAACTCCTCAATCAACTCCACAAAAGTATATCATGTGAGTTCTAACTGAAGTATCCATGCAATAGCTCCAATTAACCCTCAGGAATAGTATAATTCCTTCTGTCAGCTCCTGTACTACATCTGTGCACTTAACTGAAATGCTCCAAGAGAATAAGATAATGTTTATAGTCCAAATGTTATTAAGAGCTAATAATATTTGACATATCTATTTTTAGACTGGAAATCTAAAAATAGATTCCGCCCAATATGTCTAAAAATAGAATTCCATCTATTTTTTCTGACTTGACCAACCATCCACATATAGCATCCTACAACTCATATAATATGATCCATATGTCTAAAAATAGACATAGTCTAAAAATAGACTTTGTGCCAAAAATAGCCCGTGGGCCCACTTAGTGAAGGCGACTTCTTTCCACTAAGCTCATCATATTGTTGCAATCTCAACACTCCTTCTCAACAAGATAAGGATTATCTGCCACCCCTATCCTGCCTCTGTGGTATTCGAATTTGCTCCTGGTGAGCGCCTTCATCAAGATATCAGCATCCTGATCCTCTGTGGGAATATATGAAAGTAACATGATCTTCCGCTGGACACAATCTCTGATATGATGATACCAGATGTCAATGTGTTTAGATCTATCATGAAATACTGGATTAATCGAGACTTTGATGCAACTCTAATTATCACCATAAATCACAGTAGGCTCTAAGCTGTGTGAACCGAACAACCCGACCAAGATCTTCCTCATCCATATAGCCTCGCATGCAGCCAAACTCGTTGCCATATACTTGGCCTCTGCTGAACTGAGTGCCATGGATCTCTGCTTCCTGCTGTACCAAGAAACTGATGTTGACCCGATACTGAAAATACCTCCAGATGTGCTCTTTTTGTCCATTGGGCTCCCTTCCCAATCTGCATCCGTGAAGCCACATATCTTCACCTCATCCAATTGTTTGTACCATAATCCATATCCCGATGTGCCTCTGATATATCTCAATACATGTTTTCCTGCCTTCCAGAAGAGCTTGGTAGGCTTAACCATAGCTTGTGAAAGCTGGTTAATAGCATAGCATATGCCGGGTCATGTATTGACCAGATACATAGGCGACCCCACCAACTGTTGATAAACAGTGGCATCCATTACCTCTGCCGAAGTAGCATCCTCCTTCCTCCATCCACCAGGAAGAGGAGTATCAATAGGCTTGCAGCCATGCATGTTGAACTTCTCCAGTATCTCCAGGGCATACTTGCCTTGAGAAACAAACAGTTCATCACTGCGCTGCCAAATTTCCAATCCCAGGAAATAATGAAGGAGGCACAAGTCCTTCATATCAAACTCCTTTGCAAGATCAGCCTTGCATGAGTGTATCAACAGCTCATCACCTGTCAAAATAAAATCATCTACATAAAGTAAAATGATCAGCAACTTACCCTCCACCACAATCTGGTATAGGTTCGGATCCGCCTCACTCTTGGAGAATCCAAGCCCGGTGAAATAACTGTCTATCCATGTGTACCAAGCACAAGGTGCTTGTTTCAACCCATACAACACTCTCTTGAGCCTGCACACATGCGACTCGCTGCTGAATATATTGAAACCTTCGGGCTACTCTATGTACACCTCCTCCTCAATCACCTCATTGAGGAACGCAGTATTCACATCCATCTGATGAATGTGCCACCCCATCTGTGCTGAGAGAGCAAGAATCGTCCGTATGGAAGAATACCTTGCGAAAAGTGCAAAGGTTTCCTCATAATCGATCCCCTCAGTTTGTGAGAAGCCTCGGGCAAAAATTCTTGCCTTGTACTTCTCCACACTCCCGTCAGCTGCCTGCTTCACTTTGTGGATCCATCTCGAACCCACCATTGATTTCCCTTCCAGCCTTGGGACAATATCCCATGCATTCTTTCTGACAATCGAATCATACTCTTCCACCATGGCATCTACCCATGCGGGATCCTCCAAAGCTTCCTCGAAAGAGGATGGCTCCGTCACGATACACTTGATCATAAGAGCCATGTATCTAGTATACCGATCAGGTGACTATCTATGTCGGCACTGTGATGTAGGTGCTCCTACAACCTTCTCTGCATCTTGATCCAGTCGCTCAACTTATGTAGTGCGCTTTCACCCTCTGATGGTTGGTGCTGCATGAGTGGTCTCTTCCACTCCATGACCCTCCTCTTGTGGCTGATCCACATCAAGAGACTCATCCTTAGGAACTAATAGCTCCTCATCTGCATGCAAGTGTGGCTCCCTCTCAAGCGAACACTTCATGGCTTTCTCCTCATGAAATTTGATATCCCATCGCACAACAGTCTTCCGACTGTCTGGAAAATACACATGATAGTTGTGGGGTGTAGTAGTGTACCCCACAAATATCCCAACCTCTGCATTCAGCTCCAGCTTCTTCCTGGCATCCTTCGTCACATGAATGTAAACAGGTGAACCAAAAATCCTCAATTGGGAAATATCAAGCTACTTACCAGAAAATGCCTCCTCGAGTGTACTCATGCCAAGTATCCTGTGAGGACAACGGTTTTGCACATATACTGTAGTATTGCATGCCTCATCCCAAAAGAGTATGGGAAGGCCCTGATCATGCAACATTGCCCATGCAACACCCACGATCATTTTTTTCTTCCTCTCAGCAACCCCATTTTGCTGTGGGTTATGAGGTGCTATGAGCTCTCTTCGAATTCCTTCTGCGCTACAAAAGTCCTTGAACTTACCAAAGATTAATTCACCACCATTGTCACTCCTAAGTGCCTTCACCTGCTTCCCCTATTATTTCTCAACCAGTGCCTTGAACTCATAGAACTTTGAGTATGTCTCGCTCTTCTTCTGCATGAATAAGATCCAACACTTCCAAGAAAAATCATCAACAAATATCACAGAGTACATGTGCTTTGCTGTCGAAGCTACTGAGAAAGGTCCACACATGTCTGTGTGAATTATCTCAAGGATCATCGTGGCACAACTATCCTTCTCGTGAAAGGTGGCTTTCACAAATTTTCCTAAGGTACATCCCTTGCACTGATATGACTGTGCAAGAGTACCCATAGGAAGCCCAGTAGAAATCAACTGCTATATCTTCAAAGCTCCATGGTGAAGGTGGCCAAATCTCCGGTGCCACATCTCGCCATCATCCCGACTCACCACTCCTTCTGCCTTGCCTGCCATTGCTGCGTAGCCATCTACCTGCAATTGATAAAGGTTCTTAACTCGAACCCCTATCCTCCGGGTCTCACCAGTTGCCTTACTACGCAGGAAAGAATTTCCCTCACTAAAGACAACATAATATCCCTTGTCTTCTAACATCGCCACAGAGATAAGATTCTTCTTCAATCCTGGAACATGCATCACTTCCTTCAATATGAAGGGTTTACCATACTCCCTCTCAAAGGAAATTGTACCGATACCGGTCGCATTGTATCTACCATCATCGCCCATCTCGATGTGCACTCCAATATATTTCTCATCCAGATTAGTAAACAAATCTCGATCTCCTGCCATGTGAAAATATGCACCACTGTCAAGAAACCACACTGAACCCATCACACTTGAGACCAAGCATGCGATCAATGAAAAATCTTGCTCAAACTGCGAGGCTAAGGCCTCTCCAGCTGCAGATCCATTAGCCTGCTTATTTTTCTTCTTCTGTGGACAACTAGTGGCATAATGTCTGTGTTGGTGACAGTGAAAACACTTCACCTTGGACATGTCCTGCTTCTTGCCTTTCGCACCGGATTGAGAAGCATGCTTCTTGCTCTTCCCCTTCTTTGCTTTGGCAGCCAAAGTGAAATTTTCTTCATTAGAGTTCTTTGATGAAGATCCATCCCTGGTACTTCGCCTTATCTCCTCTTGCACAAGATCCAACCAAAGTCACTCCCATCCTGGAAATTTATCCCGACCATTGACAGAGTCCTGATAGGAATGCCAAATCTTTGGAAGCCCAAGGAGAGCCAAGCTCACCAATTCCTCATCATCAACAGTAACCCCCAAACTTCCCAGCTCATCCTTGCATTGGATGAACTTCGTGAGGTACTTGGGCATACTGTCACCTTTCTCCATTGTTATGTTTTCGAGTTTATCCTTGAGCGCCAAATTCCTCTGGTCGCTCTTGCTTTGAAATAAATCTATGAAAGATTTCCACATCAAGAATGGAGAAGCCTTACCATGAAGGCTGGACACTATGTGATCCTTCACACCTTCCAACAGAATTATTCGACACTTTGTTGTCTTCTTTTACCATGCGTCATGTACGAAAGGATCACTAGAAGTAGGTTTTGGAATTTCTGCATCTATGAACTCCTTCAACCCATTGTCATCCAGCACCACCTCCATCCTATCCTTCCATGCAATATAATTCGAGCTTCCCTCAAGGGAAAACTCCAATCGCAATCCATTGAAAGACATCTCAACAGCGACACCAAGAAAATACTACTGCAAATTTGAATTCCACTAGCACAAAACTCAACTGCTTCAATGTTTTGCAATTGCTCCAATGATCAATATCGCTCTGATACCATGTAGAAATTTTGAATAACTAATATATTATTCACCAAGATTCTCCTTATCACACACTATTTTAGCTTCATGCACAATACAAAATCTCTTCTACCATTGATCATTACATGCAGAAATAAAATCAATTGCATGCGCACATTAAAACCATAAACAATCACACATATGAACACAGTATTTCATGGGAAATCTTAAAGCTGAAAACCCAAAATATCTGTATATTATATATCATAGAGATCATGTAACAATCATCATGCAGAGCTCCTCACAAGCTCTCAGTACAATCTCCAATTGCTACATACTAATCAAGCTAGATCTAGCAAAACACATGCTCCAATCTCTGCTACCTGATAGCCTGCCTCTATTGCATAATCAATGCTGAAGAATGGCTCATAAATAACTTCGAACCACCTGGCTTGTATTGCGCAATCCTCATTGGCTTCTCCAATCACTGGTTGTTGAAAATATGCAATAGTATAGTCACAACTGATAGTCACACTGCTCTTTCACCTATCTCTGCACTGGTCTCCACTGAAACTGTCCATGCACTGAAGTTAACTGATGTATTCTTTAGTTGATTAATGAGTTTATAATTAGTGAATTAATTTAATAATTAATTCACACCACTCTTACTAACTGTATCAATCAGTTAAACTAGATACAAATATCTCAACTATGTTTAGATTAGTTAAACTGAATACAACTCCACTAACTTCCTCAATCAACTCCACCAAACTCTGTCACATGAGTTCTAACTGAAGTCTTCATGCAATAGCTCCACATAACCCTCAGGAATAGTGTAATTCCTTCTGTCAGCTCCCGTGCCACATCTGTGCACTTAACTGAAGTGCTCCAAGAGAATAAGATAATGTTTATAGTCCAAATATTATTAAGAGCTAATAATATTCGACATATCTATTTTTAGACTGGAAATCTAAAAATAGATTCTGCCCAATATGTCTAAAAATAGAATTCCATCTATTTTTTCCGACTTGACCAGCCATCCACAAATAGCATCCTGCAACTCATAGAATATGATCCATATGTCTAAAAATAGACTTTGCGCCAAAAATAGCCTACGGGCCCACTTAGTGAAGGCAACTTCTTTCCACTAAGCTCATCATCTTGTCGCAATTTCAACATACATAGTTTAACCAAGCTACAATTCACTTTGGTAAAGGAAAACGAACATCTTAAAAAACTGCTTAAGAATACACTATATACAAAGTTTGACCATAAGTAATATATGCATTTTTATTTTGCAGATACGTTCTTTTTTCTACCCAAGATATCACAACAAGAAAAATATTGATATTGGAGAAATTTTTTTAGGACCTCATTGAAGCCGATTTTTTTGATGACCTATTTCATTAATAATTTCTCATATCTCATGAAGGCTTTAAATATGAATTAATATGTTTATGAAACAAATCAGATTCAAATCTTATAGATATAAAAGATAAAAACAAATTTCAATGTCTTTCTTATTTTTACTTGACTCTACTGTGGGCAGGTTACATGAAATGTGATTGGAAAAAGGATGGGGAGACGATGGATATGATGTCTTGGATATGGTTCATTTGTTGTTAGAGATCTCTTAGACACCTAAGCCATTGAATTTGGAAATGTTTCTAGTAGGAATTCCTATGGTTTTTAATGTTGTGATTATTTCACCTCATGGTTATTTTGGGCAAGCAAATGTTTTAGGAATGCTAGACATGACATTGACGGACAGGTAAACAATTTTTTTATAATTGCAATTTCCATTCCATGTTATCCTTTGTTTATTGTTTGATTGTATTTTGAACGTTTCTTTTGATTTTGTTTTGTCTTTTAACTATGAAATTAAAAATACTTAGTACAATGTCCATTTAAATAACAACCAAAGCCCGAAGATGAAATTAGTATTACACTATATTGATTGGAATCCTTATAGGTATTTTATGTTAAAATATTTTCATGATTATTAGAAAAAGTTACTTTAATGTTTTTATTTGAGTACATGTTTATATACTTGATTAAGTTCATCCGTTAGAAAATGAAATGTTGTTATGAATAAAACGACGAGGATTAAACATCACACCTCAAATTATTTATTTTCTCAAGTTATATACAACTTGAGATTTTTATCATATAACTTAGTTGACATGATTGTTCCTAAGCTTTCCTTGAAGGTTGAATACTAATTTACTAGGGTGTTATTTTCTATATATGGTGAAATTTTATTTTCTTTGTTTATACAGGTTATTTGGCCACATTATAGTGGAAATTATCACCCCAGTGAAGAAAATTTATTCGAGTTTCTTACTTATATGGGAAAAAATGGCATTGACATTGTTGATGTTGAGGTATATGTCGTATAAACTATTACAGTATAATTTATTTTATATTCTAGTGTTCATTTCTTTTCATGTTTTACACTCTGAATTACATCTTCTTTTGTTTTCAGAAAATGAACTCAGTATTGATGGTAAGAAGCAGGAATTGAAAAAGAGGGGAGCAATAACATTGGAGCGACAAATGCAAAAAGAGAGAGGAGAACCAGTCTGGTGATACTCTTAGAGCCAATATCCTGCATAAGACACACATATAAAGACTGATGGTCAAGTCTTCTTCAGAGTTGGTGAATTCACCTACAATGCCTTGAAAACACAACGATAATGTTTTGAAGTGATGAAACACTATTTCATGTGTAAATTGTAGTCCAACCAATATTAAGTTAGAAAATAATATTGTAATACTTTAACATTTGATATAATATAATTTTTGTGGTTGAAATTATTTATAGTTGCACTTGATATTGTTTAGTATTGTAATTAAAATATGCAACTTTGTGTTTTCATATTAGATGAACATGCACATTGTACGACATTTTTTAAATCATACTAATTAATTTATGTTGATTAGTAATGAACACAAAATCAATTTAAAACTACTAAATTATTAATTTATATTGGTTAATGATGAACACAAATCAAATGAATATACGACTAAATTAGTCGTTTATAATGATTATTAATGAAAGTAAATGAAATGAATACAAACTACTAAATTAGTCGTTTATATAATGAATAAATGACTACTGCAAGTGATAAATTTTTTATTACAAATGAAGATCAAATTTTTCATACATACGACTATTAGTAGCTAATTTACAATATCTTATAACACGACTAAAATTTAGTCATATTTCTCCAGTCATTAATTGGTTTCAAACAATGACTAAAATTTGCATATATATGACTATTAGTAGTTAATTTATAGTATCTTATAACACGACCAACATTTTGGTCATATTATTTTGGTCATTAATTGGTTTTCTCAGGTGATCATATAGTAATATATTTTGTTGTATATTTGGTCATTAATGACCAAATCAAAGATTAAATCAATGACTAAATCAATGACCAAATCAATAACTAAATTAATGATCAAATCAATGACTAAATTAATGACTAAATTAGTGACTAAATTAATGACCGAATATACTAATGGACAACAAAATTGAGATAACCAATTAATGACTAAGCTAAAAACGACCAAAATTTGGTCGCATTATAAGATACTGTAAATTAGCTACTATTGGTCGCCAACCAAAAACTAGTCGTTTATATGCAAATTTTAGTCATTTTTTTAGTAAGTAATTAGCTATTTTGTACTAGTGAATGTCAACAGAATATCCTGATTCATTTATGTTCGAATTACATATCTTATGTAGAACTTATGGATACATAGATAAGACACACAAGATTTGTATCTTTCCTACTACTTTGAAAGAAGCAACATTTGGTTTATGGGTTTAGGAGAACATATCATTACTTCTTGGGATTATATGAAGAACTGTTTTCTTAAAAAGTTTCAACCTATTGCAGGGCTAGAGACTCAAAAGAAGATATTTTTAGAATGAAACAACAAGAAGATGAAAGTTTGGAGGAGTATTTAGAAATATTTATTTACAATCTGCAAAAATTCAAACAACATTCCCTGAATCCCAATACCACAGGAAAAATTTATCTTAAGGGTATCAGAGATGAATATTTAGATATTATAAATGTGATGGGAAAAGGATATATCTCAAATCTACCATTTGATGATATTGTTGAAATTTTTCAAAATTATTCTAGGGGAAGAGAAAAAACGTGGAAAAAGAGATATTACATCAAGAGCTTCCAAATCTACATTAAGTGCAGTAACAAGAGCAGAAATAGGAAGTTTACTAGAAAATTTTAAAACAGATCTCTTGAGCACTTTGGGAGCACAAGTAGATATCTTAAAAGCAAAGAATAAGAAAGAAGAACAATATAAAATATTAGCAATCTTTTATCCAAAGTGTAGAAATAAACATCTGCTCAGAGAATGTCCTTTGCAAGGTATACAAGTGTGTGGAATTTGTACAGAGAATCATGCAACTAAAAATTGTCCAAAATTGAAAGAGTTACAAATGGAAGAAGTACAAGGGATAGATTCTCTTTACTATATGGCACCAAGGAGACCTTCGCAACCAAGGATGCCTCAACAATTACCTCAACAAAACCCCTAGAATTATCAGTATCCTTCTCGTGATTCATGGAACACTCTAATGCCATGGGAGGCTTGGCCTCCACAACAATATCAAAACCAACCTACACAACGTTGGAGGGGATATGGTTATGGAAAACAACCATCTCAACAAATTTACCCTCAACAATATCAATATCAACAACCATACCAACAACCATACCCTCAACAACCATTCCAATACCAACAATTCCAATGACAACCTCAACCAATGCCATTTCCATCACAAAATCTTGCACCAATGCTAACTCAACCTCAATAGCTTCAGTTACCTTCTAACCAACCACGTGTTAAACCAACTCAACTACCAGCTCAACCAGTAGCTACTCTGAGTAACAAAGTGGATAAACCAGCATACAATGTGGAAGAAGAAACATACTTTCCTACATATTATATTCTTCCCATAAAATATGTCCACTTAAGGTCTGGGAAAGTGTTACATAAAAATTCTCAACCAATTATAGAATAAAAAACTAAAAAAGGAGATTAAAATAAAAAATATCATCTAGAAAATCAAATTCAAAAAGGGAAATCTATTATGACTCAAACACCACTCTATCCAGAGAGGTTAGTACAACAAAAAATTCCAATGTCTATGCCTGAATTTGATATCTTGGATGAATTTAAGAATGCTCATGTCAAAATTCCTTTGTTAGAAGCAATAAAAGATATTCCAATTTATTCAAAAATAACAAAGGAGTCATGCATCAATAAAACTGGTAGAAGAAAAAGAGATCCACCCACAATCTAGGTCATTGGAAGATTACCTAGTCTCATGTCTACAAAAACAACAATTGAAAATTATATTGACCCTAGGATATACACAACACAAAAGGGTATATCCAGGGTATATGCAAGGAATTGAAAAATATATTGACCCACAACAAAAAAGGAAGTAAGAAGTTTCTTGGGATATGCAGGGTATTATAGGAGGTTCATTGAAAACTTCAGTAAAATATCCATACCTCTATTCAAGTTACTTGCAAAATATGTTGAATTCCAATGGACAAATAATTTTCAAAATGCATTTGAAATATTTAAAGAAAAATTGTCAGTTGCACCCGTTATTTGAGGATCAAATTGGTCATTTCCAATTCATATATCTACTGATGCATTTGAGATTGCTACATGAGAATCACTTGGATATAAAGAGAACCATTTTAATTATGCCATATACTTTATAAGAAAAAAATTAACACCGACATAATGGAACTATACAGTTATGGAAAAAAAATGTTAGTTGTATTACATGTAGTTAATAAGTTTAGACATTACATAACATGATATCAAGTATTCATTCACACAGATCATTCAACCATAAGATACTTAATGAACAAATAAATTACAAATGGTAGAATTACTAGATATATGTTATTGATGCAAGAATTTAATATCACTATACAAGATCGACCAGGTAAGGATAATGAAGTAGCAGAATTTCTATCAAGACTTCATTCAACTGGTCATCCAAATCTTATTTTAGATAATCTTCTAGATGAACATATATTTTCTATAACTATTAAGACTCCATGGTTTGCATATGTAGCCAAATATTTATCATCTGGAATACTACCTCCAAGCTTGTAAGGGATCTTACAGAAAATTACAAGATCAAAAAAAGAAAATATACTCCATACCATCCCCAATAAAATGGACAAGTGGAGTCCACTAACAAATTTTTGGAGATTATCATGACAAAAATTGTGCAGATGAACAGAAAATAATAGTCGAAAAAGTTAAGAGATGCGCTATGGGCATACAGGATCACATGGAAGAACATGAATGGATTCAGTCGATACAATTGGTATATGGTAAGGAAGTGTTGCTACCCATTGAATTTAAAATACATACATATAAACATGCACCAGAATTGGGAATGAAACGATATGAAGCAAAACAACAATGAGTGATTAAATTAAATGAACTGGATGAAATAAGACAACAAGCAATGGAGCATACCAATCTAGTGCAGGAGCAGAGAATAAAATGGCATGATCGATTCATCAACAATAAATTTTTTCAGAAAGGAGACTAAGCATTATTGTTTGACTCCAAGTTTAAGGATTTCAAGGAAAATTTTACAACTCATTAGCCTGGGCCATATCGGATCTAAGAGATTTATGATGATGGAGCAACCAAAATAAAAACAATAGATGAAGCATTAATTTCATTTATAGTTAATGGACATAGGATTAAAGTCTACAATAAGCCTATCAGTAAACATGATTTTATGAAAAGAATTTTAGAAACTGATATGGAAATAATGGAACAACATAAAAATATGTCATCCCTACATCCATAATAAAAATATTTAAAAAAAAATTATATATATATATATATAGATAGATAGATAGATAGATAGAGAGAGAGAGAGAGAGAGAGAGAGAGAGAGAGAGAGTTTGGTTGTGAAAATCCAGGAGACTGGCACCATACAAAATCAAATTCATATTGGAAAACCAACTTGTTTGGCCAATATTAATTCTCTATTTTTTTTTTTTACTTCAGTGTGTTTTTGTATAATTAATCCTCCAACACATACAAGAATTGAGGACAAGTCTTAACATCAACAAGGGGGAAGCTAGTAATAAAATTATGCAAATATTTTGAGTAGTTGTATTTCAGAAGGAACCTAAATTACATGACAGAAGGGACCTAAGACATTATTGAAAATATTATGTAAAAGGGACCTGAATTACATTATAGAAGCAACCTGAAACATTGTTGAAAATTACATGTCAGAAGGGACTTGAAACGTTATTTATAATATCACTACAGAAGGGACCTGAACAAAATCAACATTCAAGCCTGAAGTACATGTAAAAAGGGACCTGAAACATCAATTACAAACTACAGAAGGGACCTGAACAACATTAACATTCAAAGATCCTGGATCAATATCAAATGTGAAAACCTGAAAGCAGAAATAAGTCTCTACATTTCAATATATCTTGGTAGAACTATCAGTATGATAATTAAGACATCGTCAACCATCAACCATTATTTTGAATAGAGGACATCATCAGATAATATTGACATCAAGTATTTTATGGCATTACAAGTACAGCAAGTGAAAAACAATTTCTCTTAAAATCTCGATTAAAAAAAAAAAAAAAATCTAGAAAATTTTAAGACTAATTTATCTTGATATGCATTACATTTTACCCATATCCTACCTACATTTCAAAACACTACCTTCATTATCCTACCCATTATAATCATACTCATTATAATTCTACCCCTATTCATTATCCCTTTCCTACATTAACCATCATTCCATATACCATCACATTAGTCCCAATAATTTCTAAAACCATCACATTAACCCTAATTATTTTATCAAGCGTATGGATAAAAAATTAAAGGCTCAGTATTCAAATTCTTGTTGACCTAAAAGACAACAAAGGGTTAGTGTCATAATAGAAATTTAATTTTAAAGATGACCATTCTAGGGTCATTTTAAAATTAAAATATACAATAAAGAATTGAAACCTAAGCTACAAGCAAAATATGCAAATATATATCATATGATAAAGCTAAGATATGGAATGGGCGCACAATGAAAATAACAAAACCTAAGTATGAAATGCAAAAAAAATGCAATGAAAAAAAATGAATTACGATGCATATTGATTAAGTTATGGGCATGTAAAGCAATGAAGATAGCTATGAGTGAAGAACGAAATAGAAAAGAATGTGGGTTATGGTGATAAGATTTATGCAGAAACCATGGAGAAAGGAAATCATGCAAGTCAGAGAAAAAAATCCACAGAGGCATCCGAGTCAAGAGTTGACATATGAGAAATGATCAACATATATTCAAAAATAGAGTGTTATGCCATAAAACAAATCCTGTGCAACTACTGAAGCCTATGCCATTTAAAACAGACAGACATCTATGTTGCATTCTTCTTTCACCATAAAATCCATTACCATGCTTAGAGAAAGGAATTCGACGCTGTGAAAACCATAGGCATGCATTCAAAACACCTTGTGAAGGAAAAAATTGCTCAAGAAAATGCAGAAAAGAGGTGTGGATAAATAAGAAGAGGGTGCATTGATGTTAACGGAGATTGGAAGCTGAGATATTTGTCTATTGTGTTGATCAAACACTCCGAAAAATTGAAGAAATATCGTGGAGAGTATAGGTAAGCACTAACTCTAGATTTTCCACATTGATGAACGAATCTCAAACAATAAATGAAACTCAGGATTATGTGTTGAACGAGGGTTAAAACTCCAAGTTATAAGTTCAAATTTCTGCCACCGTTTAGCTTGACTCTACCATCGTTTAGCTTGAATCTGCCATCTATTAGAACATAAGGATCCTGAGATATCAAAGAATAGTTTTAACAAGAATCATATTGTGAAAACGCAGGCACACAAGGTTGAAATCAGATAAATCCTTGGGGTTGTTCCAAAGAAGGTAAAACGAAATCGAATTCCTCCACACACAGTCACAAAATTGTCACATTTAAAAATAAAAACAAAAAAACAAAGTTTTTACACAATGGGTGAATTTTGAAAAACACAGTAAGCCATTTTGATGTTGTTTTATACAAACAATGAGCCTAAATTCTTTCAGTTTGAATGCATAATAAGATTTTGTCTCTGTAGAAAAAGGAGCAATATGAATTCGAATAGAAAAAGGACATTGTGGGATCATTTTTTTAAATTTTACAAAGTAAATTTCATCACAAAGGCAGAGAATTCTACACCAAAACAGAGGCGACTTAAAAAAAAAATTGATAAAAAAGAGAATAGAAAATTAAAGAGTAATAAAAACATTTTTACAATGTTTTTATGATCTTTGTATATAAAAATTCTGTGTTTTTATCAGTTTTTGGAAGCGGAGCTCATTATTGTAGAAGAACAGAGGTATTTTTGAATAAGAGAGGTCGAAGAATATTGGTTTCATTTCTTTGAAGAGCATCAAAAGAGAGGTAATCATGAAAAAAATGCATGAATAAGTCAGTAAATATATATATGTGTGCATCAATTTTTATTTTAAAAATGAGAATGACGGCGGTGCAAGGTTACATAAATTTGTTTTCAAAGCATATGGCTACCAGAGTAGAACCAAATGACTTCTAGATAGAGAATTGGGAAAAAGAAACCATATAAAAACTATATCAGGTTGGAATAATAGGATTCCTATAGAAATTCAATGGGCACAATGAACATATTACAAAGGAATTCATAAACAATTATGCAAAAGATCAAAACATGGTGGGGAACCTATTTATTCCATTAAGCCCATAATTCATTTCTCAAGATTTAGACCTTCCAGTGTCAGGAGAACAATATCATAAGGGATTTCACTTTAAATATAAATGATGGACTTTATTTTTGGAGGAAAATTGGAAAGGATCATTTAATAGGACTAAGGGCATCCCGAGGGAGTGGTTTAATGAGCCATGGGTAGAATTGGTGCTAGTTATTCGAATATTTTTCACATGTGACTTCAGGCATAGTGTAGTGTATATTTATCATATTGGATTACTCCAACATATAAAGGGAGAAGTGAAATTCAATTTACCATACTTATTCTCCGAAAAATTGGTTAAAATGATAGAGAATGCGAGGAATGAAACTAAAACCAAGTAAGCACAAATCTACCACCAGGTACTCATCAAAATTCTTGTAAAGTATCAAATGAAAACCAAGGGTATAGTGTGGAATTTTTTTTTAGCCCAACATAATTTTGAGGAACAAATTATAGAGGAGAATTTGAAACCGGTTCATGAAACAAGAATCATAATGAACTCTCCTCTCTGTCCTAGGACAAGGTCCAAGAAACATCAGGATAATATCATAATTGAGAGAGAAACATATTTCCTATTTATTCCAAGGAGACATAGAAGAAGCCAAGAAACAAGTAGTAAAGAGAAATACCCTAAATTACAAGTTGTTGAAACACCTCCCATAGCAAATCAAGTTGATGAAATCATTGAGAGATTGCAAAAAGAAGCCTATGAAAATACATTGGAGAGGGATTCATACTTTGACAATGTTGAAGTAGAAGCTAGCTCATTTGCCAAAGACACAAGAGAATAAGAGAAATAGTTGCACCTTAACAAAATAAAGGAGTTAACAGATCAATTGGAGGTGAGAAAAATTCTAGAAAGGAATTTGAAGAAGGACACCAAGACATATAAGGAAAACAATGAAAATTTGACCAAGGAAAATGAAAAGTTGAATGAGAAAGTTGGAAAACTAGAAAAAAATAATGATCTTCTTTCCAAGCAAGCCTACAGGTGGCTTAATGAGAAAAGCACATGGAAATACAAGTATGAGAGAAAAAAGGTCATGGCTTCAATCTACAAGGGATATCAGTACAAAGGGATTGATTTTATTTTACAAGCAACATGGAAAGAAGCATCAGGATCAGGTAAAGTGTCTACATTAGAGCTCAGAAGGTCCGAGAGAAAGAAGCAAGCATGACAACATGCTTGTAAATCAGTAAGGGGAAGATGTTCACCCTCGTTTTTTATCCAATTTTGCTCAATTAAATACACATATTTTCCATTATGCCCATCCATATGCCATCCATTACACGTTATTTTTACCAATTTATTCATATTCAGGTATATAAATTATGTTTTTCAATTTTTAGATCTTTTTATAAAAACTGGATTTTACGTGCATTTTTGGATAGGACTAAAAATTCCCGTAATGGCTTCATTGAAGTCATACTTTTAGGACACATGGGAATGATCTGAATACATATTTATGAAGCTTGGGAACTAAGGATGGATGTTTACCTATTGGTTCGGTCAAACCAAGCTAAAAGAGACCCGGTAAAATATGGTCAAACATGACTTGTAATTTAGGAAATCCCTAGGAAATAAGCCAAAATTATTATTTTATGGGATTGATTTTCTAGATTTTGAGTGATTGTATGGATGAGATCGACCAAGATAGATGGATAAGGATAGGCATAGATGTTAGAGACATTTTATTCAAGTTTGTTTCATATTTTTCTATTTAAGCCAAGAACATTGAAGGCATGAATATGTATAATTTGTATGATTTCACTTTGATATTTTTGAACTTTGAGAGTTATTGAAGATACCAGTTATATCTTCTTTCATTTTTTCTATATGTTGAATTATTGATTTAGTTTCAATATCTAAGAAGTAACTTAAGTGTGCGAGGCAAGGGTGGATGGCCCCCACACCGAGCTAAGTGCACTTTCTGGTTAATTTAGTTGAATTTTATTAAACTACTTTTGTTTCATGTTTAAATCAGTTAATTAGATGTACGATGATCAATTATGTATGTTGATGAATCTTAGTGTAAATTCTAATATGCATATGAAGGGTCAACCTAGTGTTTAAGTTAAACTCTCCTTCTATCTGATCAGAAAATAAAAACTAGAATTCATCTTCCTTGCTTTGTTTAAAAGTTATTTTATGAATTTCCAGCTTTGATACAATGGCATTAATGATGAATGAATTTATAAACAAGGATAGCAAGGACCTCCTTTGTTAGGAGCCTCTTATATTATTCTTTTATGCATCTTAAGCTATTGATAATTAGTGATTTTGATTTTTTTTCATGTAGTATTATTGTAGAGAAGGTCAACCTGGTTCTCCTAAGTTAGGAGCCTCTTCTTCTTCGTATTACATATTGAATTAGAAGTTATTTAGTTAAGTTTTATATTTTTAATATGCATTTCCCTTCAAATCAATAATTCATCTTCTAAAATTGATTGTAGTTTAAATCCATATATTTTGGACATGCTTCCAAGTTTTACAAACTCGGATTGATAATAAAATGCTTTTGTTAGTTTACCCAATAAACAGACCCAACAAAGTGTTCGTCTTGTAAAACAAGGTTTTTTACAAGCTTTTCAAAATCTTTTTAAATCAAGTCTTACTTCACTTCTTCGGGGATGTTCTAGGAACGTTTCATGGAGAACGTATTTTTTGACATTGGTGGCATGATGAAAAAAATGGAGTGTGAGAAAATATTGTATAACAGTAACTGCCGTTGAAATAGAAGTGCCCTTCCAAGGACAAAGGCCAAAATATTTATGCGGCAATTTCTCAATAATAGAGAAATTACATGGGATTTACTTTGAAAAATAATTTATGAGGGCCCTTGAAGATGTAGTCTTTCTGAAGTTTATCTCGAAAGAAATGTACATCATATCCCCTTTTCTTCTTTATCCAAGTAGGTCTAGAGATAATTAAAAGACTCATATGTTTGGAAAAAAATGGCAAGGAGCCTCTATTGAAGAGGCCTTAAAAAACCAACATCAATAAAAAAAAGAAGCAACATTCAAATCCTTTCCCCTCATCATCACATTGGAACTTTAGATTGCAAGAATCAAAAAAATATTTGAAAAAAATTATTCAAATGTGAAATATCATAAAGCTTGAACATATTGAGAGTTTCAATCAATCCTCACTAGTGCATCAATGTGTAAGGCATTTGGTTCTAGTCATTAACACTCAAACCCCATGGGATTTTTTTAATGGAGCATCATAAGGAGCCCCATGAGAGCAAGAGAAAGGAGACTAATATCCCTCTCTTAGATTCACTCAATTAGCTTCAAAGCTAGTAGTGGCCAGTTGAAAAATAATTAAAGTGAACTTACAACCATAAAGTTGAAATATGAGTCACCCATAGTCAATAATTAGGGGAGTACTTGTGATCCAATGGGTGAATGGAGAAGTGGAACTGAGAAATTTATTGTTACACTCCCACTTATAATTGGGTATGTGCTATAATATTTCCACAACTAGTTATAAGCATTGTTATGTTGTGTCAGGCACAACGAGGAGGTCGCAAGGGGGGTGGAAACTCCCCTACTAGGGGATTTGTAAGGGGAAGTTGCACCCCTACATGGGGTTGGGGGTAGCGCCCTAGGATTTTTTATTTATGCAAACCCAATAATAATTGGGCATACATAAGGATGGTGGGCGGACCTACCCACGGTTTTGTAAATGATTTTTGCACATGGTTTTGGGCATGATGGTTTTTCCCCATGGTAGATCCGATCAAGGGAACTATAGTTACATTCTAATACAAGGTTAATGGATTGGGTTTTATGAAATATTTGACATGTATATAATGCCTTGTAATGTTGAAAGGAATATAATGAAAAATAAATGTAATTTTTTTGGTTTTGAGTTCCAAGAAAAAAATATTTGTGTATATCTTATGTTCCCACCATTGTGTATTTTTTTTGTTTTTTAAGAATTTTTCTGTAGGGGATGCTTTTTCAACAAAGGGGTTTTTCTTGGGCTTGCGGTAGACCCTGTTATAGTAAGATATCTACGGGATGGATTCTTGTACTGAAAGGAGATGATGAAAAGTGGAAAGGTAGAGATCAATAAATTTAATGGAAAAATGTTTGAGCTATGGAAGCTCAAGATAGAGGATCTGTTGGTGTAAGGAGATGAGTGGGTTGTTGTAGATCTAGGTATGACATAGACATGAATGTGTAAAAATATTAGGTGAAGTTAGATTAGAAGACAAAGAGAAAAGTATGATTGTGTCTCTTAGATTCAGTATTGTTGAATGTATCAGGGGAAGCAACGAAAAAGGCTTTGTATAACAAGTTAGGGACTTCATATCAATCTAAGTCCCTAGTGAAAAACTGTTCCTACAAAAAAAGTTGTATAACTTGAGGATGAAGGATGAAGACTCAATGATAGTGCATCTAAATGCCTTCAATATTATGGCAAGTCAGTTTTTATTTGTTAATATTAAAATTTCAGATGAAGATAAGTTCATTAGTCTGTTATGTTCTCTACCAAACTCGTGGAATAGTCTAGTTATTAATATACATAGAAATACAACTACCTTGAAGTTTGATGAAATAATATCATCCTTGTTTTCAGAGTAGATGAGATGAAAAAATATGGAGATTTAGAATGTAGATGCCTAGTTGTAAGGGGATGGTCCCGGAATAGAAATAAAAATAATTCCACAAATGGGAGATCTAAATATAGATGGATATTTAAATATTGAGGAAAAATGGTTAGGGTATGTTAGAAATGCGAAAAATAATGGCGCTAAAAAAAGGAATTTATATATAAACTCCTAAGAAAGGAAATGGGTTTGATAATTCTCCTTTTGTAGAGGTGAAACCACCTCATATGAGGGCGGGGATGTGTACTTGTCTTCTTCTTCAAGTACACACGTAGATCATGAGGCATGGTTGATCGACTTAGGTGCATCCTTCCACATTACTCCCCCTAGGGAGGGATTTTGCAAGTATGAGAAATATGTTGGCGATGATGTATTTTTAGGTTATCATAGGAAGACCATAATCATATGACATAGAAAATTTAAGCTGAAGTTGTAAGCTGGAAGGATTATAACACTTCCTAGTGTTTTTCACATTCCTTGATTGACTATGAATCTAATTTTTATAAGTAATGTGGATGTTGCAAGTGTAAAAAAAGTGTTTGAGAAAGATACCTACAAGATGGTTCAAGGAGCACTGATATTAATGAGGTGAGTTCTAATAAAAAATTTGTACATAATTCTAGGTAGCACTATTATTGATGGGCTCAATAGTTTTTTGGTTCCTAAAAATGGAGAAGAAAACCCTGTAGTCTCTCGAGAAAATACTATGTTGTGGAATCAAATACTTGGACACATTGGAGAGAAGAGCATGTTAGTGTCAATATGTCCAATGATCAAACATGATCTTTTAGTTTAATTGGTAGTACTTCTAGGTAAAAAAGATTGTCTTTTCAAACAAGTTTTCAACTAAATTTTGGTCACGACATATGATATAGGTCAGAAATGTTGTTCCCCTCATTCCATCCATGGCCATCATCATCTTAGAGGTCATGTAAATCATTGTCATTTAGAGTCTTAGGTTATTCATTCCATCTCCATCTAGGTATGTATCTAGGTGCCCTTGTTTTTCCACTGAAAAGTTCAAAAATGTCACCAAAGAGGGCAAACAAGGCTTCATTTTAATTATATTAGTATTTTAATGGGAGTTAGCATAGTTATGGCAATAAAGTAAGGCACTTTGTCTTATTTTAAAAAAAAATTCATTGTCAATATTTTTCCAAAAAGGTCTGAAAGGATAAAAAGATGTCCATTTTATATCAAAGGTGTTATATTAAATTATAGGCTTATTAGTGAACTTTATCCAAAGTTTGAGAAACATTATAAAACATGCGCTAATAGCCTAATGTTTGGGTTCATTATGTCTCTATCCAATGTTCAGAGGCATTATGTATTATAACCATAGTTTTTTGCTCATGTCAAGGATCGAAAACGACAAAAGAAGTTTTTCGTTGGTGGCTAAGTCTTGTGCACCACCCAACTACCCCTTTCAGCCCCCCTGCCCATCCTAGATCTATCCGCGGAGGGGGGATCTTAAAAGGTGGTTTCACTCGCTCGGACCCCACCTTACGTGTCAACACAACGTCATTTCGCACCCCCCCCTCTCTATACCACAAATCATCTTGACCCCCCTCTAAAATCCGCCAAACCACCCTCCTTTCCCACTCTCCTTCCTGCGTGCTCCCCTCCACTCTCATCCTGACATGTGGCTCATCTAGAGGATTTGTTACACATCTCTAGTGTTCTGTTAGGCATCTCGAAAGTGTTTTACACATCTACAAAGGGTTTTCATTTTTGGTATTTGGCTCCCAAAACATTCCTCCAAGCTCCAGGCTCATTTCCATCAGCTTTTAAAGCTTCCTCAATAGTAAGAAAGCACCTCATATCCTACTTAAGTCAATTTATCAAGCACAGTGCTGATTTTCTTGCTTACCTCCTTTTCCACTACATTTTTGCTTCTTCTTATGATTGAATGATTTCAGTGGACTAAACCCTAACCCTACCATATAATACCTTCATACACCTTCCGCGGACCATATTCTATCATTCCCTGCCATTAGAATCATTCCTACACTTCATTCCCATCAAACCCTATTTTCCAACTTCTTTTCTATTGCAGAAATAGGAAATCCTTGTGTTTTCCTAATTTGATCACCTTATTTACATACATTTCACCAAATTTCACTTGTGTTTTGAAGATAATATACAACAATACCTCTTGATTTTTTTTGGAAATTTTTCTTGGCTTCAGTACCCTTAATTTCATCCTCCAAACCTACCCTATCCATTTCCTTTGTTTTTCCAAATTCATTGTCCACATACCCTCTACATCTAAACACCTAGGGTTTATATTTCTAATAGATATTATGGAGGGTGAGAAGAAAATTCACAAAGGAGGGTGCCACATCATATTTTAACCCTCCACCTTGAAAGAAGTCAATGCCTCACATTTTTCCAAAGGATTATTTGAGAGGACTTTGGAAATTTCTGAATATTTACACTTTATGCATAAATTATTTTACTGTTAATCTGGTTATGCTCCTCCTACTTAGACAAGCTATTAATTGAATAAATTCAAGTTAAAATCAAAGAAAAACACATAACAGATATCCACCAATCCATATCTATAACAAGTTCATGCATACATAGAAACATTGATGTAGTTATTTATAGACAAATAGTCCTCGGAAAAATTCAATGCGGGAAAACTGGTCTCTGGTTGGTAAAGGGTTTTATTATTAATAATTTTTCTGAATACAACAAGCCTGGGTTCCAGATCTGGAAAACCGGACAAAGCAAAAATAGATCTACAGCTCACTGGATTATCTAGGGCCAAAATAATGATTGATCCACACCCTCAAACGGGATTTATAGAAATCAGTCAAAATTAGGGACTAGTAACCCTAACGTTGCCCTTGAAGCCTCTGTGTCATCCTCTGAAGCCCCTCTAACCCTCCGTGCTACTTCAGAAAGGACTGTGTTACCCAAAACTGAGTGGCATGGACCTTATGCTGCCCCTTAGGGTCTCTGTGTAACCCTTGAGTGTTTCTTGCGGCAATTACATTGTTCTTGAGGGATTACACATCACCTACGTAGCACAAGTTGTTTCCCTCCTGTTGCATCTCTCCTTCTTCTCTACGTTACCTCTCTGAGCTGATATTTGCCTCTTGTTGATTCTAGAACCTGGGATTAGATCATCCACTTAGCCTAAATTCCCCTCTATGTAGCTAAAACACTTCTGGGAATTCTTAGCAAACCCACCCTAGAATCTCAACTTAGCTTCAGTGCTCTGCCTCTGTGTGTCTTTACAAATGACCCCAAGCCTTTCCTTTATAATTTTCTCATTAGGAAACCGATGACCAAGATTAAATCTTTAATCAATGGCTAAGATTAAAATAAATCTTAATCTATGTGACTTAAGACAATTTCATCATATTTTTAATAAAATTCACTTTAATTATTTTAGTTCCCTAAGTTTTAACTTAGGAAATACATTAAAATAATTAATTAATTTAATATCTCCTAAACGAGATGACATTTCGAAAATAAATTTCTGGGTATTGTAGATCAAGTGTACTCTAGTCCCTCCACAAAATTTGGGAGCTAGAGCACAAATGATGCTACCCCAAATACACAAAATCTCAACACTCCCTCTTAGCATCAAGGGTGCACTCTAGCAATACATCACATTATGCATTACATGATTTTGGGCATTGGTTATGTGCTGCTAAAGCTTGCCCTATTGCCACTCAACTCTGCACTGCTACTTGTATTTTGTACTGCAGCCCATGACTCTACCACTGCCACAAAAAAATATGTACTACAACTCCCTCTCAATATGATACATCTGTGCTGCTCATAGCACTGCCACTGTTGATATGCTGCACTGCAACTTCATTTTTTGAGAGAAACAACCGAATCTCCTGCCCAATCTTTAACAGACAAGTCAGATGGGCTACATCCTCATCATTGAAGCTCCATATGTAACAGATCTGTGTTGGCATCTGAAGGATGATGTACAACTACAACTATGCACTACGTAAGAAGACTCCCTCTACACTACTGAAGTCACATCAACCCCTTACGCTAAAATCTCTCACGTTGCTGCTGAATTATGTTATCCCTCTGAAGCTTTTTGCACTACTGTAGCTCTGCATTTATAAGCAGTTGTACTCTACGTTGTTGAAGTCACATCAACCTCTACGTTGCTTCTGATTTTACGTTGTTGTTGTTCTGATCTACACTGCTCCTTCCAACCTTCAGATATGCCTCTACCTCTGCCTCATTTGTAATCTATGCAACCACTGCTCTACTTGTCCTGCTACTGTCTTAAGGCTATCGTAGCTCGCATGTGATCCAAGGGATGAGCCACTCAAGGATCCCGCCCTATACTATGTAGATCCTCTACATATCCATGTTGCCCCACCTTCGTGGTTCATGAGCGCTCATGGCCATGTCATCTTCGGTCATTTTCTCAACAAATCTATCAGAGCTCCTCCTCTCTATACTAGATATCTGGACCTAGGGTCCTTTATGAATTGGGCACCCTCTGCTCCCTCTGACAACTAATTTACCTCCTTGGAAATATACCAAATCAATAATGATTCATATCACTTTGATCCTCTAATCAATCTACAAGTTTGTTTGGCTAGAAAATCTCTAAGAAGCTGATCTCCTCCCGCACTGCCACTTGTGCTTAGGATAAAAAACTAAACACTTCAGAATTTAACCCCACCAGCACCTTCTGGATTCCTGCAGATTTTCTTTAGTCTTTTCTAGATCTGACATATTCAAATATGCATCACACTGGCATGCTTCAGACTAATCCAGTAATGTTTTTGAGCTACCTCTACGTAGTAATTTTGTGGGCTTGCTACGAGACAACGTTAGACTGTGTCACCCTTCCCTCTGTGTGAATCTACCTCTGAAAACAATGTTATTCATTCAGATCTACATTTATGATTCTTTTCCATCATTTTCCTGCAGCTAGAACCTTCAGTGTCTTGCTAGTGACCCTCCTAGATCTACAATTGCTCTGATACCATGTGGAAATTTATAAATCTTTACACTTTATGTGAAAATTATTTTACTTTTAATCTAGTTATACTCCTCCTACTTAGACAAGTTATTAGCTAAATAAACTCAAGTTAAAATCAAAGAAAAACACATAACAGATCTCTACCAATCCAGATATAGAAAAATTTCATGCACACATAGACAAAGTGATAGTTATTTATGGATAAATAGTTCCTGGGAAAAACCAATGCGGGAAAAATGGTCTCTGGCTGCTAGAGGGTTTTATTATTAAGAATTTTTCTGAATACAACAAGCCTGGGTTCCAGATCTGGAAAAAATGATAGAGATAAAATAGATCTACAGCTCACTAGCTGATCTAGGGCCAAAATAATGACTGATCCACACCCTCAAATGAGATTTACATAAATCAGCCAAAATTAGGGCCTAGTAACCCCAGCATTGCCCCTGAAGCCTCTGCGCTAGCCTCTAAAGCCCCTTTGACCCAGACCTTACGCTACCTCTTAGGGTCTCTATGTAACCCTTGAGGGTTTCCTGCGGCAATTACGTTTTCCTTGAGGGACTGCGCAGCACCTGCATAACACAAGTTGCTACCCTCCTGTTGATTCTCTCCTGATTCTTTTCACTTGCTCCTTAAGATGATCTCTGCCTCTTACTGATTCTATACCCTAGCATCAAATCATCCCCTTGGCCTAAATTCCCCTCTCTACAGCTGAAACACTTCTCAAAATTCTTAGCAAACCCGCCCTAGAATCTCAGCTTAGCTTCAGTGCTTTACCTCTGTCTGTCTTTACAAATGACCCCAAGCCTTTTCTTTATAATTTTCTCATTGGGAAACCAATGGCCAAGATTAAATCTTTAATCGATGGCTAAGATTAAAATAAATCTTGATCCGTGTGACTTAAGGAAATTTCATGACATGTTTAATTAAATTCACTTTAATTATTTAAGTTCCCTAGGTTTTAACTTACGAAATACATTAAAATAATTAATTAATTTAATATCTCCTAAACCAGATGAAATTTCCCAAATCAATTTCTGGGTCTTATAGATCAAGTTTACTCTAGTCCATCCAAAAAAATTGGGAGCTAGAGCACAACTGATGCTACCCTAAATACACAAAATCTCAACAAGGACTCGATGCTTGAGATTCTGTGAGAAAATCATTGAAGAGGGCTAGTATCTCCAATTGACAAGCTTATTTGCCACAAGTTTCAGTATGGGAAAGGCCATCATTGTAGGTGTATATTTCACCTTTTCAGCAACTGTTATTTCTTCAGCAAAAAGTATACCTAGTCTTGGACAAAAGTGGTTTAAGGGCATGGACATAGACCTTGAATATTACAAATTGTTCCTCAAACCTCATGCTAGAGAAAACCTTGAGTACATCTTCCCTTTCAGGAATCTCCTTAAAAAATATGCTCCTTTGATGAGGTTAATTATGAAATATTTCACACACGAAGGGAGATTCTATAGTTTGTACAAAAACCATATTAGATTATTGATGCACTTTACCTCTACTAGACCACACTTTCCACATTACTTGTATAGAATTTTTCTTATAATGACTCAGAAGGTTCAAAGCAGAAACAAAGATCATCACCCAACTCTAGTCAAACTAATTTTCTTGCATCATCTCTTAGATATGAAAATGACTTTGGAAACCTTCATCGAGATAGTAGCAACAATGCCCACTACTAGTCCTGATGTTATGCATAGCACACCATCACCATCAGTATCAACACAACCAATGGAGGTTGGATCTCCTAGCATGAAAACTTAGATATCAAAGGCTCCTAGGTTTGTTGATTTCACTTACACCTATGAGAAGGGAAAGAGACAAGTATTTTCTCCCAAATTCATATCCTACACTTGATACCATAGCCGAGCAAAGAGAAATAAAGGGGCAACCATTCATGCATAAGTTTGAATCACCATTGCACCAACACGATGAAAAAGATCCCATAGATGTTGACATGGAAGAAAAATATGAGGATAAATCATTTGAAGAGATCATAAAGAAAAATGATGAGGAAATAGCAGAGTTGAGGGATATTTTCTCCATTGCAGATTCTCATATTACATTCCTACAACAAGAGAATTTTTAACTAAAGGTAAAATTTCTCCTCCAAGACAAACCTAAAGTACATGTTGATGAAGAAAAGGGAAAATATATTACAGATGATTATGAGATGGAGGATGTAGAGGCTGAAACAAAGAGAATAAAACCAAGGAAAATGGGCCTCAAAAAGGCGCTTCAGAGAGAAAGAGAATCAACAACTCCTAAAGTAGGTTGGTAGACCTTTGATGAGCTAATTCTTGATGAGACCACTCAATACATAGAGTATTGGATTGATAGACTCAATGGGTACCTTGAGAAGATTTTTAAGAAATGCAAGAAGAATAATAATCTCTAGAGGCATATGGCCAATCATTATTGTACCAGGAACAAAATTTCACAAATCAGGCTCAAACAGGTAAAAAAAAAAGCTTAAAGAGGCTCAAATAAATATTAAGGAGAAATACAACTTAGACCTCCTTGTTTGGGTATATATGGTTCTTTATCCCACCCTCCTCAGGTCTTATAGAAGAAAGTTTGGACAATTTTGAGCACTTTTTTCATTTTTGGTGTTTCTTTTCACTAAACTAGAAATTCATCCTTGATAGATGTGTAGTGCCAAGTTGTTACGCTTGTTACTAGGGCATCCAAATGATGAATGGATTACATGGTTGGATGCATTTTGATGAGTGCATGACAAATCAGGAACCCTTACTGCATGAAAACCTTGAGTTTGGAAGAAAATTCCAAAAAATCAAAGATTTGCAATGTTTATGTCACTATTTTTTACAGTATTTTATGCATCTGGAGTAACCTTTGGATAATCAAATTTTTGAGACATTTCCATGGATAATTTTTCAAAATTCAAGATGTTTTGGAAACTAGACACACATGGCTAGTTGGCCTATCTTTCATATTTGGATTTGGAGTCCTAAAATTCCCTCAAAATCAGCTCCAAAAGAGTTTTATGCATTTGTAAAAATGTGTTACGCATCTATCAAAAAGTGTTACACATTTGCATAGGATTCCTCAGGACACTTGTCAAGCCCAGAAAAAGTTAGAATTTTGAGGTTTTGTTATCCTTTGAGCTAGCATTGGAGTAATTGAGTTGGTTTTTTCCGCTTATCATGATGAAACATGTAATTTAATGTGGGGTACACATAGTCCTAGTCTATAGTTGAATTTGATGGAATGGTTTCTAACCTCCCTAGATTCTAGGAAGTGAATCATCTCATGTATTTATGATGCATTTTGGATGTGATTTCAAACCTATGAGGTTTCATTTTTCATATTTTCTATAAGTAGACCCACTTTAGTATTTTCTTAGGTTGGATAGTGGTTTTTTGCAGTGGAGCTATTGTACAAGCCTTTTGGAATGAAATCAAAGACAATGTTGCAGAATTTGTGTTGAGAATCATGTGGTATGCCCTAGAGAATTTTTTCTTTCTCTTTATTTTTATCTTATCATGTTGAATGATGTGTTTTCCTCTTTCATATGAATGCTTCTATGTTTTTATCTTTCCAGTCTATAAGAAAAAATCATGCCTTTTCATGCTCTGTTTTAACAAGATTTACATTATATGTCTATGTTCTTCTAAATGAATGAATTCGCCTAAATTATCATTTATATTTTCTATCATTTAATCCTATACATAATGACCAACTAAGAATGCTTTCAAGCTACCTACCTAGCCTCATCTATATCTCTGCAACTTGACCTTGAAATTTGACATAAAACCTAGACCTAGTCTCCCTATTGTCATATCCTATCTAGCACAAGAAACATAAAAAAAAAACCCTATTTACTGAGCTTATATACCTAGCATAATATCATTATATATTAATTCATTTCATTGACTGCAAAGTGACATTGGTAGAGCCCTCTCTAGTCTTGGTAGGGATAGCCACTTGGCCTAAAGATTGGTTTGTGGTTACCTTCCTTCAATCCCACTCTCAGCCTTGGCAAGTTGGGGGGAGTTATAACAAAGCCTTTGAATACTTCATTATAAGGGTATGGTAGAAGGTATGTATAATTTCTCTTTGGATTTGGTTTCTATGAACATTGTGTATATGAGAAGCATAATCAATTGAGTTTCCCCTCCGGTGCTAAGAGGGCGAAAGGGATATTACATCTTGTGCACAATGATGTGTTTGGACTTATGCTAGTTCCATCACTAGGTAATTATGTGTATTGTGCCTCATTTATAGATGAATTCTTAATTAATTCATGGATATAATTCCTCAAGAATAAATATGAAGTCTTTGACAAGTTTAAATAATTTAAGGCTCTGTTGGAAAATCAAGTAGAGAAGAAGATTAAGATATTGAGGATAGATAATGTTGGAGAGTTATACAAGAAGGAAATTGAATAGTTCTATAAAAAGTGTGGCATAGAATGGAAAATTACCAATCCATACACACCTCAGAAAAATGGAGTTGCGAAAAGAATGAAAATGATCTTGATGGAAAAGGCAAGAACCATCCTTAGCGGCACTGTATTAGAGCAAGAATTTTTGGAAGAGGAAATGGATACTACATGTTACATATTTAGCATATCGCCTTCATTAGAATTGGATGGTAACACTCCACATCAGGTATGGACTAGTAAGAAAACCTCTCTCAAATCTCAGCGTATTTGGCTACGATGCATATGTACATGTTCCAAAGGAGAAAACAACAAAGTTGGATAGTAAATTTAAAACTTGCATCTTTATTAGGTATAAGAACGGTTTACAATGTTACAGGATTTGGAACCTGGAAACAAGGAAGGTTGTGTACAATCGAGATGTGTCGCTTAGAGAAGTGAAAGATGTTATTAAACTTGAAGTCCTACCAAAGGAATACGTACCAAAGAAGATAAAGTTTGAGATGAAGGAGGAAGAATTAGACTCTACAAAGGAAACAAAATTAGAAGAGGAAGAGCTACACACTCTATTTTTAAGGAGATCAGTTTGAGAGAGAAGGAAGCCAGAGAGGTATAGTATATATGTTTTATATTCAAATTTTTCTTTATCTATTATTGATGATGATCCTAGAACAATCAGGGAGGAAGTGGATTCAAAGTATGACAAAATTTGGAAGAAGGCCATGGTTGAGAAAATTGCATCTTTATACAGAAATGAAGCATGGGATCTGGTGAAGTTTCCAGTTGAAAGGAAGCCCATTAGCAATAAATGGTGTTTAAGAAGAAGATGAATGGAAAAGGAAAGGTGGAGAAATACAAATTTAGGTTGATAGAAAAAAGTTATTCCCAGGTGTTGAGAATTGATTTTGGTGATGTTCTTTGTCATGATGCCAATTTATCTTCTATTATATTATTTTTATTTGTTGGTGATTCTTTTTATTTGCAGGTAGAACAGATGGATGTGAAGACAAAATTCCTTCATGTGGATTTAGAAGAAGAGATCTACATGAAGTAACCAGAAGACTTTGCAGTGAAGGGTAAGAAATAACTAGTATGCAGGTTAAAAAATCCTATGTATGGGTTAAAGTGGTCACCAAGGATGTGGTATGAAAAATTTGATACATATATTTGGGGACTTAGCTTCACAAGGAGAAAAATAAATTTATGTGTGTATTTTAAATTAATTGATGTCTGTGTTATTTATTTCGTCTCATGTGTGGATGATATGTTGCTGACTGGAAATGACAAAGAAATTATCCAGGATTTGAAGACCCAATTATCCTCTAAATTTGACATGAAAGATCTTATTGCTGTAACTATATTTTGGGAATGGAAATTAAATGAGATTTGGCGATGAGGAACCTTTGGTTAAACTAGAGGAAATACAAGGAGAGAATAATGCAGAATTTTAACATGTAGGATAGTATACCGATGAAGATTCATGCTCATTAGGTGCAAATTTATCTCCTGAATAGTGTCCCAAAACACGGGAAGAGGAAGAGGACATGTCTTGTGTTCCATATGCGAGTGCAGTTGGTAGGCTAATGTATGCAATGGTTTGTACTAGTGTAGACATGGAACTAATGATTATGGTTTGTGCTACCAAGGAAGACAAATATTAGATAGTTTGTTAGATATAGGTGCCTTTGTTGATGTATATTGGGTTGGAGATATGGATCAAAGAAGATCTACAAGTGGATATGTATTTAACCTATTTGAAGGAGTTGTTAGTTGGATCAACAAGTGATAATTTGTAGTGCCACTTTCAAATACAGAGGTTGAATACATGGCAGCCACTCATGCAAGTAAGGAAGGTTGGTACAATGAACAATAAATGTAGATTGTGACAAACAAAGTGCAATTTTATTGGCTAATAACCCTACCTATATTTCAGATACAAAGCATATTGATGTTTAGTATCACTTTGTGAGGGATATGGATGAAGAGAAAAATGTGTTGTTGGTAAAGGTGGACACTTTGAAGAATGTTTCATATGCATTAGGAAAGTTTGTGAGAACTGAGAAGTTTTCTTTGTGTAGACAAACAATGGGCATTGCAGCTCGGGACTAATGATTGTGCATTGTTGCAACCCCCTATGTGGAAATAAAACAAGTGGGAGAACGTTGGATATGTTTTATATTCTTTCCATAACTAGTTCTAGGCACAGGCCCAAGGATGGTCGGCGAACCTACCCATGGTTTTGCGCAAGGTTTTTACACATGGTTTTAGAAATGATGGTTTTCTCCCATAGTACTTTTTAGAACCAATGAAGGGAACTATGGTTATATTCTAATGCAGGGTTAATGGATTGGGGTTTATGAATGCTTAAATATGTATGTAATGTTCATTGGAGCATTGAAAGAAATATAATGAAAAATTGTTCTGATATTCCTAGTTTTGAGTTCGAGGAGAAAAATCTGTGTATATTTTATATTGTCTCCATTGTATATTTTTCTATTTTTTAAGAAATTTTCTATAGGTACTTTTTGGTGCAGAGTTAAAACCTACACTTATAAAACATCAAACATGTAAAATCCTCTTTTTCTCCTACCAAATTTTCTCATGTTTACAGGAAAACAAGAAGGAAGTTGATAAAGCTATCCAAGGATAGCCTCGAATTAAACAAAAGAAAATGAGAGATTTAAAAAATCCTCTTTTTCTCCTACCAAATTTCTCATGTTTACAGAAAACAAGAAGGAAGTTGGTAAATCTATCCAAGGCCTCGAATTCAACAAAAGAAAATGGGAGATTTAAAAGTCCCAACAAGAACACATTTCTTTATGTCTTCATGAATTTTGGTTTTAGAATACTATTTATTTTAAAAATTAAATTTTAAGAAAACCTGCTTTTGTAATGAATGGAATGGTTTGTGGAAAAATATTAAATATTTTTTTCTTTTCCTTTAAAAGATCTAGTTATTGTTACAAAAGGAAGGCATCGGGCACCCAATGTTGTAATGGAGTAAAAACTTAATAATGTAAAATTTACTTCTTAATTTTTGGTCATTGTTAATTGTTATAACTAGCTTAAATTCATGCTTGACCTTTCAATGTTTAAAAATATTGCTATAAATATTGTGTAATTTTACTGATTTATTAAGTTAAATCATCTAATTTTAAAAAATCTATTAAGTTAATATAATGTTATTTATATTATATATATTATTATATTTTAAATTTTAATATTAATATTATATTAAAAATAACATTAATACAAATAGAGATATTGATATATTTATTTAAAATATTATTTGTAGCGAATAGATAATATTATTATATAAATGTTTGGGAAATCATCCAAAGATTAAAAGATAATGTTTACAAAATTGAAAAGAATTATAAAGAAGTCATTTGCATAATTCAAAAATATAGTTAATATTTGAAATATTAATGTACCAATATGTGTACGAATAATCTCTTACAATATTTTGGCATTATGCGATTGAGCTGATAGATGATTGGATTGAGCTGATAGAAATTGGAAAATTTCGAGTTAACTCATCATCGTGTGGTATTGTGGTATTAGGTGATATATAACTGGAAATTTGCAAGATAACTCATTATTATTTTGGTATTGAGAATAATTTAGTTTGTAAATCGAGTTTAATTTTTATAAAATGTTATTTATTAGTGTGGTTATATAAATTAAATGGATGATATTTTAATATATTTTATATTGGTAATATTAAAAAATATTAAATTAATTTAATTATATATTTTTTAAATTAGTATTATTATTAATTATAAAAAAATAATATGAGTTAAATATATACATATTGTAAGTTAAGTTTGGTATTAGTTTCAAAATTAAAATCACTTATAATTACATAGTTTAAAATATAGTTGATCTCAATTTGCCACGAGAGAAATTCGATTTCTTGATAAATTTAGTATGAAAATAGAGTAATTATAGTCAATCTTAACAATGTCTATTTACCAATAGGATACATGATACAAAAAACTAATTGTAAAGCAACTTAACCTAAAATCAGGAATCGAAGTCATGGGAGTCGGATCTTATGAAATTGTACCAAATGTAGCAGGGGGCTTAAGCTCACTTTAGAGATCGATTTCTAGGTGTGTTAGGAGAGCGTCCAATTGCTCCAAACAAGAATGCTGCTAATGTTGCACCTTCTAGATCTCGTTCAAGGAAGAAATAATTTTTTTATTAGCCACATGCTTCTATTTTAAGGCTATACCTAAAAGAGTTTTCATCTGCCACTAGAGGGTAATGGACTGCAACTCATTTTTTTGTTTATCGCTGGTGTGACCAGGTTTAGGAACCCAATTAGAAACCTCCTCAAGAATTTATGAATTTAATTATGCTTGTCGATCATGAATTGTGATAGTTTCCAACTAGTAGATATTCTCCCAAATTTTTGAGAAGCCACTAAGTGAAAAATAACAGTCACTTCTTATGAAACTGTCACTACAAATTTTGAAAGTTTTGAAAATTTCCTGAAATAAAAATTCAATAACTTCCAAATCGAACCACTAAAAATTTTGTAAAAATATCTTGTGACTTTCTCTCCATATCCTCTTCAAAATGATATTTCGAGCTGACTTATTGATGATCAAATTAAAACAAAAATTGACATATCATTTAATGTGTTGAAAGCAGATGATGAGGTAAAATCATTTTTGCAGGCATGTATGAAGCTGTTGTGCAACCAAAGGGCCGTAGAAAACCTCCAAGATTTGATAAGCAGCTACGCAGAAAGAACAAACCCACCCATGGAAGTTAAGTATGTGCAGAAACTGTACAAGCATAAGAAGCATACTGGTAGGGAAATGCGGTTAACCACACAAATTGGTGATTACAACATGGATCAAGTTATTCTGGACCTAGGCTCAAATGCGAACGTACTACCTAAGAAAACTTTGCAGCGAATTGGAGAACCAAAGTTGGAACAGTCCACTATCCAGATGCGCATGGCTAATCAGCAGAAGATCATATTGCTGGGAAGACTATCAAAGATCATGGTAGATATCGCAGGAGTTAAGGTCCAGGCTGACTTCAAGGTCATTCAGATTGTAGAAGATGCAAAACCCTATCCTGCACTCCTAGGATTGGACTGGACCATAGATATGGGAGGTATCATCAACCTAAAGAAAAGAAGCATGGTATTTGAAAATGAAGGTATGCGGGTGATAGTACCATTAGACCCTGCAGAAGGAGAATGGTATACAGATCTAGTGCATGAAGAAGAATATGTGGATCATATTTATAAGTTGAGTGCACGAGACGAAGATTGGGTCAATCCCACAATTGATGGTGTACTCTGCTGGGAAAAGGATAGCGAATGTTTCTCTGATTCCAACTAGGAGATGGAAAATTTGCAAAATTGGTTACATGATGTATCTGCCCTGCGATGCCTTAGGATCACTAAGGACTTCTGATGCATATCCTTTGAGGTAAGAGAACTACCCTAATTTGATGGATATGGTAGAATTAAGGAGTTTTTGCGAGCATTTGAAGTTGAGGTTCCGAGAGAACGAATGTTATGGGCCCTTAATTTAGCAATGTGCACAACACCTGTGAGGTGGTGGGACATGCATAAGGGGGGCATTCCAGGACTGGAAAGAGTGTCAGGAAATGATGGCCCTGCGATTTGAACCTCTGATTCCCTTGCATGTAAAAACATTCCTTCGGCTAAGGGACTCGTGTGGACATTTGTTCGCTTGGATGGAGAAGTGGTGTGACCGGACTACTGAAAAATGGGTTCACCTATTTATTCATGCCTTGGGACCAATTCCCACAACATGGTACTTAGATGTGGAGCTACATTAGTGCACCCACCACTGGGAAACATTAAAGGATGAATCTCTAGTCACATTTGGGTTAACAGGGGGCACGGAGGCACTTGACGAAGCTCTGCAGGATATAGACACCTTCGTATTTGATGAATCACGCCCTTCCGTAGCACTTGGGATACCAACATGGGAAATGAAGATGCAGGATATTGTCAACTTCCACAATATAGCCATTGAAGAATGCGATGAAGATCTGCGCAACGTTTCTATCCCGAAATCGGAGGGAGAGTGCATAGTTGAGGGACCCCCACTGCACACTGTCGATGTTATGAAGCCTTTGAAGCTGCGAGAAGTCAACATTGGCACGGAAGAGAAACTAAGTTGACTAAAATTGGGGATTACTGCGATGATGATACGGTAGGAAGAGTTGCAGAGCTACTCACAGAATATCAGGAATTATTCCCGACAAAGTTTTCGGAGCTTAAGAGGATCACAGGGGACCTAGGGGTCATGCACATCATATTAAAACTAGATGCACGCCCTGTGAAGAAGCGCCCTTATCAATTGAACCCTAAGTATAAACAAAAGGTCAAAGAATAAATTGACAAAATGCTCGTCGCAGGCATCATCGAACTGGTCAAACAGTCGAACTGGGTAAGCCCGATGGTGGTTCAGGAGAAAAAGATGAATGGAGAGATATGAATCTACATAGAATTGTACAAATTGAATGATGCTTGCATGCATGATCCCTTTCCCACACCATTCTCAAATGAGATCCTTGATAGCATATGAGGGCAAGAAGCATACTCATTCGCTAACGAGTTCTCAGGATGCCATCAAATCAGAATTGCACCTAAAGATCGCAAAAAAAATACATTTTCTACCAAATGGGGATCCTTTTATTATACAGTCATATCGTTTGGACTCAAGAATTCCCCTGCTATATTTTCGCGATTAGTAGTCACAGTGTTCAAAGAGTTCATCCACAAATTTCTGGAATTTTACTTTGATGATTCGACTGTATTCGGCTTAGTAAAGAAGCACGTTTGAAACCTGCGCATGATGTTGTATGCCTATATAAAGCACCAGATTTCCCTGAATATAAAGAAGTGTATATTTTGCGTACCTTTCGGAATCTTGCTCGAACATATAGTGTGCCAATAGGGGTTGATGGTTGACCCTATGAAAGTTGCAGTGATCATAAATCTGGTAGTACCTACAACTGAGAAGCAGTTGCAATTGATCCTCCGACACATAGGCTACTAAAAAAAGTTCACTCAGGGGTACACGCTGACCACAATGCCTATGGAAAAGCTGCTTAAGAATCATGTTTCATTTTTTTGGGATTACGAGTGTTAGAAGAGCTTCAAGCTACTAAAGGAAAAGATGGTCTTTGTGCCTATCCTCATTTCTCCTGATTGGGCGAAGGTGTTCCATGTTCATGTCGATGCATTAGGAATCGCCTTAGGAGAAGTCCTTACACGACCTGGAGATAGAGACATTGATCACCCAGTTGCATTTGCTACTACAAAACTCTCTGGTGCAGAGCACAACTGCTCTACCATGGAACGAGAGGGCTTGGCTAAAGTCTGTGCATTACATAAGTATCGGCACTATCTATGAGGAGGACACTTAAAAATGTTTACAGCTCGTTCAGCTTTGAACTACCTGGTGAATAACCTGTGTTGGGGGGGGGGAATCTGCTGATGGTTACTATTGTTCCAGGAATACGACTTTGAGATCATTGTCAAGCTGGGGAAGTTGAATTTTGGGTTGGATCACTTGTCCCGAATTGAGAGTGGTGAGGACCCAACTAACCTAGAAGAAGGATTGCCTAATGCACAACTATTTGCTATTAAGGTCGTTGATGTGCACTTCACTGACATCATCCATTTCCTGAATACAAACATAACACCTGCCAAATATTTGGTACAACAGAAGAAAGAGTTGGTAACCTATGCTGCAGACTTTACCATCATCGCAGGTCATCTATATAAGATGGGGGTTGTTGAAGTGTTGCGAAGGTACATTTTGGAACATGAACAGCATGCTATCTTGGAAGAAGCCCATGATGGGGTAGCAAGAAGTTACTACGCAGGAAAAGTAACGGTGCAAAAGATCTTGAGAGCTGGATTATGGTGGCCTACCCTGCATAGTGACTGTCATGACTATTGTAAGGCCTGCGATACATGCCAATGAACTGGAAGGCCGTCTTGCAGGGATGAAATTCCCCTTCAATCGCAAATGGCCTTGCAAGGATTTGACAAATGGGCCATCGATTTTGTAGGACCTATCAACCCACCTGGAAAGAAGACAGGTGCGCATTACATTATAACTGCTACTGATTATGTAACTAGGTGGGCCGAAGCACAAGTGGTGAAGGATTGCACTACAGATACCATTGCGCACTTCATCTCTGAGAAAATTCTAACAAGATTTGGATGTATGAAAATATTAAGGAGCGATAGAGGTACGCACTTAATATAGACCTTGACAGAAAATAGGGTAGTCAAAGCTTTTAATAAAGTCTTGGAGCACGCACTAACTAGGTTCTGTAATGCCAATCACAGCGACTGGGACGTGCACATCCCGTCTATTCTTTAGGCCTACAGAACCACATCTAAGAATTTGAAAGGGAAAACAACATTTCGAATGGTTTATGGCAAGGAGGCCATTATGCCCATGGAATACATTTTTCCTAGGCTGCGCATCACAGCCTTTACAAATATGGCAGAGCCTGATGTCATGGAGGAGCGGTTAGCGCAACTTGTGGCTTTACAGGAAGATCGATTCATTGCTAATTTCCATCAACAAGTTCAGAAGGTTCGAGATAAGGCATGGCATGATCGACATATTCGAAAAAATACCTTTGCGAAGGGTGACCTAGTGCTACTATATGATAGCCAGTTTTCGAAACACCCGGGGAAGTTCCGACAGAACTAGCTAGGGCCCTATGCAGTTAAAGAAATCACAGATGGTGGAGTTGTTCGATTAGCCACCCTATGTGGTGATATTCTACCTGGCTATGTCAATGGTAGTCATCTCAAACTGTATCAGATCAAATGACTATATGACGAGAGTAGTTGTCTAAAGTGGGCTCTGTCCACCAAGGAAGATAAGCACGGAAAGTACTACGATACGCACAGGACGCAGCTACAGGTTTGGAAGCTTGGAGGGGTGCACCAAAGGCGCAAACATATGTTCAGAATGCAACAGGTGTGCTAGACGTGTAGAAGTGTGTTGGACGCGCAGAAGTGCGCTGGGCATAGAAGAGGTCAGCAGAGAGAACAGGGGTGCGCTGGGCGCACAGGAGGTGCGCAAACTAGCCTTTTAGACCATTAAAATCAGGTAAAAAGAAAAATTTACTGTTGATAGGAGCGGGTGGCCAGCATTTAATGAGGCAATTTCTGGAGATTTTTTATCATTTCCTTGATGGTAAGTTCCAAGTGAAGTTTAACCAACTATTGGTCGATCACAAAGGCTATAAAAGGAGAAGAATAGATCAAACAAGGGTTATGTATCACTTGAAAATTTTGTACTTTGCGTGTTTGTCCTTGACGAATTTGTGTTCTAAGAGTTTCTGTGCCTATTGCGTTCCTTTCATGTATAAGCAACCTACTCCCATTGATAGTAGCAACCAAGAATTCAGATTCCACGCTAGGTTGACGACCACTAATCCCATGGAAGTCTCAGAACTGGTGACCTCGATGGAGCAAGAAACCGAGGAAGTAGTGGAAATCGAGTCAGAATATGAAGAGGTTATATCTACATCGAGTCAAGCAAAGAAGAAAGGGAAGGAAAAAGCATGGGCGTCGGGGAAACCCGCGAAGTGGGTTAGGGTGAAGCCCTATACTTCTCCTCGGAATGTGAAATCCCTGGGGGGGTAGACCTAGTAGGCTCGCCTAAACCAACAAAGTGACCTTAGGCTACTTAGGAGGAGGCCTAGGCAGCCAAACCAATAAATTGGCTACCACCCTTTGTTCAGCCTCACAGACCCTCCACATGCACACCGAAGAGCCTTGATGGCCTGCGCACCTACCTATAAATGCCGCTGACCCCAGGGGTGAGGTACTCGTCATTGGCGAACCTTTTGGAAGGCTCCATGAGGTGAAATTTGATGATCATGACTTGGCCAATTTGGAGGCCTTCCCTGAGTTGGCACATGAATTATACCTTGACAGAATTCAGGAAGACAATGGGATAAATATTGTACCCATGCACTGGGTGCGTGGATTGGCTGAGTCCGGGCTCTTGAACCTACTCAGGATGTCGCACTTCATCCACTACAGTATCATGGACTGTATGGCATGTCAGTTTCTCACCCTGGTTTGTGATGGCTGCCTATGGATCTAGGATCGAATCCCCATCGATGTTGCGCTCATTCACCGAATTACTGGTCGTCCCATGAAAGGACCAGACCCTCTGGAGCACATTGGTAAAAATTATGAAGGGGAGATTACTGAATATGTGCGCAAAGCCTACCATGTGGAGCAAAATACTCGAGGTTTCATAATCAAATCCATCAGTGACCCTAGTACGCAGTTGGGTATCATTTTTTTGGCATGCAATATGATATGAAAATTCTAGGTTGCCACCGTCCTTGCATATGTAATCTAGTTAGCAGGCCAATGTGGGAAAGGGGTCTCCTTTAATTGGTCCCAATAATTGTGCGACGAGTTTTTGGCCAATGTCTGAGAATCCCAGGAGAAGGGACAAGCCTTTTGTTATTCCTAGTTGTTGCTTCTCATTGCATTGGTCACGTGGGAAGCACCTGAGGAATCAATCCTCCCTGAGCTCACCCAAGACATGTACGAAGGGACTCGTTATATGAACTTGTGGGACTCTAAGGATATACAGCACATCGAAGACAACCAAGTATTCTTGGTATTGTTTTAGAGTGGGTTCACAACAGCTATCAACTCTCGGTCTCATTTGTCGCTGGCCATTTAGGATAAATATGAAAGAATTGCTTATTTCTAGGTGACTGTGCATAATGTCCAAATTCGAGGCTGCAAGGATTATGCATGGGTTTCGCTCCCCTATATGGCTCCCAATGAAGAAATTGATCGTTTGGTTGCATAGTGGCCTCCTCACTAGAAGCTTGGCTTCAAAATAGGTGCAAAGTGCTTTGAAGGAACAAGCACCCCGAAAGTCACCCCACCTGCAAAAGAAATTGGAGGGCCGAGAAAATGCACAGGGAAGTGTGTCGAAGCCGCGCCACAGAAAGGTTCACAGCCTGGTAAGAGTACAGGGAAAGGCCCGAACACAACAGTGCAAAAGGATGCACAACAAGATCTCTGTACCTAAGGACAAGAGGTGGGAGGTGCTAACTCCCCTCTAGGAACAAAGCGAAAGGGTGACCTTGCTAAGGTGCCACGAAAGAAGCAGCACTCCCAACGACCCAAACGTGACAAAGAAGTTACACTAACTAAAGGGGACCTCAAGCAAATTGCAGATGTGTTCACCTTAGCCGCTAAAGAAAAATGGGTGGCTCTGGAAGAGTAGCAGAAAGCCATGGTCGACACACTTTAGGCCAAGACCTGAGCTCTACAGCTGAAGACAGACACGCTGCAAACTAGCATGGTTCAAGTACGAATGACCTCAAAAACTAGCAATGCAACACTTATTACAGCCGAAAGCCGCCTATGTTCCTTACCAGGCACAACCCTCACGATAAGTCCACCTGAAATAGGAGCGCAGGTCTAGGCGTGTGCAGAGGTACAACTAGATCTGGCCAGGTTGCCACATGAAGCACTACAGGTTCTCCACACCTCTTTGTTTGAATAAATCTAGCACATGGATCATCAAGTGCAACAGTAACTCAGTGTATCTTAGCATACAATCGATGAAAAGAATGCTCAAGTCTCCCAGATACTGACTTCCTGTACCCTGGCCACTGCGCAGCAAACAGAGCTAGAACACTTAATTAGTAGACTCTGATCAGATGTTACAGAAGAAATCTTGGCCAATTCCACCCCCAGGCCAAGATTGAGGGGCTGGTTGCAACATTAAGGCCTCCAGGACGGAGATTCAAGTAGTCAAACTGTAGATGGAACAACAGATCACAAACTTGTAGGCCAAGTTGCAGCCAGAGACACCACCAGATGTACGGGCCTAGCGAGCTACGCTGGTTATCGCAGGTACAAATGTGATTACATGACAGATTTCTTAGGGTGCCCAATTGTTGGTTACATCCATGCAGTTATGGACCAAGGTACATCACGACCCGATCCTGCGTGAAATCAACTAGGACCTACGACAAAAGGAAGAAGCGTTCAAGAAGATAGAAGCCACAATGCCTAATCTAGTTCTTGGTCAATGATTAGCACGACTACGAACTAGCATTCCTTTCGGGATGATATCGAAGAACTCCGCTAAAAGAAGAAGACTCTTAGTTACCGTCTTAAGCCATGAGATGATGAAGCCCTCAAGCTTGCCCAGGATATTGATGTCATTGTTAAACAATTGAACCAGACTCTGGAAAGCATCACAACTGCAACAGAAGGAACGACTTCGTAGAAGTTAGTGGATATTGCTTAGAGTGAAGGATTGCTACCCCCACTGGTTGAGGCAATCAAACTACTGCAAGCATAGGTGGAGACCCCACCATCGTAGTGACTCGGGACAAGTCACAAGATTGTGTTGGGGGACTGTTCGAACAAGGTCCCCTAAAAGCTGCGAATTTTGTACAATTTTGTATATTTTTGGTCTTAATTAGTCTAACGCAAGGGTTTTGGGGTGGGTCAAAGCCCGAAATTCATTGTAATGGGTTAAGGGTAGACCAAGAGTCCACAAAACATGGTTTACGAACCATTGGAAGCATAGGCTAAGTTGATATAAATATATGAACATTTTGAGTCTTAAGGTAGGAAAGAACTAAGTTTGATGCTAAGTACGAATTGTTAGATCTATTGTCAGGTCATTAGGGTAAGGAATCCTACTCATTGTGTGCAAGGAGATCCTCAGTCCTGCTATGTGCGGATCGTGCTGGCTGTGTGTGCATGCTGTGTCGGATTGTATTGGGTTTTGGATAATAATATATGCGGATATGGTTGAAGTATTTCTGTGTTATCTGATCTAATGTATTTCTGTTGATGCAAATTATTGGATCTGTTATGAATATTTTTGGTTATCTATTTATGCTGCGAATCTGTCTATGTTATGGTATAACTGTAATTTTTCGATGATGTGTTATGATAATATGTGCTGATAACCGTTGATACGCATGTGTATGTGGAGTTATTAACTAGATTTGTGCATGATAATAGCTCTGTATATTTCGATTATACTGTTGACTACCCTGCGAATAGATCTGTCTGGTGCGAACCTGATAAGTTGTGAACGTGGATCTACTTGACTTAACTACTCTCTCTCTCCGGGTGCAGAAACCTAGTTCCAGCACCCTCCCATACTACTTCGGGTGAAACTTTGGCTTACGCAAGCAGGTCACTGCCAGAAGGGCTAATAATATAGGGGTTTGATGGAAAACCTTAATCTCTGAACCTGGGTCAGGACCCATCGAGCCAACACTCTCAACAAATCCTTCTCCACTAGATAAATTTTTTTTTTAAATAACTTAATAGACCACCCATCAAGACAATGGATCTTATCCCTTTTGAAAGAATATAATGATTTTTTTAATTCCTCCTTAGAAATTTCTTCCAACATTATATTGTTATCCTATTTTGAGACAAAGTTTTGTAATTAAGTGGTAATTTCAAAGGTTTTTGAAATATTTTCCCTTTTCGACTCCTTATCTAGGGATTGGAAGTAAGAAACTCCTAAAGCATTTTAGAAAGTTATTTATAGTATTCCCCTAAATCATCTTGTATTTTCTACACTAGGTTAACCATTTTTATGTTGTTAGCAAAATTATGGAAGGAATTGGTTTTTTCATTCACCTTATCTAACCATATAGCCTACTCTTAATTTACCAATATTATTCCTACCATTCTAGTAGTCTTGTATTTATTTACTCCACCCCTCACAACCTTCTTATGTATTTTCCTCTAAGTGGACACCTTCCACATTTTGTCATAAATTGATGTTATCTCTTCTTCCACCAATCTCATATCCATATCCTTTTCCTTACTTTTATTAGTAACTATAGAAACCACTTTTGTTTTTACCTTAATTATTTTACAAACTAGAAACTAGCATTTTTCATCACAAATTCTTCAAAGGGTACCCATTTGCTTTTACAGTGTCTTGAAAATCCTTCTCTTCTAGTAATCATGGATTAAATTTAAAGGGACTAGAAATTTTTTCCACTTGATTCCCTAAATATATGATGATAAGAAATTTTTTTAAGCCTCCACTTGAATCCACCTGCAGTCTTGTTTCATTGGGCTAGCATATTATATTTTCTAAGATAAAAATCTATTCTAGTCTCTTTGAGACTCTATCCTCTCCATTTTTAGGTAAAATTGACTCAAGGAAGGAGTAAAGTTGACCAGGTCAACAATACTGTTTTGGGCCCACATTTGTTTTGTTTCCCATGGTTTTATGCTTGTGGAGTTCATGTAATGAAGCCTTTAAAATGCTAGGTGAAGAATCTATTGTAATGAGGGAGGGGATGTGTGTAGTGAAGGCTCACTTGGGTGGCTTGGTCATGTTTTATCCAAGGGACTAATGGAATTCCATTAGTTTGGTATTTCCCCAAACTTGGGTATTTCCGAGCGTAAATATTTTATACATTGTGTTTATGTTTTATGATTTTTTCTCGTGTAATGTTTCTCTTAGTAAATATTTTTTCTCTCCAGCTAATTTTTAAATATTTTTATAAGATTTGAAGGTGGATATGTCAAAGCTAAGTGTTGGCTTTAGGGGAATGCTTATGTTTCCAAGGGTTTGTTTCACCTAGAAGATGGAGAGGTCCATGCAAATCCATATCAAATATCCACAACATGATACTACATTAGGGACTTGTGGCTTGGAATTTGAACTCCAAAAGAGTGATCCAAAGAATTTCAAACGAACCAATAACAATGTTGTTTTTATTGATCATATGGGAAGAATACTCCATTATTCCCTATGGAGGATCTGAAGTAGGATGAGATTGTGTCTACATAATTTCGTAGAGCTCATAACGAACAAAACATGCAAGATGAGAAGGAATTTCAATAATAGATAATGTTGAAGAAACTAGAAAAATTGCTACCAGAACCAAATGCATCATTTATGTAAGTATTTCCAGAATTGATTAATTCTAACAGTGGCCTCAAGGTTTGAACTCATGACTAGGAGTTTGGCATTGACCGAGTTATGATACCATATTTTTCGTTCCCCACTTTCTATGTGTGGCCACTCATGGTCATGGGTTCAAGCATTGAAGTTGTATTTTTCATTATAATAATTTTGAGGTAAAAAAATGGGCCTAAAAGAAATATACTAAAAAAATTAACTTAAAATAACTAATAAAATTTTAAGATGATGATGTCATCTTTAGGTGTAAATATTTGGCAGGAAAGAAGAAAACTATTTTTTTTCAATTGTATTTTCAACTTATCTCCTTAAATATTTGCTCCAATGTCAAGTGTAGGAACCCATTGAATGGAAAATTAAATTCCACATCCAACAACTACCCACTTTGCATACCTCTCAGTAAACCCACATTAAAATAAATAAATAATTAATTAAAATAAATTAATAGAGCATGATGTTTTTTTCATATATTTTCATTTTTTCAGATGTGGGTGTACTTAGAAGTATGAAGAATGGGTACTCTTTTCCATTAAATACAAAAAAAATTAGTTTCCTTTCTTTTTCTTTAAAAATTCATAACCCTTATTTTATTATTTTAACTATTATTCTATTATTTTCCTTAGGAGCCCTATTTTAGATCTCAAGATTCCCCTATGGGATGTTTTGGAGTGTGGGTCTGAGATTCACAATAGAGGAAATGCATCGAATGGTTAAAAGAGGATCATGATGATTATGGGGTTAGAGATTTTGAAGACATGCAAGAAAGGAATCAAACCACATAGGGTTGCCTCGCATTGCTAGCAACAAGCCCATGCTTGGATTTAATTAGAAGTAGATTGTGTTCCTGCATATGTTAGAATCCTTAAAGAGAAAGCTAAGGTTGGAGCTTTGTTGGTGTCTTTGGTCTAGGCCCACGAGAAAAATAAGAAAATATTTTTGGAAATAGAGGTAGAAAGGATTGAGGGTTCAAATTGTAACCACCAACAAAACACGACGTTTCTTACTTCGTGCACAAGCACTAGGTGGTGGAAATGACACACCCATTGCGGCATGACCATAGAGAGAGGTGACATGGAGGTGGAATACAAATAGAATCTCAATGTGGGCTTATGTGATGGATCAAGATAGAAAAATTATAACAACTACAATGATGAATAGGGTGAAGGAAACAATAGAAATAAAATCACATCTGGATCATTACTAATGTTGGGGAAAAAAAAAATAGATCATGAATGTGTTTGGGGATGTTGGGATTCAACCTTCTGACATTGAGGTGAAGCAATCGGTGTAGGTGATAAAGTAGAAAAATGTATATAGGCCTAGAATTGATCTTACAAATGTTGATCTTGTTCCTTAGTTGAATTGGAGAAGGAAGGACAAATGTGAAATGATTGGAATTTTGGAGGCTAGGGTCTATGATATGCACTATGTGATGTTGATTTAAGTTCAAGAGAGTGTTTGTGCTAGGGGGAATCACAATAGTAAGGATGAGATTGAAGATTATGTGGAGTTGTTGACTGAGGACGAGTGAAGTCTTAATCATCATGATATCAATAATAATAATAATAATAATTGTTATAATGGAGTCAATATTTTTAAAATTTCATGTAAATGGGTAAAATTTTGTATGACCTGGTAAGTCATGGGTACCCCTCGGAAATTGTCAATAAAGTTTGGTGTTAGACTTAGGTGCTAAGGGGCATGTCAACTTAACATATAGCCTTGGTACAAAATTCGAGGGGGATAAGGACTACAGTGAGTGATGTTCACTAACTTGGATTGTTTTAGCTATATTTGGTCAAGGGAAACTCCAAGTCAAGGTTTAAGGGGGGATCGTTAGGTAAAATTGACTCAGGGATAGACTCAAAGTTTACTAGTTCAACAGTAGTGAGTTTGGGCTCATGGTACCTTTATTTACCATGGTTTTGTGCCAGTCGATTTCATGTATTCAAGCCTTTAAAAGGCTAAGTGAAGAATTTATTTTAATTTGGAATGATGTGAGTGGTTAAGGCTCACTTGATCGGTCTAGCTGGGATTTGGCTAAGGGACTAATGAAATTCTGTTAGTTTGGTTTTTACTTGAAGTTGGGGTTTTCGCTAGATAAATAGTATGTGTATTATTTTTATTTCTTTTTTCATGTAATGTTTCTCCTAGTAAATATTACATGTCTCTCTAGTTAATTTTCTAACATCTGCATCAATTATTCCTTCAACTAGGTTGAATATTTATTAGTTTCATATCAATTAGTCTAACCTCCTCCGAGATAGGTCTAAAAAATTGAGCTATTCCATCTACCCTTAATAATGTACCCCACACTTTACCTCTTGCTAGAGTGAAATTTAATTTTCCTCTAATTATGACCCTATATTCCTTAAGAAGGTCCTAAGAAAATAATACATACCATAAATATTATCTCCTTTCATATGGACCATAATCATGAATTATAAATACCATTTTCTCCAAGTCATTAAAGAAAATTTTCATGTCCAAATACCTATAATAGAAATAAAAAATTTACATAAGGGGATTCATAGGGGCTTCCCTCAATGAACCTCTGAAATATCATGTACGTTTGTGGCATACTAAACAATGCCTTTAATTTTACTACCTATTGGAAAATACCTTTAAAAATCACATTTTTAACCACCTACCAAATGAACCCAACACACTTCCTAATTAAAAAACTCCTAATTTCACTAGATATTGTAGGTATCCATTTCTTCATTAATATTTTTTATACCACTTTATATTTTTTCTTTAACTTTGAGGTCCATTTTTTATACTTTCCAATATAAAAACCTTTTACCTTCTATTATATGCTCAATATATTATGTCTTTTTTTCTTCTATATATATCCTACAATATAAATACATGTGATATGATATTGTTCTCCCAATAAAACCCATGTAAAAGAATCATTCTATTCTAATAAATTAGCATATTTCTATAGTTCCTTAGAATATCTAAGAATAAAATATCCTAATCTCAAAGAACTTTACTCATTGCTTCCACACTATATTTTCCTTCATCGATCACTTCTTATATTAGGAAAATATCAATTTTATATACTTATACTATCGTTGTGAGCCTTCAGAGATACTATTTATGCCTTTGGAATTAAGGGATAAAGGATCAAATTATCATTTTAAGGGTTTTGTCCTTTGTTTTCCTCGTTGAAGTTCACAAATCACTTAAAAATGATTTCAAGTGGGATGTTTTTTTTTTTAATTACAAAACATGAGTACATTATAAAATGTAATTATGTTAATTATGCTTTTTTAATGTTTCATCTCAACATTTATAACAATAGTAATCGTAATACAAGGATTATTTATGTTTTTAGAATTAAAGGATAAAGGATGAAATTATTAATTTAAAAGTTTTTTTTGGGAGGGGTTTGGCATTCTTTAAGGACACTTCAAATTAATTTTAGTTTTTCTAGTTGAATTTTAAGTGGTATGGTTTTGTTTAAATAAATAATTTATTTCAAGTGGCATGATTTTGTTTAAATAATAATAATTTTATTGCATTTCAAAAAAAATGCAAATACATTTGAAAATTATGAAATATAATCATGTTTTGTTAAAAGGTCATCTCAATATTTATAATAGTAACAGTGAGAATTCAATAAATTATTTCAGGTGACATGATTTTATTAAATAACAACTACTTTATCATATTTGAAAAAATGCAAATACAATTTAAGATTATAAAATGTATTCATATTTTGTTAAAATGTCATTTCAACATTTATAATAATAATAATCTAATTTTAAAATCATAGTTAAATATATAAAACATACTCTAACTTCTTTTGAATTTGAACTTATAATTTTAAAAAAAAAAACACATATTCTTAACTATTAAATATATTAAAACAGCATTAAATTAAATTAGAAATTATTTATAAATTATTGATATTATTAAAACCTTAACAAAATAAATTTTTACTGTGAATTTTTTACATGTCTCACAAATTTAGAATCCAACTTAAATATACAAAATTTGTAATTCACCGACAGCCGTATATATAAGAAGTTATAGTGACTTTTAATTTGATAATTTAATGCACGGAAGCTATTAACTACCAGCCGAATATCTTTAGAATATGCTTCGTCTTAGACAATAATCTACAGTTGAAATCCAGCCCTGCTGGTTTCTCTCTCACTGTTTTCCATACTTGTCTGGAGCGTGACTGATCGGCATGGGATTCAAGGTTTCGTTTGAATTGTCGATTGCAGGTTGGAAGAAATTTTAGCATTAGATGGCAAGGCGAACTTCCCACTAGTGTGCAATTTTCAACACAAGGGGTAATATCTTTGGCTAAAGGTGAACCTGCGATCAACATTCTGTCAACTGTGAATGGTAGGGTTTCGTTCCCTAAGGTTTTGATGTCCTAGGTAGAGGTTTCCATTGGTTTTTAGTTGCTGTAATATTCATAGTTTTCATGACTTAATGGAATTGGAAGTGACACATCTTTATGCCAATACTTCATGGTAGATCTGCACTCTTTATCTTGATGTGTGTTGTGCACATGGTGTATTCAACCCTTTCGCGCCGTCAAAGTAGTTATGGCACTTCATGAAGTATCTTATTACAAAGCCTTTATTGTAATACCTGTCGTAAAAACGTGTTGTAGCAATGGTTTATGGTCTCCTTCCAATTGCATGTAATGTTATAATAGATCATCGTTATGGTGCTTTCATCTCATAACTCTCTTTCAATGCATTGTTGGAAACATTGTTTCAATGTGCGTCTTGCGCTTCCAAATGTATTAACCTATTTTCTCACTACAATGTATTCCGTTATATATCTGCAATGCATTATATTATCAATATATCTTTGTATGGCCAGGTAGTGCATAAGAGCTCACCTCAATGAGCTATCACGAAATAATTGGAGCCTCCTTACATCACATTGTATAATCTTAAATCGTAATGCTCTCTCAATTGTTATACCTTAAATCGTGTAATGCTCTCTCAATTGATATTACAATGATTGTATACCTTTATTATGGCGAGCATTCTTATGACAATTGTTAATTCTTTGAATATTTGGCAATTTGAATATTTGGCAATTAGAAGTACATGGGCCTGGTGTGGATATCATACAATGTGTAGAAAGAATAATGCATTACAAAAATACAAAGTCATTGGACCAAGAGTTGCAACCATGTGTTGGATGGACAACCAAGCTTAGGGCATGCACCTCGAGGAGAGAATATTTCCAAATGTTGCTCCAATACTCTGAGATTATTTGAATTGCTGATTCCCTCAATATTTGACAGTCAAGACACCCATGTCTAGTCTAATTGCCAAATATTATAGGAATAAAAAATTTGTTAAATGTGAAGCCGTATTAGCTGTCGGCGTCGAATCTAACCTAGTCGAACAACGTTGTCACCGACTCTTTGACAAACAACGGCGTTGTACCTAACACATCATCCAACCACCATGATTGACTATGTAATCATTTGTTTTTCACACGCTGAATTAGCCCTCTTCTACAACTATAAATTTGTATTTCATGCCTTTGCCTAAGCATGTCAAACCAAGCATGGCCTCTTATTGTAATAGAAATATGATGTTTTATTCTCTAGTTTGTGTGTTACTTTCATTTCTCTTGTCTCTCTCTTCTTTCTTTATGTTCTGTTGTGCTCTATTGTGCTGCTCTACACCCCCAACAACTGGTATGAGAGCCTCGTTACACCCTCACCGCCATTCCTCTAGCATTCCCCTTTGTGTCGCCCATTTGGTGGCCGATAAGCTTGTAGTTGTGGACACAGTGAATCCTGTGGCTATCGCAGTGAGTCCAGTGGCCATATATGTACGAGAGCGTCGCCTATACATAAAGTTGCGTGAGTCGGTGGCATAGGGAATGGCCTAGCTGCTCTTTAGATTAGCAAATATTAGGAGCAATGCAGCTGTAACAAATGTGAATGGTGTCATTTAAATATTGGCAATATGAGGTAAATGAAAGTGAATTAAGCATTGACCATAATAGGTATTATAATGGGAAGTACCGATTATGTATCATTTACTTTTATGATATATACATAAGAGGGTCATAGTTTGTTATATAAAATTTTTATTAAAAGGAGATCAATTTTTGGCCCTTAAAAAAGAAAAAAGAAAAAAAGAATGAAGGATTGGAGTAACATTTATATATTTAATTTTATATATGTTTTTTGTAATCATGGTCAATGTGTGAAGCTGGTAAAGGGCCATTGTTTGGTAAAGTGCAATATTTTGCATTTTTGGGGTGAAAATTTTATTCAAAATTGAGACATCAGTTAATGATATGGAGAAGTTGAGTGGGGCTAATTTTTCCCTATGGAAATCATAAATGGAGGATATACTGATTTTAAAATATCAATATATTCCGATTGAGGGTGTAACAAAGAAACCCTCATCGATGACAGATGAGGAATGGGATAAGCTAGATAGAAAGGTGATTGCAACAATCTGCCAATATCTAGCAAAGAATGTGTATTTCAATGTGTCCGGAGAAAAGACGACAAAAGGATTATGGAAGAAGCTCCATGATCTATATGAGAAGAACACAACATCAAACAAAGTGTTCTTGATGAAGAAGCTTTATAATCTCAAGATGAAGGAGGGTGCTTCAGTTTCCAAGCACTTGAATGAATTCAATATTATAACTAATCAGCTTGCCTCCGTTAAAATAACTCTAGATGATGAAATTAGAGCTATTTTGTTAATTTGTTTTATGCTAGACAGCTAGAAAAATTTAACTGTGGCTATGAGTACTTCAGCACCTGTGGGACCCTGAAGTTTGATGATGTTAGTAGCATTTTAATGAATGAGGAGTTGTGACGCAAGTCGATTGCGGAAAATCAGGGAGGAAGCTCTAGCTCTAGCTGATCGTGGTAGGAGGATTGACCGAGGCCAACAAGGGCGATCAAGATCGAGAGGCCGATCAAAATCAAGGAGGGACAGGATCATCTTCTTTCATTGTGGAAAACCCGAGCACATGAAAAAATAATTTCGAGCCTTAAAGAAAGGAAAAAAGGATCAAAGACCAGCCAATACAAATTGCAAGTCATCCAGCACAAATGAAGGTGAGACTACTGTTGTAGTCACAGATGGTGATCTGTTGTTTACTGTTTCAGTAGAGGATGCATGTTTATATACATCTAGTGGTAGCTTTGATTGGATCCTTGAATCTGGAGCATCTCACCGTGTAACCCCATGCAAAGATATTTTTGTTGCATATAATCTTGGGGATTATGGTAGAGTTCATTTGGGGAATAATGATTTTTGCAGTATTGTTGGAGTGGGAAATGCCAGATCAAGATGAAGAATGGACAAGATATATTTTTGAAACAGGTCAGGCATGTACCTGAAATGCGCATTAGTTTGATCTCTATGGGATGGCTGGATAATGAAGGCTATTCCACAAGCTTTGGGAAAGGAGGCTGGAAAATTAGCAAAGGAGCATTGGTCATGGCCAAAGGACCCAACACAGGAACACTATATTCATTGAAGGAAATGATAGTAAAATCATATTTGGTTGTTGTCACAAGAGAAGAAAATTTGGCATATTTGTGGCATAAGTGCTTGAGTCACATGAGTGAGAAGGGTTTAAAAATCGTTGTTGGTAAAAATTTACTCCCAGGTTTGAGATCCTACAATCTTCATATTTGTGAGCATTGTATATGTGGTAGACAAAGAATGGTTTCATTCCTTAGAGGTGGTCATGATAGAAAGAAAAATGTGTTAGAATTAATACACTTAGATGTGTTTAGACCTGTTAACATCAAGTCATTAGGAGGAGCATCATATTTTGTAACATTTATAGATGATGCATCCAAGAATGATTCGGCCTATACCATGAAAAGAAAAAGTTAAGTGTTTGAAATATTTCAAAAATTCCATGTTGTTGTTGAAAGAGAGACTAACAAATTTCTCAAGTGCCTAAGAATAGATAATGGTGGAAAATATTGCTCAAATGCATTCAAAGAATATTGTAACAGGTTTGGCATAAAGAATGAGAAGACTATGCCTCGTACACCTCAACAGAATGGTGTTGTAGAATGAATGAATCACACCATTATGGAAAAGATAAGGAGCATGTTGTCCAATTCCGGTTTGCACAAGCATTTTTGGGCAGAGGCTATGAGGGCAACTTTCTACCTCGTAAATAGATCTCCATCTATATCCTTGGATGGAGGCATCCCTGAAGAAGTTTGGACTGGTAAGAAGTTGAATTATTCTCATTTGAAAATCTTTGGATGTGAAGCATTTGTACATATTCCCAAAGAAAATAGAACTAAGCTAGATGATAAATCAATGAAATGCATTTTCCTAGGATATGTGGATGAAGAATTTGGTTATCGTCTATGGGATCCAATCAAATATAAAATTATTAGAAGCAGGGATATTATATTTAATGAGTCAGGAATGTTTAAGAGGAATTTAGGTGAGGTGGAAGTCAAGAAAGTTATTGACAGGTTTGAAGAAGAGCATGAAGAGATCCCACCAATGTAGGAAAATGGGCAGCAAATTCAAGAGCAGGAAGGAAAACAAGGGGAAAGTGATGAACACCAAGAAGAAGGAATCTTGCAAGAACCTTTACAAGAGATTCAACCTAATAATGCACCACCATAGTTTGTTCACAGATCTTGTAGGCCTCATAAGCCTTCACAAATGTATCCTCCTTCAAAATATATCCTATTGACTGATGAAGGTGAGCCTACTTGTTTTCAAGAGGCTTGTAAAGTCGAGGACAGTAAAGAATGGAAGAAAGTAATGGAGGAAGAAATGAACACTTTGATGAAAAATAAAACTTGGGAGCTGATAAATCTCCCAAAAGGTAGAAAGCTTTTTCAAAACAAATGGGTGTATAAAATTAAGCATGAAGGTGATGAAAAGAAGGAGAGGTATAAAGCAAGGTTGGTGGTGAAAGGATTCGCCCAAAAGGAAGGTATTGACTTCACTGAAATTTTCTCACCTATTGTCAAAATGTCATCCATAAGAGTCATTCTTGGTCTTGTTGCTGCTTTAGAATTAGAAAGTGAAAAATTAGATGTAAAAAATGCTTTCCTTCATGGAGAATTAGAGGAAGAAATTTATATGAAGCAACCAAAAGGCTTCATAGTAAAAGGCAAAGAATAGCTTGTTTGGAGGTTGAAGAAGAGTCTCTATGGGTTGAAATGAGCACCTCGATAATGGGACAAGAAATTTGATTCATTCATGTTAGAACATGGTTTTCACAGGTTGGAAGCCGACCATTGTGTCTATATCAAGAGGTATGATCAAGGAAAGTATCTCATATTATTGCTATATGTGGTTGACATGTTGATTGTTGGGCATGATAAAAATACGATCAATAGGTTGAAGAAGGATTTGGGCAACAAGTTTGCAATGAAGGATTTGGGTCCAGCACAACAGATATTGGGAATGAGGATCATGCGTGAAAGGGAAAACAAAAGGTTGTGGCTTTCACAAGAAAAGTATATCAAGAAGGTGCTTGACAGGTTTAATATGAAGGATGTCAAACCAGTTGGTACACCCCTTGTGGACTACTTCAAGTTGAGTGTTGAGTTATGTCCCAGTGATGACAAAGAGAAAGAAGAAATGAGCAAGATTCCTTATGTTTCAACAGTTGGCAGCTTGATGTATGCCATGGTATGCACATGACCAGACATTACATATTCAGTGGGAGTTGCGAGCAGATTCCTTGCAAATCCAGGAAAACAACATTGGCAAGCAGTAAAATGGATTTTCAGGTATCTTAAGGGTACTAATCATTATTGCTTATGTTTTGGTCATCATGATACTGTGCTTGAAGGTTTCAAATATGCAGATATGGCTGGAGATATCGACACCAGAAAGTCCACTACAGGTTATTTGCACACATTTGCAGGTGCAATTGTATATTGTGTGTCAAGGCTACAAAGAATAGTAGCTCTCTCTATAACAGAAGCAGAGTACATAGCTGCAAAAGCGGCTTGCAAAGAAATGTTGTGGATGTAATGATTCCTAGGAGAGATAGGAATAAAGCAAGACAAGTATGTGTTATATTGTGATAGTCAGAGTGCCATTCACTTCACAAAAAATCTAGCATTTCACTCAAAAGCAAAGCACATTGACTTAAGGTACCATTAGATCCGACATGTGTTCGAGGAAGGGCAATTATCTTTGGAAAAGAAACATACAGATAAGAACCCTGCTGATATGAAGCATGAGTTATGTAGAGGCATCATAGACATCGGTGTGACTTGATACAAGATTCTTCATTCGACTTCAAGTGGGAGAATGTTGAATGTGAAGTCGTATTCAGCTATCAGTGCCAAACCTAACTTAGCCGACCAACATTGTCACCTACTCTCTGACAAACAATGGCGCCAAACCTAACACGTCGTCCAGCCACTGTGATTGACTATGTAATCATTTGTTTTTCACACGCTGAATTAGCCCTCTTCTACAACTATAAATTTGTATTTCCTGCCTCTGCGTGAGCATGTCAAACAAAGAAAAGCATCTTTCTGTAATAGAAATCTGATTTTTATTCCCGAGTCTGTGTGTTAATTTCATTTCTCCTATCTCTCTATTTTTTCTTTATGTTATGTTGTGCTCTACACCCCCAACACAATCGACATAAATTCAAAGTATTAGGGTTGGGTTCCTTCTCATTACCAAATATTCAAAGAATCAACCATCAACATAAACTCAATGTATTGGGGCAACTCTTAGAAATATCCTCTCCTCTGGGTGCATGGGCTAAGCGTGGTTGTCCATCCAGCACATGGTTGCAACTCTTGGTCCAATAGCTTTGTATTCTTTTAATGCATTCTTCGTCGTACGCATCGTATGATAACCTCATGCCTTCTTGCATTTGTTTTGGATTCAACTACTCTATCATGTGCGACATAGTCCTTTTATATATTTAACGTAGTGTTTTATTCAATGTTGCCTTCAAATAGTTTCAACGCTACCTTATCACTGTTTTTTATCACAACTATGTGGCAACAGATTTTGGGTTTTGAACCACTTATCCAACATGGAACTCGTGAATGCACATAGATGATGGTACTTTTGATTGCTTGTTTTCATGTTCTTAACGCATGGTGTAATATATTTTACGTTGAGTTTTTGGTCTCATATGTTATACGTTTAAGAATGATCATGTTCTATAACACCCCCATTTTGGTGGCGTGTTGGAAGATGAATCGACCTATGGAAATCACAATTTTATTATGCGAATGGACTCTCGTGGGGATGGGAATTTTAGTGATAAGAGCGTTTGATTTGTTCCTTTATCATGCGCTAATTGAAAGACAACCTTTACAAATATTTGTAACTGGACAAATATAACACAGGCTCTCACTGCTATCTAACTTCAAAAAATTAACAATAACGTGATGACTTACCTATATAGCTTCGAGAAGGATAAAAATGTCTGCATGTAATATCTATTAAAGTATAGACACTAATTGGTAAGCATTTCAATTACCGCTTCAAGCAACCGTTGTGACGAACTACAACCCCGCAAGAATATAATCATTAGTTTTGTAATAAAAGAATCATATTAGTTTAGTAATAATAAATTATTATTATTATTAGTTTATTAAAAATAAAAATTTATTATTATTAGTTAACTAATAATTAATTTATTAATTATTAATTATTAATTATATTAATAGTTAAATTAATTATTAATTATTAATTATATTAATAGTTAAATTTAAGTAATTAATTTATTAGTTTAACAGTTTATTACTAATAAATTAATAACTATATTAATTAGTTTATTACCACATAAATGTTTATTATTAATTTATTAATAAATTAATATTATTAGTTTATCAATAATATAAGGTTATTATTATCAGTTCATTAATAATAAATTTATTAGTTTATTATTAATTTATTAATAAATCAATATTATTAGTTTATAAAAGGTTATTATTATTAGTTTATTAATAATTAATTTATTAAGTTATTATTTTTTTAATTATTTTTTACTAATTACGTTAATAATTATGTTATTAGTTAATTTTAATTAAGTAATTTATTAAGTTATCAATTAATTTTGTAATATACTAATTTAATGGTTTATTAATAATATAATCACATTAACTAGTTTTTTATTAATTTATTAGTTTATTATCAATTTATTAGTTTATTATTAATTTATAAGTTCGATAATAATAAAGTATTATTATTAGTTTATCAATAATAAAAAGTTATTAGAGATAGTTTAGTAATAATGGAAAGCAATGAGTTGTGAAACATGCAAAAAAAAAAAAAATAATAATAATAATAGACCAAAAATTGGTCTAAGTGGACGTTAACCATCATCATCATCATCAATAATAAATTAATAATCACATTAATTAGTTTATTATTAATTTATTATTTTATCAATAATAATACTTTATTTTATTAATAATAAATTTAATAGCAATTAATCAAGTTATTAATTTTTTTATTAATTTATTAATTATTAATTATTAATTATTTTTTTATTTTTTTTATTTTTTATTAATTACATTAATACTTATGTTATGCTATTATTTAATTTTAATTATGTAATTTATTAAGTTATCAATTAAATTTTTAATTTACTAATTTAATAGTTTATTAATAATATAATCACACTAACTAGTTTATTATTAATTTATTAGTTTATTATTATTGATGATGATGATGGTGGTGGTTAACGTCTACTGAGACCAATCTTTGGTCTATGGGACCTAAAGAAAAGAGTTATTTAGTTTGATTTAAGATTTTATTCCTATGCTCGAAAACCTTGGAGAGGAGCCTCCCGAGCTCACTATAATTTTGACATCTTAAAAGGCTAGGAATGTTGGTATTGCAACAAAGACTATGAAATTGAGCTCTAATGTGGTTGTATGTGGGGCACTGTAAGAGGAAATGATTTTCATCCTCGATGTTCTATTCTCACATAGATGGCAGATCCTTTCCATCCATGGTGTTTTAGGAACTGTCCAATGACCTGTGTCACTATGGAGCTCATGAGAGTTCGTTCTAATCTTGGCTATATTAATTTTCTTCTTTGAGCTAGTTAAAACAGAGAGATACTTTTGATCTTCTAGGGTGGGGTTGATGACATCCTTATAATATCTCAATTTTATTTTAGCTGCTAGATCTTTCTCACACCACATTTTTTCTTTGAGCTTAGAAGTAACAATTTTTTTAATGTTATTAATATTTTGCAATGCAACATTCTTATCAATCTCCAAATGGTTTAACCAGGCCCTAGTGTCTTTATACCAACCTCTTTTAAGCCTTAGTTGTTTTTGGCTGGAATTTAAAGCTAGCTTAGGAAGTCTATGGTCTCGTATGCTATTGAGCTTGTGCTTGTACAACAGAAGTCTAGTCATAGCTGGTCCCTCAATAGGGGAAAGACCCACTTCTAGAAGGAGAATAGGATAGGGTGTATTGCTTTTAATTTTAAGGTTATATGTTATAAAACGCTTCTGGATTTGCTCAATATTTCTTGAGGATTCTATAAAGATGCTGCAACCCTAAACCTCACATCCATATAAGATAACAGGAGTGACTAAAGTTTCAAAGAGGAACTTCTTTCTATCCCACATTACGAGGTTTGCCGTTTTATTTTCAAGACCAAAATCAGCTTTCCACTCCCTATTAATCCTTTTTTGAATGTTATAGTTCCAGTTGATTTTATCAATAATAATAAGTTATTTTATTAAAAATAAATTTAATAGCAATTAATTAAGTTATTAATTTTTTTATAAATTTATTAATTATTTATTATTAATTACAATAATTAATAGTAATTTACCAATTAATATTAATTTGTTAAACTAAAATAGTAATACCAATATTTTAGTATTTTAAATATTAAATAATGCATTAATATATTAACTTAACTTTTAATTTAGTTTATTAATACAATACTTAATATACTATTAGTCTATGAATATTTAGTGTTTAATATATCATTAATATTTAGTTATGGCATTAATATAATATTAACAAATGTAGAAAATATTATTAAAACATTTAAATAGTCATGATAAAAGTTCAATATAGTATCAATGGTATATTAATAATATTTTACTCCACACATTTATAATGGGTTTCCTATAAATTAATATATCCATTAAAATATATTAATTATGATTGACTATGAGCATGGCATCATAGTCCATAATAGTCATCATGACTTACCTATAAATTAATATATCTATTAAAATTTATTAATTATGGTTGAGTATTGTTGACATGGTAAACTATAGTCAACATGGGCATCATAGTCAATAATAGTCATCATGATTATGATGGTGAACCATAGTTACCACAAACATCATGACCTTTCGGTAGGTGACCTATTGTCAACCATAGTTAACTATATTGAAATATGGTGGATATATTGAACCATGGTGGATGGAAATTATAGACGGCTAACTATATTGAACTATGGCGGATAGACATTTTTGACGTCCTTTCAATAGGTGACTCATTGTCAACCATAGTTAGTTATATTGAACTATGGTGAATGGACATTGTTGACAATGACCTTTTAGTAGGTGACCCACTGTTAACCATAGTTAAATATATTGAACTATGGTGGATGGACATTGTTGACGATGGACACATATAGTGGATGGTCATAGTTAACGTTTATAATATTTATCTTAGTGTTTATCATAGGATTTTATGAATATGCAAATTAGTCATGGCCAACCATGGTCTAGCATCACATTGTGACAAATATTGTCTTGATATGAAAATCAATCATGGACAACCATGGTCAAACATTGAATTGTCGCAAAGATGATCTCAATATGAAAATAAATTACCACAGTCAATCGTGGTCCAACATTTCATTGTGACAAAGATGGTCTTGATATGAAAATCAATCATGGACAACCATGGTCAAACATTGAATTGTGACAAAGATGATCTCAATATGAAAATAAACCATAGTCAATCGTGTTCCAACATTTCATTGTGACAAAGATGGTCTTGATATGAAAATTAATCGCGGTCAACCATGGTAAAAAATTGAATTGTCACAAATATTATTTCAATGTGAAAATAAACCATGGTCTAACGTTTCTTGATGACAAAGATTTTCCTGATATGAATATCAATCATGGTCAACCATGTTCCAATGTCATAATAAATACTGTGAAAAATATTGTTTCATGGATGGTAAAACATGGCCAACCATGTAAAACTAGATGGGAATATCAATCATGGTCAACCATGTTCCAATGTCGAAAAATATTGTGACAAATAGTGTTTCATGGACGGTAAAACATGGTCAACCATGTAAAAATAGATGGGAATATCAATCATGGTCAACCATGTTCCAATGTCGCGACAAATATTGTGACAAATATTGTTTCATGGATGGTAAAACATGGTCAACCATGTAAAACTAGATGGGAATATCAATCATGGTCAACCATGTAAAACTAGATGGAAATATCAATTATGGTCAACCGTGTTCCAATGTCATGACAAATATTGTTTCATGGATGGTAAAACATGGTCACCCATGTTAAACTAGATGGTAAAGCATCATCAACCATGTTTATTTTATTTTATGGTTTATAATATTTATCTTTAGGATTTATATTGTTGCATGGATGGTAAAACATGGTCAACCATGTAAAACTAGATGGTAAAGCATGGTCAACCGTGTTTATTTTATTTTAGGGTTTATAATATTGATCTTGGATGGTAAAACATGGTCAACTGGATGTTTATTTCATTTTATGGTTTATAATATTTATCTTTATGATTTATATTGTTGCATGGATGGTAAAACATGGTCAACCATGTTTATTTTATTTTAGGATTTATAATATTTATCTTTATGCTTTATATACGTTGGGTTTCTAATATTAATCCTTGGGTTTTCAGTATTAATCCCTTGGGTTTATTATTCCCTTTGGTTTATAATATCAATCCCTTGGATTTATTAATGTAAGGGTTCATATTCCTAGGGTATAATATTATTCGTAGGGTTTATAATATTAATCAATCCCTTGAGTTTATTAATCTAAAGTTTATTAATCTAAGGGTTCATATTCCTAGAGTATAATATTATTCGTAGGGTTTATAATATTAATCAATCCATTGGGTTTATTAATCTAAGGGTTCATATTCCTAGGGTATAATATTATTCATAAGGTTTATAATACTAATCCTAGGGTTTAATATAAAACCCTTAGGTTTATAATCGTGATCAACCATGGTCCAAGGTCCTATTGTGACAAATATTTATCAATATGAAAATCGAACATGGTCAACCATGGTCCAATGTCACATTGTGACAAAGATTATGTTAATATGAAAATCAACCAGGGTTGTGACAAATATTGTCTCAATATGAAAAAAAATCATGGTTAACTATGGTCTAATGTTGTATTATGACAAATATTGTCACAATATTTAAATCAACCATGGTTAACAATAGTCAACCATGTTAATTTTAGGTTTTATAATATTTATCATAGGGTTAATATACCTTGGTTTATAATATTTATCTTATTGTTTATCATATGATTTTGTCGATATTAAAAATCAATCGGGTCAACATCATCAATCATGGCCAACCATGGTCCAACTACACATTGTGACAGATATTGTCTCAATGTGAAAATCAACCATGGTCCAGAGTGTCACATTGTGACAAATATTGTCTCGATATGAAAATAAATCATGGTCAACCATAGTCCAACATCGAATTGTGCTAAAGATTGTCTCATTACTAAAATAAAAAAAATGGTCAACCTTGGTCAATCATGGTGCAACATCTCATTGTGACAAAGATTGTCTTGATATGAAAATCATTCATACCATGGCTCAACGTAGCATGAAAAAGATTATCTCAATATGAAAATCAACCATGGTAAATGATGGTCATTCATGCTTATTTTAGGGTTTATAATATTTATCTTTGGTTTTGGTTTATTATAACCTTAGTCAACCATAGTGAAACAAAGTCAACCAAATTCAACCATGGTCCAATGTCACATTGTCACAAATATTGTCTCAATATGAAAACTAGCCATGTTCAACCATGATCTATCATGGTCAACCATAGTCTATCATGGTCAAACATGGTCCAACATCACATTGTGACAAAGATTGTCACAATACGAAAACCAACCATGCTTAACCATGGTCAATCGTGTTCCAACATCGCATTGTGACAAGGATTGTCTCAATATGAAAATAAATCATGGTAAACCATGGTCCAATGTCATATTGTGACAAAGATTGTCTCAATATGTAAATCTACCATGGCCAACCATGTTTATTTTAGCATTTATAATATTTATCATAAGGGATATATATCTTAGATTATAATATTTATTTTAGTGTTTATCATGGGATTTTTTCGATATGAAAATCAATAATTGTTAACCATGATCAATCATGGTCGTCCATGGTCCAAGATAACATTGTGATAAATATTTTTTAATATGAAAATAAACCATGGCCAACCATGGTCCTATGTCGCATTGTGACAAAGGTTGTCTGATATGAAAATCAATCATCATCAACCATGGTTCGACGTCGAAATGGGAGAAATATTGTCTCAATATGAAAATCAACCATAGTCTTCCATGGTTGAAAATGGTTTGTATATCTTAGGGTTTATATATGTTGGGTTTATAATATTAATCCCTAGATTTTAATATTATTCCCTTGGGCTTATAATCCCTTGGGTTTTTAGCATTAATCCCTTGGATTTATTATAACCTTGGGTTTATAATATCAATCCCTTGGGTTTATTAATCTAAGGGTTCATTTTCCTATGGTATAATATTATTACGTTGTAAGGTGTTCTTCTTTGAAAACAACTCTCCTAGCTTCCACTGTGTACTAGTGTGAACCATTGGATGGAATGTTATATGATTGAAGGTTTTTAGACCGTCCAATTAATAGTTAATAGAAAACTAATAGTTAAGAAAATTAATGGGTTGAACTGTTTCTTGAATTGGTTTCTTCTTTTGGGTGCAAATAATCAGGGTTAACAAAAAATTTCTGGCAAATTAAAAGAACGATTGCAAGGAAGCAGGGAAGATTACATTGAAGATGCTTTGTGATTAATGATATTTGATTGTGGATTTGGCTGCATTCAGGTGGGATTTGAGAAAGGTGGTATTTGAGGAAGGAGAAGAAACGTTGGACATATTTAACAGTTCCCTCATCAATATTAGCTCTGTATGCATCAGCGTAGACTGCACCACTGCAACAAGAGTCACATCATTAAGAATGAGATAAAGAGAATAAAAAAAGTGGAGATAAAAAGAGTGAATAGTTGGTGCAGGTGTACCAACTATGACAAAAACATCGATCAGGCACAGAAAGATACCAAAAAGAGGTGAATGAGGACAACACCGATGAAATGCAATTATAAGATATCGTGAACACTGCTGAGATTATTCAAACAACTATGTGTTTTACCGGCGATCCATTTGTTGCTTTGGATCCGATTCATTTGTTCTGTGATGTTATGCTATCCTATTTTAGGTTCGATGTGTTTATTTCTTTAGAGGTTAGTAAACTTGAATTTTTATTTATCAGTTGAAATTTGAAATTATCATTTTACAGCTACACTCACCGATGAGATTATTCAAACAACTATGCATTATACCTATGATCCATTTGTTGCTTCTTAATATATCTTCCTTACTACCGAATTACTAGTGAACAAAATTATTATAAATACTTTGTTTATTAAAATGAATTTTTATTTAAAATTTCAAGAAATATCTTTGTTATAAATAAATTGATATTAAAATGAAAATGTTTGAAATAATAATTTTCCTCAACTATACCTTGATATTCTAAATACTTTATTTAAAAAAATATAATTAGAATTATGAATTAGAATTCAAATCTTGACCTGTTTAAAAAACAATTACAAATGTGAATATACAAATATCTTATTTTTTAAAAGATATAGTTTAATATACCTTCCTTACTATTGAATTACTAGTAAGTAAAATTATTATAAAGAATTTTTTTATTAAAATATATTTTTATTTAAAATTTCAAGAAATATGTTTGTTATAAAAAATATGATATTAAAATAAAAATGTTTGAAATAATAATTTTCCTAGAATATATATTGATACTTTAAATACTTTATTAAAAAAATATAATTAGAATTATGAACTAGAACTTCAAAAATTGACCTATCTAAAAGACAATTACAAAGGTGAATGACTTGTGCATTTTCTTTTCTGGGAATTTGTATCTCAAACAACAACCATCCATCATTAATTAAAATTCAATGCATATTCAATCTAATTTATATCAACTTCTATGTTTCATATAATATTAGTTATTGCCTAATCAACTTTCTTATGTTTCGACCTCTTATTTATTTTTTTGTTAGTATTTACATGTAGATCTTCTTTTCTTAAGGGTATATTTGAGGTATCTAAGAACATATTGGCATAAGAATAGAGGTATATTGATACAACCAAGTGTTTTTTTTTTTTTAATCTTTTTGTCTCATCAATTTCTAACCAAAATTCAAGTTTGAATCTTGACCTATAAACTGATGTAAGTCCATCTTAACATCGGAATTTGTTTATTAAAATATTTTTTTATCTAAACTTTCAAGAAATATGTTTGTTATAAAAAATGTGATATGAAAATGAAACTTTTTGAGATAATAATTTTCCTCAACTATACATTAATGTTTTAAATACTTTATTTCAAAAAATATAGTTAGAATTAATGAATTAGAAATTCAAAACTTGACCTATTTAAACAGAAATTACAAATGTGAATGACATGTGCATTTTCTTTTCTGGGACTTTGTATCTCAAACAACAATCATCCATCATTGGTTAAAATTCAATGCATATTCCATCAAATTTATAGCATCTTCTATATTTCATATAATATTAGTTATTCTCTAATCAACGTTCTTCTTTTGTTTCGACCAATAAATTTATGTAAGTCCATCTTATCCCTGGATCTCTGAGGCACCTAGAGGGATTAGAAAAATTTAGTATAAAAATATCTTGCTTTTTAAAAGATCTTAATTTAATATAACTTCATTACTATTGAATTACAAGTGAGTAAAATTATTATAAAGAATTTGTTTATTAAAATAATTTTTTATCTAAAATTTCAAGAAATATGTTTGTTATTAAAAAATTGATATTAAAATAAAAATGTTTGAAATAATAATTTGTCTCAACTATACATTGATGTTTTAAATAATTTATTTTAAAAAGTAATTAGAATTAATGAATTAGAAATTAAAAACTTAAGTTATTTAAAAAACAATTACAAATGTGAATGAAATGTGCATTTTCTTTTAAGAGTTTGTATGTGAAACAACAACCATCCATCATTTGTGAAAATTCAATGCATATTCCATCTAATATACAACATATTCTATATTTAACATAATATTAGTTATTTATTCCACCTTCAAAAAAGCACATGGGAAAAAAACTAATTAGAATTAACTAATTAGAAATTGAAAACTTTATTTATTTAAAGATGTAATTACAAATGTCAATTAGAAATGTGCATTGCCTTTTCTGCTAGATCTTGTTGTTGTCCTTCGCATTTCAAACAACAACCATCCATCATTGGTTACAATTCAATGAAAACTCCATTTCATTTATGGATTAATAGTTAAGAAAAAATTAAAACTAATAGTTAAAGGTGCTTCTCATTGAACAACATGTAAGTTCTCACATGTAATGGTAATTAAGACAACTGAATTCTAAATTTCAATTTTTTTTTGAGATAGTGATAACACGTATTTTAGTATTCAATCCATATTTAGACAATATGGGGAGATCCATGGAGTATCATTACTTTGTTCACGATAACCATATTGAGAATGGATCTATATCAATCCATTTTTAGGCAATCTGGGGAGATCCATGAAGTACCATTACTTTTTTCACAATAACTATATTGAGAATTGACCTCTATATTTGGTGATACAATTTTGGGTGATAGATATTTGTGAATTAATTCTTATATATGTTTTTTTCTCATATTTAAATACTTTTTTTAACATTTATTATGTATTTTAAAAGTGGAGGAATAACCTGTTATGAGTATTTTAACCCAATGTTTTGGACTTCAAAAGTGAGTCCATCATTAGGGGTAAACGCCCAGTGTTTTTTGAATTTTTTTGAGAATTAGGGCAAAGGAATAATGATATATACAGTAATTTTAGTAGAAAAAATTATTAATAAGGAGGTCAGTTTGGAAGAGAGGTTAATAATTTTATTTATTTAATTATTTTAATTATTTTAATTATCTTTCTATGATTTTTTATTTATTTGGTTGTTTATTAAATTATTATTTATTATATTATATTTAATTATTTATTTATTTTTATTTTTATTTTTTATTTATTTTTTTTGTATGTTATTTTGAAAAATTATGGAAATTAAAAATTAGAGAGGTAATAATATTTATTTTATTTTATTTATTTTTTAATTTTTAATTTTTAATTTTTAATTTGTTAATTAATTAATTAATTAATTATTATTATTATTATTATTATTATTATTATTTTTAGACTCATTATCATTTTGTGGATTCATTATTGTTGAAATTGATGTCACGTGAGGTATGATGGATTAGGGGTTTCCAAGTGTTGCTGATGTTAAGGCCATCATCGCGATTCATGTTATTTTTCCTTTTCTCTATTTCTATGGCCTCTTTGATTTTCCTTTTTAGGTAGTGATATTCTTTGGATATGAGTTTAGCATCCTCCATTCATATGTAATGTGAGGATGAGGAGGCATGTTCTGCTAATGCAGATTTTTCAGTTCTGTTCCTAGATATGTCAGCGCTATGCTCCTTAAGTCTAATGTTAATGGATCTCACCAATATATTCTTTTCCACAAGAGCACGGTATGATGTAGACGCCTTTTTGTAATCTAGGATTTATGGGGTCCTTGACAGAGTCTACAATATTTCTGATGGTATTAGGGGGAGTGAAAGCAATTTTAATGTTATGTTTGTTAAGGATTTTGGAAATTTTATTAGTTGTTCCTTTTATGTAAGGTAAAGAAATTTTAGGGATGTCAAAAGATATTTTTACGTTGTTTTTATTAAGGGTTTGTTCAATAGTTTTATTAATGAAATTTTTGTTGTATCCATTATGTTGAACGACATGGCAGAGGTGGTTTATCTCATGTCCTAGATGGTGAGAGTTTGAAATTTTAGACGCCCTAGTTGTTAGGGTTTTAATGATGCCAATTTTTTGCTTAGGATGGTGATGAGAGTCTGCGTGCAAGTATCTTTCTGTGTGGGTTTTCTTCCTATAGACTTTGACGCTAAGTTTTCCATATTTTTTTGTTAAAAGGATGTCTAGGAAGGGTAATTGACTATCTTTTTCAATTTCAATGGTGAATTTAATATGATTTGAGATGTTATTAATGTGATTTAAGAAATCATTTAGTTTTTATTTACCGTGGATCCATTTTGTAAAAATATTATCTACATATCTTTTCCATTCCTCAGGGGTGAATGGAAAGGATTTGAGGGTTTTTTTCTCAAAATGTTCCATGTAAATGTTAGCGATTATAGGAGACAAAGGTGATCCCATGGCTACACCATGAGTTTGTTCATAGATAGTTCCTTTAAAGCTAAAGAACGATGATTTTAGACATAATTTGAGGAGATCTATAGTTTCGCTGTCTGTAATAGTTTTCATGACATTGATGGCTTCATCTATAGGTATCATAGTGTACAAGGAGACAATGTCGAAGCTTACCATGAGATCCTCGTCTTTCATATCTAGGTTTTTGAACCATTGAATGAAGGATGTGGAGTCTTTAATATAATATGAGATGTTTCCAACAAGGGGGCAGAGCTTTTTGGCAAGGTATTGAGCAAGGAGGTAGGTGGGTGAGCCTATGGTGTTTACTATGGGTCTTAGATGGATGTCTTTCTTATGAATTTTGGGAGAAACATATATTCTAGGTGTGATTGAGCTTGAAGGAGTGATTCTCTTTTTTGTGATAGTATCGAGAGATGACTTTTTCTTTATTTTGGTTACTTCTCTAAGAATTTTCACACTGGGGTCTTTATTTAAGATTTTATAGAAACCACTATTTTTAAGGTGTTCATCCATTTTTTTATCATATTCAGACCTATCCATTATTATGGTTGCATTACCCTTATCAGCTTTTAGAATTATTATGTTTTTATTCGTTTTTAGGTTATTTAGGGCAAGTTTTTCATCTTTAGATATGTTACATGGAGGTGGTTTGGCTTTTTTAAGGATTTTAGCAATGTCTTGTCTAATATCTTCTGCTTCAATAAGGTTAAGGTCTTTTAAGGCAACTTCTACATTACTAATGATGTTGTCATGCGGAATTTTATTAGGAGTGATGGAAAAATTTAGAATTTTTTGGAGAAGGGAAATGGAGGCTTGGTCTAGTTTAACACTGGAAAGGTTTACAACTGAAGGAATTTTTAAACCTACATTCTACGTATTGCTATGGAAAAGCCTACATTTATTATGTCATTCATTCATTGGAATTCTTATGTTTAAACCTACATTTGTTATTTCATTCATTGGAATTGATTCAAAATGTGGAGGATTCTATTTATTCCTTTGAACCACCCAAAATAGCCCAATTGACAATTTATATATATGATTATATTAGCTTTTTATGTAAGGTAAAAATTATTTAGTAAGAGATTGAAGAAAATATTACATGTCAAGTTTATATGGAAAATAAAATAAAGCATACAATATTTTATGTTAAATATGAAATATATCATGATAGTTTTGTTGAATTAAAATGTTAACATAATTAGTAATGTGGACACGTGAGAAATTATTTTAGTTCTTTAGTATTTTGAGAATTGACCAACGACCATTTTACTATAAAGATCATAAAAAATAATTCTAATCTCAATGCTAAAAATATTTATACAACTATATTAATTATTATTATTTCTACCCTAAAATAAATAATTAAATATAATAACATTTCACATACATCTCTTTAACATAGGATGAGGGCACATTGAGTTCCTATTCTCCTATAACATGGTAGGATATTTTTTTTTTCCCTTTAGTAAACCCCAATTACTAGATATTACTTATAATTAAAATTATATTTAAAAATAAATAAAAAATCTAAACATATCTGGAAACATTTCCCCATATTTCAAAAAATTTCCCCATATTTTAAGTATAATATAATTTCTATATAAATATAATCCTTTGAAACTTTAAAATCTAATTTTTACATTAATTTGGATCAATAAAATTCATTAAAATTGGATTTTAAAAACATATAACATAATTGTTAATATGAATATAATCCTTTGAAATATTAAGTGTTTTTTGAAATATTAAGTGTTTTATTTTTCTTTTTCTAATAATTTATCTACATATTTTTAATTAATATTGTTTTTATATAAATATAAATAATAATTGATTTTTTATTTCAATTAATTATACATGTAAAAATGTATTATCTTTACTTATAGTGTTGATAAATATCATTATTATTATAAATATCATTAAGAAGGAGTGTGACAAATCTTTTGAAATTGAGACCTAACATAGTATATGCTAGACATTATGTTATTTTACATTAAATTTTGAATATTATTACTTTAATTACATAAATAAGGATCCCTTGTCGATAATTCATATGCTTAGTCATATGGATGAAAAGAAACATATGAAAGAAAACCCATCAGATATGGAAGAGGTGTGGTGGAAACATAAAATTTTATATGCATAATTTATTTCTTTTACTCAACATGACATAAATAGGGGAAATTTTATTAATTGTGCACATTTATAGGAGCTAGTGACAATTGTTTGTATCAAAGTCAAACATACAAAAGAAAGGAGACATGGTGAAGGAAATTTGCCAAACTTACAACAATCCCTAGAAAGGAATAATGTTGAATGTGGGGAATCGATTTTCCCTTATACACATGAGAAGTGCAATTAAAATCATGGAATTATCTTTAAAAGTCACTAAGGTATTGAATTATGAACCTTAAAGAAGTCATTAGATTCCATAATTATGATTTGTTCTTTCTTATTACTTTTGGGTGTCAATGATGTTTTTTATTATGACTGAGGTGAAAAGTTCCAAAGCAGTGGAATATTGGTCATTCAAAGGGGAATTATGGCAATATAATTGTAGATAATTTAATACTATAACTTTATCTAAACTAGTATTTATTAAGCATCACCAAGGGTTAGAAAAGGCTGAAAAATCCCTTATCCATAAAAATTAATGATTAAGATAGCTATGTGCTCTATGTTCAAATGGCAGGTTAAGGTGTATAGCGTAAATATTAGACTTATATACCATACTTAAGCTTCTTAGTAGTCTCTTATGACGTGCAACCTATTATGGAAATATTATTGTACATAGTTTACTACTATAAATTTATCTAAGCTGGTATTTATTAAGCATCACCAAGGGTTAGAAAAGGCCCAAATGTCCCTTATCCATAAAAATTAACAATTAAGATAACTCTATGCTCTATGTTCAAATGATAGGTGACGGTGGATAGCGTAAATATTGGACTTATATACCATACTTAAGCTTCTTAGTAGTATCTTATGAAGTACAACATGTCATAGTGATAAGTTGTTATGGCATTAAATAATTCTTGCTATAAAGTAGAGTTAGAGTTCCATCATGTAGATTTACTCATATAGAGATCTTGAGTACTTTTGACAAACTGTCTCATCCGTTATGAAAATACACATCTTACATGAAATTAATAACAAAGAATTTATTCCACGAAAATTACCAAGATGGATATTTCGATTTGAGGTCCACTAGTTCATTAAACATAATTTTCCACTCATTATACTAGAGGTGTTGGAGCCGTGAAAGTTCCTAAAACCTCATAAGTTGAAGCAGACCAACATGAGAAGATATGAATGGATTTCTTAATGAGATATCCATTTGACATTTAGTCACTTTTCTCTTTTTTGTCTAGCAATATTTTATCTTGTTCGCTTAATTTCAATAAATATTAAAGCACTAGGAAAAATACACCTCCCTATTTAAATTAGTTGAATAAAATGAGTGTTTCTGAAAGGTCTATTGGAGAGGAATATGTTATTTAAAATATTAGGAAAAGAATTTTCTTTGAAAACCAAAATGTACTATCACCAAGGAACAAATTTCTTACATTTCAAAGTTGCTGCCATTCTTCTCACTACCATATTTCATTGTTACCCTTTGTTAGATGGGAAAATAAATTATTTCTAAATTTTTTTCTTAGAAAAATGCCAATAAAGAAACAAAATTGCATATATTTTTAACTTCTTTCATTTATTCTATTCTTTCCTATGTTATAGACTTACAGAGTTTCCTTTGCAACATGTGATGTAATTACTAGTTCATAGGGTTTATAACATTAATCCTAGTGTTTAATATAACTTCCTTGTGTTTATAATCATGGTCAACCATGGACCAATGTCACATTGTGACAAAACTTCTCATAATATGAAAATAAATCATGGTTAACCTTCATCAACCATGGTGCAACCTTACATTGTGACAAATATTGTCTCAATATGAAAATCAACCATGGTCAAACATGATCAACCATGGCCAACCATGGTTAACCATGGTTAACCATGGTCTTACATCACATTGTGACAAAACTTGTCACAACATGAAAACCAATCATGGTCAACCATGGTCCAACATCGTCTTAATATGTGAATAAACTATGATCAACCATTTATCATAGGGTTTATATACCCATTTTTATTTTAGCATTTATAATATTTATCATAAGGTTTATATACCTTGGTTTATAATAATTATCTTAGTCTTTATCATAGGATTTCATCAATATGAAAATCAATCTTGGCCAACCTTGGCCAATCATGGCCAAACATCATCGAACATTAGATTGTGACAAAGGTCATCTCAATATAAAAATCAACCACGATCAACCATGTTCCAACATCACATTCTAAGAAAGGTTGTCTCGATGAAAAAAAAACATGGTCAACTATGGTCTGGCATCTGATTATGACAAGGATTGTCTCAATATGAGAATCAAACATAGTCAATGATGTTTAATTATGGGTTTATAATATTCACCTTAGATTTTATATACCTTGGGTTTATAATATTAATCCCTTAAGTTTAATATTATTCCCTTGGGTTTATAGTCCCTTGGGATTTTAATATTAATCCCTTTGGTATTAATCAATTAGATTTATGATATATATTCCTTGGGTTTATTAATCCAAGGGTTCATATTCCTAGGGTACAATAATATTTATAGAGTTTAAAATATTATTCCTAGGGTTTAATATAAAACCCTTGGATTTATAATCATGCTCAACCACGGACAACCATCGTCCAACATCACATTTTAAAAAGTATTTTATAAATATGAATAAACTATGCTTGCCATTGTTAACCATCATCAACCATGGTTAATCATGGTCGACCATGCTCCAATGTCACATTGTGACAAAGGTTGTCTCAATATGAAAATCAACCATTGTCAAGCATGGTCCAATGTCACATGATGAGAAATTTTGTCTCAATATGAAAATCAATCATGATCAACCATGGTCCAACATCACATTGAGACAAATATTGTCTCAATATTAAAATCAACCATGGTAAACCATATTCCAACGTCGCATTGTGACAATGTTTTTCTTAATATAAAAATAAATTATGATCAAACATGGTCAATCATTGTCAACCATATTCAATCATGGTCAATATGAAAATCAACCATGGTCAAGTATGGTCCAACGTGACATTGTGACAAGGATTGTCTCAATATGAAAATAAACCACGATAAAAAATATTCAACCATGGTCATCCATTGTTGATCATGGTCAACCATGGTCCAATGGTACATTGTGAGAAAGATTTTCTCCATATAAAAATCAATCATGGTCAATCATGGTCAACCATAGTCCAATGTCGCATTGTGAAAATTATTGTCTCAATATGAAAATCAACCATGGTCAACCATAGTTAACCATGCTTATTTTAAGGTTTATAATATTTGCATTAGGGTTTTTACCTTGAATTTAAATTAATAATCCCTTGGGTTTAATGTTATTCCCTTTAGTTTTCATTATTAATATATTTGGTTTATTAGTGTCTTGGGTTCATAATATCAATCCCTTGGGTTTATTAATCTGAGGGTTCATACTCTTAGGGTATAATACTAGCAATTGCACCAGATTTTGTAAAGGAAATGTCGTAAGGAAGTAGCAAAGGAAAGAGTAGTATAGAAGAAATAAGTAAAAATATTAGGATTTCCATTTACCATGAACAAAATTAAGAACATGCAAATGGGTTTGTTCCTAATTTGCATCATTTTTAGCACATAAATCCGTTCTTCGACAATACTTGCCAGTTTTCACACTACATAGAGTTCTTTTCTCTGAAGGAGCTTCTTCCAAAACTAACAAACAAACCCCAAATACTGGAAATAAATGTGTGGCACGAATGCTAGAAAATGTGTAGCAACATCATATGGTAGCCCTAGCATAAGAGTAAATTTAGGTTAAATATTACATGTCATGGCATTTATTGGTAATGATTTTTTGTGAACGGAAAAGCTTCAATATAAATTCTGGTGGCATGAATTTTAGGTTTTGCAATAAATAGTTTGCAGGTTGTAGCCACTTGCAACATTTTTGCAATGTTTCTTCACACATCACAAAGAGAGCCTTCTGATGAGTGTCACTATAATCCAACTTATGACCAGATCATTTTTTAAATGGGAACAACAAGTTGCAAGGGTTTATTTGTTAACACATATCACTCAAGTCATTCAACCAACATTGTGAACCTTCATCATATACAAAGAGCTCTTGAACTTCACCATACATTAGATTCCTGTCTTGCCAAACAAAATAAGAAACAGTAGTACTCACTATTAGCTTTAGATGTAGCATATGAGTTTCAAAGAGGTTCGAAAAATCCCTTGCTGATAATTTTAGAGGACCACAGTTTAATGAATAATATGGTTGATCATTCTTTATACTAAATTTTATATCCAATGAATTACCATTATGTGGTCACTAGCATATAAATCAAAGCTAATATTAAATTAAATAATGGCATGAAATTAACCGAGAGTGTAGAGATATCTTTAATTTTGTCATATTATAGATCCATGTTGTTTTCATTTTCCTTCTCTTTATCACAACACCCTAACATCCCTATAAAAAATGAGTAGTCGGAAGCCCCACAACTCTCTCATCAGGTGTGTTTTCCCCAATTTCCAGTGATATCTTTAGCAAATATCACCTAGTAATTTCCTTGTGTTCATAATTTATTGCATGTCATTTTAGAAACAAGAAATACCATGAACTGAACTACAACGATTATTAATCATTGGGCATAAATAATTTTCTAAGGAAAATTATATACAAGAATTTGCGGAGAAGATGTAGATCAGATGTAGATGAGGCAGTGGATTGAATTGCTAAAAAAAAAGATCAAAAATTATTAGAATTGCATCGATGAGTCGTTGGGATTCATTTTTTGTATTCTATTGACAATCATGATGTATTTCATAAGCATGGCTGACATGGTTGTCTGGATACTTGGATTCCTAGTTATATTAATTAATCAACTCCTTTTATACGATGCTTGCAACTTTAGAAAATTAGTAATATATCTTCTTGGGTGGATAATCATTTTTATATTTTCTAATGTTTGTGCTATGTTTTTCTATGTTATAGGATGATGGTTACGTTGATATGCTCGGACCTTAGGTGCCATACAATTTTGGTAGAGCTTGTTAGATCTCCTCTTTACATAATGGAAAGCTTCATCAGCTCTAAGAGACTTCATAATATGGCTAAGAAATTGAAATGACTATAAATTTCATGGTTTCAAATGTTTAAGTATCTTTGCATTGATTTAATATTTTAGGAATATCTTGAAATCTGACAATAGAGTCCAAACAATTTCCAGAATCTCAAGTGAAGAGAGAGGTCAAACAATTCTTGGAATTTGATTATCATGAGAGCTGTAAATTCCTTAACCTCTCTCCCAACCATTAGATTCCCAAATACTTATAAAATATACAATAAAAAAATTCAAATTTCTTTATTTGATATTTTACAAAAGATACTTCGTATAAGAATTTTTGTGAAGTCTGATGAGCCCTATTTAATTAGAGAATCCATACCCTTGTTATTACTTATTAATACACAACTTAAATTCCTTTACGTCACAATTTCATTCAAATGTGAAAAATACATGACAAACAAATATCAAACAATACCTTTCAAAACATGTAGTAAACAAATTCCTTAACAAGCCCAGCTATGAAGGGGTTTAAAGCCACAGCCTTAAGAAATCTATGGCATTTCCCACAATCACAATGAACTACATCTCCATAGATTTGGTTTGAAAACACGGGCTCAAGTTTTTCATTTATCCAATCCAGAATGTTAACTCAAAATATTATCCATAGTTGCAGCGGGAAAATCATTTTGAAAGACTATTGGAATCCAAGCAGTTAGTTTAGCTAGTAGTAAATAACAGGAACCGACATATATTATCTTACTTGTTTGGAAATAAAATGATGCTTACATAAAACAAGATGCTTGATTACTTTCTTGTTCACGAACAACTAAAAAATATAAAACATATCTTGCAACCCATCCACAATATCATCCAACTAGCACCTTTTGTGGCACAGGCATAACTATAACAAAGGTCAAAGCATCATAGGCATAACTAGATGGATTTTCGTATATGATAAAATGGGTATATTAGACACAAACAAAAAAATGAATTATATATCAATCTGCAACTAGAACAACACCATTCCTCAATAGAAACAATTGAATAAATTGTACAAAAAGGAAAAAATTGCAACTCCTTCCTAAATACAATTGGATGCATTTTTCGAGCCAGCAATCTATGTATAAATATTATTGGCCCATTTGACCAACCAATAGAAATTAATGTCTAAAAAACACTACACTTGTTATATATGTACAATTAAATACAATTCAGGTTGTAACACACCTTTTGTATTGTTAGAGCTCTTGTATACTCATTGCAGGCTAAGAGACAATGTCCTACCCTGACCACGTAAATATTAGAATTCAATAATACCAAGTATTACAAAAATTACTAAAAAAATAGTACATGGTAATATTTGATTTGGCTATTTGAGTGATTATATAATACCTTAAAATTTTCCATTATATTGAAAAAAATACTGAAAATTTCACTTCATGTCTTTTAACTGTCTTTCCTTGTAGGGTTACAGATACTAGAAGACTAGAAAGGTGTCACACATTTAGAATTAGGCTATGACATAATCAAAGTAATAGGATTAAGCTAGAGCATGGATAGTGCTTCTGCGAGGATTAGGCCAAACAAAAACAATCTACCCTCAAAGAGCACAAAATAATATTAGCACTGCAGCTGGAAGTTGAAGCATAGAGTGGAAAAATCCCCAAGACCAATAGGCCAGTTCATTTAAAATATTAAGAAAGACACAATCAAGAATAAATGTATTCATAGCTAGAAATAGACTCCAATAAAAAACACTAATACTCCTTGGACTAATATAATAGTCATTAATGCACAAGGTCAGAATCCATCAGTTTCCATGGATTGTACAAGCATATTTTCTCAAAAAAAATATATTAAATGCAAAATGAAGAAAGAAAAATTACATATCAGGCCAAATCTTATGCAAGAAGTGCAATGATCTGTTGAAATAAATAAACCTATTTTTTTTGGAAGACATTAAAATAATATAAACTGGAGATTATGGCTATATGAAAATTTTGACTATACTAAGAATCGTATCCAAAAATTTCCTAGTCTGGTATATTAAAGCTAAAGATAGGCTGAAAGAAGACTGGTAAGCCAGAAACTAGCTCTCTTCGAAATTTTTTATTTTCCAGCCCTTACAGAAAGCATATAATAGAAATCAAACAAACCCACATAGAAAATAACACTAAGAGTTACATTTTAGTAAATAATTCTATCGAGACACACCCTCCATATAAGATCCCATAAATAAAACTCATATATTAGTGAAAATTTATTGCATAAAGAAATTGGATTTGTATGGATACATGCTACTGTCCCTATTCATAGTACCCAACAGATAATCTAGATTCAAATGCACTATAAAACACAAAAGTTTTGATGAATCCCACTAATCCCACTCAGGGGCTCCATATGGGTTGTAGAGCAACTCACTTTTCAATGCAATAATGTGTTTTATGCAGAAAATATTTGAGCATTAATAATGTAATAGACATCAAGCAAGCCCATGTAAAAAACTTGTTTAGTCAATTTAATGTCTTAAATTGCTATCATAAATTATCGACTGAGATTAGTAACATGATGAAGTGTTGTGCACTATATATGCTTAGATGCCCATCTTTCTTACTTTGTTGTGTGTGTGTGTGTGTGTATTTCGGGGTTTTTGTTTTATATCTAATATTAAAACTAAAAAATGATCTATGGAATGAAATATAAGCTTTAAGTGAAATATTGAATGCTAAGAAATAACTGAATCTAGAAGAAATTTAATGATGAAAAAATAATCTTAAGAAGGAATAAAACGAAGTTTTATTTTTATTCTTAGAAGAGAAATTGACTTACAAATTAATTCTTAAAAATCAATGAAATAGAAAATTTAAAAGAAGGAAAAAAATCAAGTTTTAATTAACTAATATATATTGCATAAAAAGAAATCAACTTTGAGTAATTAAATCTGATCTATTTTAGACTATTCTATGCTGACAAAACATCTATTATTTTTAATGAAAACATCTAGTTGAACTTATTTTTCATTTAAACAAAGCATCATTATAAATTCTATTGGATTCTATTGATTTCTAAATTATGTTCTATCTATCAATAAAACAAAAATAAAACCATATTCTACCCATCAATTGAAAACAATAATTCTATGAAAAATAGAGCATCTGATCTAGTTTTAACTCTATCTAAGAATTAATTATTAAAATATAATCCTAATCTAACTCTGTTCTACATTCCATGGAAACGAAAGCATCAAATCTATTACTACGAAACTTAATTGACTAAGCTAATTGAATTCAAAACTAACTAAGGAAAGAAAAGATTATAGAGTATCTATTGCACAAAATGAAATGTCTAATTTAAAACCTATGGTTGTTGTGTAATCGAATGTAAGAACGATTTCAATTGAACACTGACAAAGTTGTGATAATGAAGAAATTTAGGAAAGCATATGATATAACAATCAATTTTACGTAGATATAAAAAATTAATTCAGAAAACATTCAGAAACTAAATGACATGGACTTAAACTATGAGATGACAAGAATTTAAAATATGAAACAACTGTAAAGACCTCTTTTCCGTGCAGGGGCCCTCTAGAACAAAACGAGTTTAAATCTACTTAATCTATATGTGCATCAATGATCTAGAATTGGTAATCTTCATTAACAAAACGAAGTTTAAAAATGTATCACAATATTATCACCAAAATTAAGCTTATTCCCAGTTTCGATAGATCATTATTTATACAAAGTTTCAAGCTAACTGTGTGAGATAATTTTTCCTATGGAAATTAAAATAAAGCTAAGACTAGAAATCTAGTCATAAGAAAAGTCTTCACGGCTTATTCTCAATTTTCTACGTAAGAGAAAATTGAGAATCTTCATCCACTGATCTTGTCCCTTATCTTGACTGATGTTTGACCGTGAGTATAGGAATCATCCTTCTCGAATCTGAACAGGTAAGTAGGATACGATCCATATATGGACCATTTCAAAGCTACCCATATGAATCACTTCTTCATTTACTTCTCAAAACCTGTCAAACAATAATGGTGGTTGCAGAAACAAAGGTTAACAACAAAATTTCATGAATTATGTAGCTAATCACAAAAATTTCTCTAAATAATAAGAAACATTACAATATAAAATAGAGATCATCTAAATTCCTTCTTAAATGGAAAATTTGTCAATCATCAATGATTGGGGTTATGGATTTTGCGCAAAGCAAGAAAATATGGTGGAAAAAAAATGTCAAAATAGGAAAAGTATTGAGGTTCAACATACCCCCAATAAGAGACCATTACATGTCCTCATAAAATTTTCAAAATTTTGAGCTTTCACATTTTACTGCATCTGTTCTGATACCTCTGCCATTACATCCATATTTATCTTCTTTCCTTTCCTTGAGGCAATTTCCATTCTTGGTTGCTTTATGAGGATCTTGTGCTTAAAATTGATGATTTTTTTGTTCAAGTAGCCATTACTTTTCTTCAGTTTATTGTTATTTTTATACCATAGCCGCAAATTTAAAATATTATTGTCACTGATGACCTTTTCCAAGTGGTTTTATTCCTTCAGAGATTCATTTTCTTGCTTGATGTGCCTGTTAAGTATCTCTTGTTCATAGATTTATTTCTTCAAGGAGTTTACTAGAGGTTCTTGTGGACTGGGAGGTTGCTCTTCAACACTTCAATTCTTATCTGTATGTTTCTTTTCTAAGGACTCAAAGTAGTCATAAATTTCTTGTTGTGTCGGGTTGATTTCTGTGGTCCTTTTGCTTGGACTGTTTATAGGAGAGGCAGTAATAGGTGATGGTACTCAGGGCTCTTCATATAAATCAAACTATGCTTCTTGTGGAGATTTCTTCTTCAAAGGTTTACAAAGTTTGTAATTTCTCCTTGGCTATGGAGGACTTAAGATTTCTGAGATTATAAATTTTCCCTTTTCCTTTACATTACCTCCCTTTTTGTAACCACTTTGTTTCTTATTCTTTAGTAATTATGCAAAGGTGATTTTTTCTTCTTCTTCTTGTGTTTCAGGTAAATATTTTTCTTCAATGCAAGAATTAACCTTTCTTCTCCTACTTATTTTGTTCTTATCATCCCTAGGTTGTTCATGTGCTTCTTCTTGAAAATGATTCCTAATCAGGAAACTTTCCCACGAGTCTCCTATAATTTTTAAATGAAATTCAATGAGTATCTTTATCAATCCATGATGATACATGATATTGTCTATGGATTGAAATCTTTTCTGCACAATTCCTGAAGTTTTCTTTAAGTTTTTCAATCGGAAGTATGGGAGGTTTATTTCTTCATCCTCTTGGAAATTCATTAACAGTTTGGCATAGTAGACAAAAATACAACCAAATCTACCCTCACAAGTAACAATTTTTTGAATAATTAACAACATGTTCCTCCATTTTATTTTAAGAGCCATACTGGGAATTCCTTTCTTAAAAATGGTAGTGTCCATACCTAGATTTTTCAGAAAAATATTCCATTCTTCTCCATGAATTTCACTGTTCTTGAACCATCTTTCACCAGTTTTCAGAAGTTTTGTGGCTTCTACTATGAAGAAATCTATAACTGAAAACTTTATGTCCCAAATTTATACCTCCACCCTATTGAAAGCCCATGTGAAAGATTTGGTGACCTCTTTGTAGAATCCATCGAACTTTTCTATGAAATGAAGCCAACGTACCTTCTTTAGCCCATAGGCTCGATTCTTACTATTAAACCCATGTATTTGTTGTAAGGAATTTTTTTAGGTCCCTATATTACTAGTATAGTCCCTTATTGTTGTTAGTGTAACCCCATTATTGTTATTATTGTAGCCTTGTAACCCCCATATTTTTATTATTGTTAGGTCGGCTAGGATTACATTGTGGCCCCACTAGGATTACAATGTGGCCCCATGGACTTCTATATATAGAAAGGAGGTTTTTTAATTTGAATCATCCAAGAATTTTTCATTCATGTAAAGTATGGGAGGTTTCCCCCTCGAAGTGGCTTATTTCTAAGGCGTTGATAACTCTTTTCTTCTCTTTTTTGGAGCTAGTTTCACAACATTTGGTATCATAGCTTTCAGATTCTAGGATTTTGCTGCTCCAAACAGGTTATCGTGGAATTTTCGCTATAATTTTTTTTCTACAAAGGTTCAGAACTTGAAATTTTTAGATTATGAAGTTCACAATATTTTTGGAGATATGATCTGTGCAAGTAAGGTCACTTTGCAGGCTCTTGAATTTAACCTAAAGAGGTCATAGTGGTATTTTCGCAATAACGTTTTTTCTATGAAGGTTCAGAAGCTAAAATTTCTAGAGTGTGAAGATGCAATACTAAGGAACATTGTTGCAAAATCTTAGATATTAGTTCACAATATTTTCCGAGATATGATCTGTGTAATTTAGGGCTTTTTTAGGCTTCTGAATTTCATCTCAAAGAGGTGATCATGGGAAAATATTCATAGCTCTCTCTCTAGGCATCGTAGTGGAATGTTGTAAAAAGTGGCCACAAGTACACGGACTTTAGTTTTCATTCTATCAATTTCAGAGCCAAAGGATGAAATAGTGACACGTGGAAAGTCGTACAAGTTTTCTCTACTGAACCAGTCCAAAATTGGGTCATTGTGGGAGATTGGACATAACTTTTCCTTGATGAATCAAAATCAGATAAAACCTATGGAATTTGAAAGAAGCTTCAGAGGGCTACTACAGGGCTGAATTTCAGATATTGAGGATCCTCAATTATAGAGATAAATCAATTTCAATATCGAGCTCCTCAAAAGCAAGTAAAAGGTGTGTATTTTTTTTTTCTGAATTGCATAAGTGTTGTTTCAAGAATCAATTTGAATTGATTCCAAGGGAATATTGTAGAATAGATATAAGTATTGGATTCTAAAATGGCCCCTAAAAATAATTAAACACCCATAAAGCCTTTATAAAGCTCTACTATGACTCATGAAGATGAAGAATGGCAACATGACACATCAAAATTACAAGAGCAAGTGAAACAAATTTCGCTCTTGCAAAGAGCAACAAAAAATGACATGGAAGTTTTGAAGAAAGGCGTGGAAACTAAGATGGATGGTTTGAAGAAAGGCGTGGAAGGTTTGAACAATGGCATGGAATCTAAGATGGATGATGTGGAAGCTAAGATCGATAAGAAAATGGAAAACATGAAGAATGATCTAAAAGCAAACATGGAAGGTTTGATAAATTTGATACAAGAAATTTTTCCTAATGGTGAAAATATAGTAGAGTAAACTCATGATGAGAACAAAATAAATGTTAATCGTTATTTCATAAAATATAATGTTGGCGGTAAGAACCACCATATTCCAAAAATGGATATGAGGAAGTTTGATGGAAAGGATCCTGTAACATGGATACTATAGACGGAGCAATATTTTGATCTCCATAATGTGCAAAACACACAAAAGGTACACATTGCAACTTTAAATTTAGAACAAAATACATTTGTTTGGTATCGATGGCTTTCCTCCAATCAAAAAATTGTCACTTGGCCAATTTTTACTGAGGAAATGATAGCACATTATGAGGATACAAAGACCAACACCTTCTTTAGCCAATTGATAAATCTCAAACAAAAGGGTTTAATGGGAGAGCACATTGAGGACTTCCAAAAATTGAATATAAGGGTAACTGATATTCCAGAGGAACATAAGATTGATCTCTTCATAGGTAATTTAAAGGATAACATCCAACATGAAGTTCATATTTTGGAACCTGATTCATTGGAGAAGGAATTTAGGTTGGCAAGAAAAATTGAATGTAAAATTATGGCAACAAGGAAGCCTACCACTCTCTTCTATAAAGAGGGAAGTGTTTCTACTCCTAGATTTCCACAACCTACAAGGTTGACACCACAACAATTGGAAGAAGAAAAGAGCAAAAGGGCTTTACTACAGTTCTGATAGCAAATACATTAAAGGTCATAAGTGTGCTGAGAAGAAATTATTTTACATAGATTGTGAAGAGGAAGAAGAAAATGAACAAGAAGAGGATATACACTAGGAACCAACCCAAGAAAAGGAAGAAATTTGTCCGACCATATCGTGTAATGCATTGGTAGGAATTACCACTCCTCAAACTCTCAAGATATAAGGACATATCAAGAAGAAAAAGGTAATAGTGTTAATTGATTCAGGTAGTACCCATAATTTTATTCATTGTACGGTAGCCAAGGAATTGAATTGTTTCCTATACTCAGCACTAGAATGTCAAGTGATGGTTGAAAATGGAGGAGCTATAAATTGCTCTGGAAAATGCCATAATATCAAGCTAACCATGGGGGAATATGTATTGAATATTCCAATGCTTTCCATTCCTATGGGAGGTGTTGATGTTGTACTAGGAGTACAATGGTTACAATATTTGGGGACAGTAGCTTTTAATTTTCAAGAACTTTTCTTGAAATTTTTTTCAAAAGGAAATGAAGTCGAATTACAGGGTATTGCAGGGAAGCCGAGAAAGATAAAAATTTATAATGTCATGACAAAGCTTCTAAAGAAAGAACAACAAGGCATAATTGCACAATTATTCTCACTACAAGTTCCAACATCAAAATCATCTATTTCTGTAGATCTCCAAAAAGTCTTGGATAATCATTCCAAGGTTTTTGAAACTCCAAAAGGACTCCCACCTATTTTTGATCATGATCATGTTATTCATTTGATTCCAGGAAGTGTTCCTCCAAACACTAGGCCTTATAGATATCCTTATGTCCACAAGAGAGAAACTGAATGTATGATTGCAGAAATATTAGAGGTGGGTATAATTCAACCTAGTCAAAGTTCTTTCTCTGCTCCTATAGTATTGGTACACAAGAAGGATGGATCTTGGCGCATGTTTCCGGATTATAGGGAGCTCAATATGCTCACCATTAAAGATAAATTTCCCATTCCTGTGATTGATGAATTATTGGATGAATTAGATGGAGCAATTTATTTCACCAAATTGGATCTTCGTTCAGGTTATCATCAAATTAGAATGAAGACTGAAGATATTCCGAAAACATCATGTAGAACTCATGAGGGTCATTATGAATTTCTGGTCATGCCTTTTGGCCTTACCAATGCACCTTCTACATTTGAAGGGTTGATGAATTCCATTTTTAAACCGTTCCTTAGAAAATTTGTTCTAGTATTTTTTGATGATATACTAATATACATCAGGTCTTGGAAGGATCATGTTCAACATGTTGACAGGGTGCTCAAACTATTGCAGGAGAAACAATTTTATGCAAAAACCTCCAAATGTTTCTTTGGAGTACAAGAGGTGGAATATCTGGGTCATATTGTATCTCATGAGGGTGTTAAGGTATACCCTAACAAAATTAAAGCCATTAAGGAATGGAAACTCCCCAGAACCATAAGGAAGTTGTGATCATTTCTCGGGTTAACAGGGTATTATCGCAAGTTTGTTAAGAATTATGGGAGAATAGCAGCACCTATAACAACATTATTGAAGAAATATGCATTTTCATGTACTCCTGAAGCAATTAAGACCTTTAAACATCTTAAAGAGGCAATGTGCCTAGCACCATTCCTAGCTATGCCAGACTTCACAAAAACCTTTATTGTGGAATGTGATGCCTCAGGAAATGGAGTTGGTGTTGTTTTAATGCAAGAAGGAAGACACTTATTAGAAGGAATGTATTTACAGAAACCTATTTATTAGAAGGAAATGTTAGCAATACTGCATGCACTAAAGAAATGGAGAAATTACCTAATGGGAAGACACTTCAAGTAAAAACTGATCATGATAGTCTTAAACACCTTTTGGAACAAAGACTATCTTCAGAAGAGCAGAAAAAATGGGTCACAAAATTTTGGGTTATGACTTTGAAATAATATACAAAAAAGGGAAGCTAAATGTTGTTGCAGATGCACTCTCAAGAAAGAATGAAGAGGTGGAAGCATTGCTTTGTGCCATTTATATTATCCAACTAGATTGGATAACTGAAGCAAGAGATGAATGGAAGAAGGAAAAAGAAGTGTGGAAACTCATTCAAAAGTTGCAGAAAGATCTTAGTACATCTGATACATTTAGTTAGAAAAATGATTCCTTATGTTACAAATATCACTTATATCTTTGTAAGAATTCCCAACGAAAACAAAAGATTCTTTTGGAATTGCACACTTCTCCTTTAGGAGGACACTCAGGATTTTTGAAAACTTACCACAGGGTGAAGAAAGAATTTTGTTGGGATGGCCTTAAATCTGATATTCAAAAATTTGTGGCGGAATGTTCGGTTTGCCAGCAGAATAAAGTTGAGACAATTAAGACCCCAGGTCTTCTACAACCTTTATCCATTCGAAGTCAACGTCGGGAGGAGATTTAAATGGATTTTATCACAGGTTTACCTAAGTATGAAGGAAAGAGTGTCATCATGGTGGTAGTTGATAGAGTTACAAATTATGCACACTTTTGTGCATTATCTCATCCATTTAAAGCAAGTACAATTGCTACTACATTTATGGACACAATTCAAAAGCTACATGGAAACCCAAGGGTTATTGTGAGCAATAGAGATCCCATTTTTACTGGAAAGTTTTGGACGGAGTTATTTTCTTGTCTGGGTACTCAATTAGCTCATAGCTCATCTTATCATCCTCAATCCGATGGTCAAAATGAGATAGTAAATAAATGTTTGGAAGGGTATCTTCATTTTTTTGTATCTAATAAACAAACATAATGGTTCAAGTGATTACCTCTAGCTGAATGGTGGTATAACACTTCCTTCCATACTGCAGCAAAAATGACCCCATTTATGGCACTTTATGGATATCATCCACCATCCATCACATCATATTTAAGAGAAAATTCGATGGTTGAAGCAGTGGAAGATCACATCGAGCATCAACAAGAAGTTCTTCAACTCTTAAAGGACAACTTGAACTTGGCACAAAATCAAATGAAACAACAAGAAGCTCAACATCGCAGCGAGATAAGTTTTGATGTAGAAGACTGAGTATTTTTACGGCTACAACCATACAAACAAATGTCCCTCAAGCAAGCTAAGAAGGATAATAAATTATTGCCAAAGTACTATGGTCCTTACAAGGTGTTGCAAAAGATTGGTACTATGGCATACGAGCTTCCTGATTCTTCACGAGTGCATCCAATTTTGCATGTTTCATGCCTAAAGAAGGTTATAAGTGAAAATATTCCATTTCAAACAGTATTTCTAGAACTTGATGGGCAAGGAAAAATCATATTGGAACCTGAAGTGGTCACCGAAATAAGAACTCGATAGCTATGGAATCGATCAATTTCAGAGTATCTCATCAAGTGGAAGAACTTACCCACTGAAGATTCTACATGGGAGGATGAGAATTTTATACAGAAGCACCCAGAGCTACTCAAGCGTTGAGGATGACACTTTTTTGAAGCAGAGGGGCATGTTAGGTCCCTATATTACTAGTATAGTCCCTTATTGCTGTTAGTGTAACCCCCTTATTGTTATTATTGTACCCTTGTAACCCCCATATTGTTATTATTGTGCCCTTAAATTGTGATTGTTAGGTCGGCTAGGATTACATTGTGGCCCCACTAGGATTACATTGTGGCACCATGGACTCCTATATATAGAAAGGAGCTTTTGTAATTTGAATCATCCAAGAATTTTTCATTCATGTAATGTATGGAAGGTTTCCCCCTGGAAGTGGCTTATTTCTAAGGTGTTGATATCTCTTTTCTTCTCTTTTTTGGAGCTGGTTTCATAACAAATTTTTTCCTTCAAGACTATTCCTCTTCAACCTGGTGAATTGAGGGTTTGACTCTGAGTTAAGAATGTCGAGAGGAGATTTAAGAGACATGTAGGTAAATAGGTAATCGAGTGAGGGTTTAGGAACGTGAGTAAGTGAGTTTACAGTATGAGACATGACCATTAATCATTAATCAATGAAATCGGTCTTGATAATTAAGGGGATATGACATGGATGAAATGGAAAATTATGGATTTGTGATGAAAATTGAGTACAATTAGTTTTAATGATGAAAATTTGAGGTGGAAACATATGATCATCTAATTTATATACATTAATGTTTTTGAACCTTATTATTTAAAAAAATTTGGTAACATACCTTGAATATAATTAACCTTTGTTGTTCTTCTTTCTATCTTGATTCCTTAGGTGTCTTTCAACATGATCTTTAATCGAGTCTTCAGTTGCTTCTGTTCAATATGTCTTGCTTCAATAGGCGGCAAAAGTGTATCAGAGCTGCATAATGTGATGATAGACATAGAATATTCTGAGAACTACAAAAATGTAGCAATTATGTAGCTAATATTTACTTTTCTGAAAAGAAAAAGGAAATAAAATAATTTGGGGTTTTTAGAATGGGGAAAAGAAAATATAAGGTGTCGGAGATAAACTTTGGTTTTCACCTTGTATTTTTTTGCATAAGGATTCCAATCATTGATTGGTTTTCATACTTATACAATATATATATATATATATATATATATATATTCGATATGAAAAGTAAAAAAATTAAGACTAAGTTGGGGAATAAGAAGGATTCTTCTTCACCAACTTCATATCAGCATTGCCTTGAAATTTTTTAACAAATTCCTCCTTTGTGAGTGGTTTATGATATACCTTTAATCGATGTCTTTTCAAAAGAAGAGGAATATTTTCTTCATAAATTGTCCTTATCCTGAATGCTCCATTGTCAAATACTTTTTCGATCTCATAAGGCCCAAACCAATGAGTCCAAAATTTTCCTTGGAAGTCTTTGAAATTTGAATGAAATAAAAGTGCCCAATCTTCTTCCTAGAATTTTCTTTCTTTTATGTACTTATCATGCCATATGGATCTTTGTTGCTGAACTAGGTTGGTCTTTTGAACTGCATCTTGCCTTATTTCATCAAGCTCATTGAGTAGCTCCATTCTATGCTTTTGGGCTTCTAACAAATCAAGTCCCAATCTGACTGTTGTTTTGAACGTTTTGATCTGGAAATATATTGGAAACAAGACTTTCTTCCCATAAATAAGTTCATATGGAGTATTTCATGTTGTATTCATCCATGTAGTTTGGTAGGCCCATAAAGCTTCAGGAATATTTTCTGCCCTATCCTTGCTATGTAGATGTACAGTCTTTGTGACCATTGCTTCAATCACCTTATTGGTCAACTCCACTTGTTCATTTTCTCATGGATGATATGGAGTATAATTTCTATGCTTGATTTTGTATTCTTCCACGACCTCTTGTACCATCCTGGATGTAAACTAAGTTCCCTGATCTGTCACAATTTCCCTTGGGACACCAAAACGAGTGAAAATACCTCAAATAGAAATGAAACTACAACATTTTCATTAGAAAAAGTAAGTGATTTAGCCTCTACCCATTTACTGACCTAATCAGTTCATACAAGAATGTACCTCTTTTTCCTTTATGGTGGATTGATTATTCCAACAAAATCTAGAGCCCATTTTTCAAATGGTTCAATGAGTACCTGAGGTTGTAATGGAATTTTATCTATAGGAACAGGTTTCCCCATTCTCTGACAACTGTCACACATTTTTACATACTCCTTGGCATATTGAAATATGGATGACCAATAATATCCTAAATGAAGTATTTTATAGGCAGTCCTTTTATCAACAAAAGTGTCCACCACAAGGCTCATCGTGGCATTCCTTTAGTATTTTAGGTATTTCATCTTCTCATACACATCTCCTGATGATAATATCTGGACCTTTCTTGTACAATTCATCATTTACCCATGAATATAATGCACTTGTTTAAATTATTTTTTTCTTTTCTCTAGGAAACAAGTATGATGTAATTTTCCTGTAGCTAAGTAATTAAAAATTTCTGCAAACCATGGATATTTAGTAGATATTGCAAAAAGATATTCATCGTGAAAATTATACTCTACTAGAGTATCATTATTACCATTTTGAATTGTAGACAAGAAGTCAGCAACTATGTTTTGTTTTCCAGTTTGGTCTAGAATGGTGATGTTAAATTCTTGCAGAAGTAATAACTATCTTGTGATTCGGCCATTAGTGATAGATATATTCATTAAATACCTAATTTTAGAATGATCTGTGTGAATGAAGGTTTCATAGCTAGTGATGTAATGTCTAAACTTGTTAATAGCATGGACAACAACTAGAAACTTTTTTTGAGTAACAGTGTGATTTAACTCAGCAGGAGTCAAATTTTTTCTTGTGTAATAGATGGCATAAGGGGTCAAATCTTTTCATCCTCATACAGCTCCCAGAGCTGTATCTAAAGCATCTGTTAGGATATGAAAAGGTAATTTCCAATTTGGTCCTGTTAAGATGGGTACCTCAGATATATTTTCTTTCAAAGTTTCAAATTACATTTGGCACTCAGGATCCCAGCTAAATTCACAATATTTAGGGAGAAATTTGAAGAGTGGAGATGCAATTTTTGTGAATTTTTCTATAAATCTTCTATAGTACCCAGTAAAACCAAGAAAACTTTTAACATCTTTTTAACAATTCAGAATTGATAATTTGGATATGACTTCAAATTTAGATGAGTCTACCTTAATTACATCCCCTGAAATATGGTGTCCTAAAACAATTCCTTCAGTAAAAATCATAAATAATTTTTCATGACTTAATGAAATATTTTCTTCTTTACATATTTTAATAAATTTTTCCAAATTTTCAAGAGCCTCTTCAAAATAATTTTCATAAACTTTGAAATCATCCATATACACTTCCACAAAATCATGTATTAAATCAGAGAAAAATTATAATACTGCTCTCTGGAATGTTGTAGGTGCATTTCACAATCCAAAAGGAAGTACTCAGTAATCATAGGTTCTCCATGGAGAGGTAAATGTGGTTTTATCTTGGTCTTTAGGTGCTACTTGAATTTGATTGAAACCACTAAAACCATCAAAGAATGAAAAATATTTCTTTCATGAAAATGTATCCAAAATTTGATCCATGAAAAGCGATGGAAAATGATCCTTTAGAGTAGCCTTATTCAATTCTCTATAATAAATTCATACCCTCCATTTACCATTCTTCTTAGGGACAATCACCAAGGGAGAAACCCACTAACTGTCCGAAATTGGATAAATGAAGTTTACATTCAACAATTTTTGCAATTATTCTTTCACAATTTCCCCAAGATTTGGATTCATCCTTCTTTGAGGTTGTTTGATAGGCCTAGAGTTTTCCTCAATATAGATATGATGTATGAAAGTCTCAGGATTAATTCCTTTCATGTCAGTGTACTCCCATTCATATGCAGAAGAATGTTTTTGCAATTTTTTTATTAACTCTTCTTATTGGAATTTTTCCAAGTTTTTGTTTATCTTTAAATATTTTCCTCAAAAGATTTCAACTACAGAGTTACCAAATTCTTCCATAGAATATAAAAAAATTTGTATGGATGAAAAGTATTCAATGTTACAATGTTCCTGAAAATTATGATGATCTTCACACTATGAAGATGTTTCAAAATTTTCTATTGAATTTAAAATTTGACTTTCTTGATTAATATGAGAAATAGTAAAGAGAGGTTGTATATCATTGTCATTATCCATCCATTCTTTATTTTCTATTTGAGTAAAAAAAAAAATTCGGACGATACAGACTGGATTTCTTTGTTGAATTACCATAAGAAATAAACATATCAGCAGATCTACAACTAATAAAAACATTAGTTGTAGCTAACCAAGGTCTTCCTAATATCAATAGGTGTCCTCCTAGGTTTTTCTTGGGAGTTAAGATCATAAAGTCAACTGGATATTCCTAAGAGTCTAAGGATGCATAAATTTCTTCTAATACACCATCTGGCTTGATTACTGATCTATCTGCTAATTGCAGTAATGTTGGTGTATAATGAAGGTTTGGAAGCCTAAGTTGTTCCATGGTTTTTTTACTCATGATGTTTATGGCTGCTCCTAAGTCAATCAATGTATTTGTAATATCAATACCATTGATGTTTTTTTTTTTAAACTGGACTTCCTGGATCCAAATATTTTGTATGGCTATTTTTCCCATCATAATGTCTTCAATTTTTCCTACTAACTGAATCCTTTTTACTTCTTTTTTTTTCTTCCTAATTTCTTTATACTCAACTCTCTTATTGATTTTGCAAGGATTGGAATCTCTTTAATGGCTTGTAACAAATGAATTTTGATACAAACATTTTTCAATTCATCTACCCCTCTGTCGATTTGTAATATTCGAGGGAAAGGAGGGTTAGAAAAAAATAATGAAGGTTTCTCTATGATAGGAGTTGAGTTTACTAGATTTTCTTGTTTTTGATTTTGAGAATTTTGATTTTGTTGAAGGGGATGTCCCTTCTCCAGAATGATTTTATTTTCCTGTAGATAAATTTCTTTATCAGGATCATCTTTTTCCTGAATAACAACAGATGGATTTTTCTTTCCCAATATCCTACCAGATCTATGTTGGACATTGTTAAGATCTAGTGGAGTATTCATATAAGTTGGAAAATTTTGTCCCTCCATGTTATAAGCAGGCTGAGTATTTTTAGTTTTTTGTTTTGGTAATGGCAGGGAAGATAGCTGATTTGGTCTTTGTGGAAATCGTAATGAAAGTTGTGGATTATGATTTTGAAATTGAGGTTGTTGACTAGTTTGTGGAAAATGTTGGGGAGGATAGCTTGGATAGTATTGTGGATATTGGTGGTATTGAGAATATCTTCCATAAGGATTTTTCATTCCTTGTGTCCAAGGTTGAGGTTGGGACTGTTGGGGTTCCCATGTTTTGGCTAGATTGGCAAGACCAAAAGATGAGACAACATCACAACCACTTTGGGGCCCTAGGATCTAGCCCTCCTGGACTCGGAGAGGGATCTCTCCAAATGGAGCAAAGAATGATGTCTTTGAAAGCTTAAATGAGATGTTAGGCTAGTTATGAAGCAAAAAAGGGGGGTTTTAAATGATTTTGGTTGGTTGGTTGCTAGGTTGGCCATGAGATCATAGACTGAGAAAGTAATGGAAGGGAAGGAACAAAATAGCAGGATGTTTCAGAAAAGAGGATAGGTCAAGAAAGTGTCATCCATTGGGCTATGGAGTCATGAAAGGGAATTACTCGCAACAACTAGCCAAAGCTTTTAGAGGGAAATTCATCTAATACTAAAGGATCTTTTAGATTAGATGGTGGGATGGAAAATTAAGGAAAGAAAGTGGAAGAAGGAAAGAAACCCAATTTCTGTCTATAGATTAGGTCGAGGTCATTTAACTCTAGACCTGATTGGACATACTCATAGGCAACTCTCAAAGGAGGGACAAAGGGGCAGCTTAAGCATGCTCCAAGGGAAAATAGAGATAACTTTAACAGAGAGATCTTAGAAAGGCCAGCTGGTTGCACAAGGATCCTAGTGGACAGGACTAACTCTAATCCCTAGTGTTCCCAAATCTTCCGGCTTAAACCCAACAAGAACATTTAAGAACAGATCCATTTAATTCATACATCAGCTAGCAGGAAATGACATCCACTACACTGGTTAAATTAAATGGAATCAGTCCTTAGAAAACACATTTAGCAGAAAACATTAAAGGCAAGGAGAGCAGAGACATAGGGTACCTAACAAGGGTAAATCTTGTGCCATATTTCTGATGCAAACCAGCAGAAAATGAAATAGTCTGAAAATGTAATGAACAGAGCTAGGAAAACATCACCAATAGTAATAGAACAGGATCCTGTGAAATGTGCTTTGATTAATTGATGCAAAACTAGTCACATACACTGAGCTCAATGGCTGTTGCAATCCAAACTTCTCCTCCCATCCTACTACAATACAAACTACTCTGCTACTTTCTCCCAAAATGTTCTAACAGTCAAAATGAATCCCTCTAACTAAAATGGCAGCAGCCGAACAACAACCTTTACAATATGTTCTCGAGGATTATTATAGGAGAAAATAATAACAGGAGTATATGTAAACTGAAATGCAACATTAAAACTTTCAAGCAGCAGGAAGGCCGAGGCTCCATTCAGTTTAAATTCTGGGCATTTATCTCTGGTACTCGTTGGATGATGGAGTGGTCTTCATCAGGTTTCCATTTAATCTAGGGATGTCTCTGGTGTACTGAAAAAAATGCAGAACGATGATGCTAGGGTCTGCCATACTGTATAACTAATGGACTGGTAGCATGGGACTATTGTCAGGGCTAAAAAATCTCCCTAGAACACGTCATAGAATAAAAGCAATATGGATACTGTGTCCTTTTATGGAAGAACGTACTTCTGATATGAAAACCCTGATAATATTGTTTTCTATGCATTGAACCTTCTGAATAATCCACGAGGTCTTTGATTCTGGTACCTTGTCTTTGAATAATTGGATTAAGGCTCAAAATCTGCAATAATAGGCCTTAAACACGCTATTTTTCCACTGATACTCTTTGCTGCTTTCTTGATTTCCTCTAACTGTGAAATCTGTGCTTTAATGGTGCTGGAGAGGTTTTGCAGAGCTTTAATTCTGTCCTTCAATGAAATTAATGTCGCAGACACCTTTCCGAACATTTTCCTGTAATACTAGGCTCTAAATTTAGCTTCCTCTGTGCATTGCACCACCATAATAGGGAATATGAATCATGGTGGTTTTTTGCCACATGTAACCCTGCAAAACACTAAAACCTGTTAAGAAAAACATGTACGGAGGTGGTGGATGCAACGGGGATGACGAGAATGGCCATGTAGACTGGTGAAATGGCGGAAAAGTGAGGGTTATGGTGGGAAATGGTCGAGGCAAAAATTGGCGGAATGCAGTCGGGGATGGCGAGAACAGAATTTTAACGTAAACATTAAAATTGACCTTGGAATGCATATATATACATGGGCGGGTGAGAAATACGATGAGACACATGGAAAGGGTGACATGGTGGAAACAATCAACAACGGAACATGTAAAAAAATCTGGACCGTCCGATCTTGGGAGGAAATCAACAGCTGAAAATGCATCGGAGGGCGACAGATGGTGGGCCAGGGGTACGGCTGCTTTGGTTTAACTCCCATGCATCTTCGCGTAGCAATGACCGTTGGATGGGCGATCACAGATCAGACGGCTAATATGCATATCGCTCTGTGTCTTGTGCTGAATGATAACGCACGATGAGCAGGAAGTTTTCAAATAGTGTCGAAGCCACGTGTCGAGCAATGAGTGGAATCGCTTCGAAAATATAAATATCGCCCACCTCCGAAAGGCGGTGCGATAGAAACTGGGTGGTTTTGAACAGTGTTGGCGCGGTTGCAGGGACCACTAGGTGGGTGTACTGTGAGCCGTCAGATCAACGATTAGATAGACGGTAGATCTGCGATCGGAGCGGAGGACGGGGTGAACAGTGGAAATTTTGGGGGAATGCGACAACCGTCGGATCTATATATATCGATGGCTAATACTGCGCCCAATATATATTTGAGAAAAGCACTTTTCGAGCTAGTGGGTGGTTCTAGCGCCAGGCCACATGGGGGGAAATACGGTTCTAGGGCTAGCCGAAGGGAGCTAAGACCCATATACATGGAGAATATGGTTTTTGGTGCATTTTTAATGCATTTTGAGGGTAGGAAAAGGAAACGATAGAGGAAACAAGGGTTTCTTAGGCCAAACAAGGGGTGTGAGCAGGATGTAAAGGGGGATTTTGGGAGGATTTAGGGGATTAGAGGGGAGATTAACAAGGGGAAAACAAAGGTTAAAATGGGGCATTTTGCAGGGACACTAGGAATAAATGTAGGCCTTTTGGAGCACAATTTTTTTCAATCAGAGAGGCTTTATAATGAGAATCAGCAGATGGGATTTATCAAAGGAAAAAGGCACAAGGAGACTTCAAGGATTATGTGTTTTTAGAGGAAATGCATTCCTTGAAGGCTCAAAAACATTTTAGCCCCCTGTTTTCTTGTCAAAAATTTATAGGGGGCTAACAGTGGCTCCACATGGGGATGGCTTCTTCTTGAAGGAGTCAAGAATTCAGAAAATAATCTTTGGTGTAGGCCAGATGCCTGGTACTTGATTAATCCATTTTCTTTCTTGGATCAGCTGCCACAAATTGTGAAGACATCAAATCAGCAAAAACATTCTCAAACAGTCTACCTACCCAGACTACAATCCAAGCATTTTCCTTTTAGGGTGCATTTGAACTAGCAGAAACTTTACATCATTTATTTTTTACAAACAAGAAAATAAACCTATTCTATTTCTACCCTTATCACTCCATTAGACCAGATTAGACTATTGGTCTCATGTTTTTCTCTACCTAATCTAATATCTGCTAGGATTAAACTGTCTAGCAAATTTCTTCTCTATATTCCAAGACATAAATTGAAAAATAGCCAAACCAGGATTAGACTGTCTGACTTGCTGGAATTTGCATAAATTAAAAAAAATAACTACATGCTCACAGACTGAGCTTTATTGAGCTTTTCCTACCTATCCTACTCTAACCTGGAAGTCTCTGATGTTCTAGGTGATACAATAATACCAATGCAGCCAGTCAAGCAATAGAAAAAAAGGGAAGAAGAATTGACTGCTCATCAGAGACAACTGCAGGATGCTCTGCATGTGGATCTTCAAAACTGAGGTCACCAGCAGTGGTGACCAATTCTAATGAATTTGGCTCTTGCAAAAGATTAATTCTTGAGAGGTTGAGCCAATCAGGGCCTCCATGTATTCTGCCATAGGATCAACAAAAACATGATGTAACCCTTTTTATTCAAAGCCTCCCATGACTGGTGGGCTATCTGTATCCTGGGCAGTTTCAATCATTGCATCTGCAATGTCACCTCTGTAATCACACTCCTCCTTTTCCTGGTTGGGAGTATTTTGCAGATGAGCATAAACGAGGAATACCTCCTCTTCCTCTGGATAAGGAAAAAGACATCTGTGGGAAAGGAGATCTCGCTCATCTTCACTGCAGTTTGAACTGTAGGGTTCATCATATATGGAAGGGTTGTCCTCTTCTGACCCTAGTCGGTTCTGATGCAATGAGCTGCACTCTGTGAAAGAATTAACATATTCTTGAGCAGGGGTTTCTTGGATTACCTCAACCCTTTCAGGGGAAGGCTCAGGACATTCATCTTGCTCAAGATTTTCTTCATTCCTTTCCTCCTTGTCCTCGGAGCTAGAAAGCTGCTGATTTCCATATTCATGGAAAGTGTAACTAATGTTCGGATATAAAACAGAGAGAAGATTCAATGAATCTTCAACTTTCATCATGCTTTCAACACTTTCTCCATCAGTATCATAGATGGCCTGCATGGGCTCATTCCTTTCTTGAAGTTGATGGTCGTGATCTTCCTTCCATGAATCTACTGATGACGGCCCTACAAGCTCAGTTTCCCTTTGGAAAAAATTATCATCAAACATATCAACATCAGAGGAATCATAATTATAAGCATCATCACCCATCAAATCTTTAGGATTCTCAACAAGTCTTTCTTGAAAATAGTCTACAAGTTCATTTTCTGATTCTAACTCTTGTTCATCATACATGCTTGGCATGTTGCTTACATATTGCAGTGATCTGGTTTGTCTTTTTTGAGGACAAGGAGCAGGTCTTTTCCAATCATCCTCTCTGGTTTCATCCTCATATTCCTCCTCTTTTACATTTAGCAAGGAGTTGGCAGTCTCTATTATTATTTCTAGCTTGTTCTCTAAAGAGATCTGCGCTATTTGATCTGCCTGATATTTCTTTGTTGCTTTTAATCTTTCCTCCTTGCACTTTATGTTGTATTCGAAAGTAATTTCCACCTCTTGCATTTCCTCTAGGCTTGAAGGTTCTCTTTCTCTTATATGGAATTCCACCTCGGGGTCAAAAGAACTCGGATAGTGCAATAGGGCCCATCATAGAGATGGTTTTATATCAGAAGGTATTGCATGATATACCTTATTGAACCTGGCTGAAAATTCTTGTACTGTCTCCCCTGGCTGCCTTTTCAAATTTTGATACTCTCCTAGGATGAGGAGAGCATTCTTAGGGACTGCCCATTTATCAAGGAAAACTTGAGTGAATTGGCGAAAGCTGAAAATGCTTGCCACTGGAAGGCCTTTGAACCAACTCTTAACATTCCCTTGTAAAGACAAGGCAAACATTATAATGCACACATCATCTTCTTCTATTTCATACAATTCAAGTAAATCCTCAAGGTTTTGAACATGTTCTTCAGAAGTGGACCCTTTATTTTCTCCATCAAAAAGAGGCAATTGGTTTATAAGTTCTGAAGGAAGGGGTTGGAAAATAAGAGGTAAAACCAAAGGCGTATATCTTTCTATGACCTTTGTTGGTGTAGGTGGTGTAACAATGGGCTCATGGCTACTTGAAGCTTCCTCAAGAGTGGGAGATACAATATGAGCCTCTTGTTCCACCAGTTTCTTCACAGGAGTATAGTTTTGCTCATGGTCTAAAGACTGAGGCTTGAGATCTTTCCCATACTCATTGTGGGTCTCATCTTTGTACATTTGATCAAGCTTGAAGTAGGACAAAACATAGTGGTAGACAAAAACAATGAATTCTTTAAACCAAATCCAACCCATGTGTTCTATCCTTCTATGAGGTCTGTCCATATTTCAGGTTCTTCCTCCAGTGGAGTCTTTGAGAGTTATGGAGTGTGGAGTCGCCAGGTGGATGTATATGAATGCTTGAAGCAGGATGTTATCCACCATCAGCAATTGAATGCCAATCTAACTAGAGATCTTGGGTCTTTTGAGCGCTTAAGAGTGTGTAAGATAAACACACTCATTCCCCAGCGGAGTCGCCATTATGTTGGGGTTCCCATGTTTTGGCCAGATTGACAAGACAAAAATATGAGACAACATCACAACCACTTTGGGGCCCTAGGATCTAGCCCTCCTAGACCCGGAGAGGGATCTCTCCAAATGGAGAAAAGAATGATATATCTTTGAAAGCTTAAATGAGATGTTAGGCTAGTTATGAAGCAAAAAAGGGGGGTTTTAAATGATTTTGTTGGTTGGTTGCTGGGTTGGTCATGAGATCATAGACTGAGAAAGTAATGGAAGGAAAGGAACAAAACAATAAGATGTTTCAACAAAGTGGATAGGTCAAGAAAGTTCCATCCATTGGGCCATGGAGTCATGAAAGGGAATTACTTGCAACAACTAGCCAAAGATTTCAGAGGGAAAGTCATCTAATACTAAAGGATCTTTTAGATTAGATGGTGGGATGGAACATTAAGGAAAGAAAGTGAAAGAATGAAAGCAACCCAATTTCTGTCTATAGATCAGGTCAGAGGTCATTTAACTTCAGACCTGCTTGGACATACTCATAGGCAACTCTCACAGGAGGGACAAAGGGGAAGCTTAAGCATGCTCCAAGGGAAAATAGAGATAACTTTAACATAGAGATCTTAGAAAAGCCAGCTGGTCGCACAAGCATCCTGTGGACAGGGCTAACTCTAATCCCCAGTGTTCCCAAATCTTACAGCTTAAACCCAACAAGAACATCTAAGAACAGATCCATTTAATTCATACATTAGCTAGAGGGCAATGAAATCCACTACACTGGTTAAATTAACTGGAATCAGTCCTTATATAACACATTTAGAAGAAAAAAATGAAGGCAAGGAGAGCAGAGACATAGGGTACCTAACAAGGGTAAATCCTGTGCCATATTTCTGATGCAAGCCAGCAGAAAATGAAACAGTCTGAAAATGTAATGAACAAAGTTAGGAAAACATCACCAATAGTAATAGACCAGGATCCTGTGAAATGTGCTTTGATTAATTGATGCAAAACCAGTCACATACACTGAGCTCAATGGCTGTTACAATCCAAACTTCTCCTCCCAGCCTACTACAATACAAACTAGTCTGCTACATTCTCCCAAACTGTTCTAACAGTTAAAATGAATCCCTCTAACTACAATGGCAGCAGCCGAACAACAACCTTTACAATATGTTCTCGAGGATTCTTATAGGAGAAAAGAATAACAGGAATATATGTAAACATTAATGCAGCATTAAAACTTTGAAGCAGCAGGAAGGCCGAGGCTCCATTCAGTTTAAATTCTGGGCATTTATCTCTGGTACTCGTTGGATGATGGAGTGGTCTTCATCAGGTTCCCATTTAATCTAGGGATGTCTCTGGTGTACTGAAAAAAATGCAGAACGATGATGCTAGGGTCTGCCATACTGTATAACTAATGCACTGGTAGCATGGGACTATTGTCAGGGCTGAAAAATCTCCCTAGAACACGTCATAGAATAAAAGCAATATGGATACTGTGTCCTTTTATGGAAGAACGTACTGCTGATATGAAAACCCTGATAATATTATTTTTTGTGCATTGAACCTTCTGACTGATCCACGAGGTCTTTGATTCTGGTACCTTGTCTTTGAATAATTGGATTAAGGCTCAAAATCTGCAATTATAGGCCTTAAATGCGCTATTTTTCCACTGATACTCTTTGCTGCTTTCTTGATTTCCTCTGACTATGAAATATGTGCTTTAATGGCGCCGGAGAGGTTTTACAGAGCTTTAATTCTATCCTTCGATGAAATTAATGTCGCAGACACCTTTCTAGACATTTTTCTATAATACTGGGCTCTGAATTTAGCTTCCTTTGCGCACTGCACCACCATAATAGGGAATATGAATCATGGCGATTTTTTTCCGCCTGTAACCCTACAAAACACTAAAACATGTTAAGAAAAATGCGTATGGAGGTGGTGGATGCAATGGGGATGACAAGAATGGCCATGCAGACTGGTGAAATGGCAGAAAAGTGCAGGGTTATGGTGGGAAATGGTCGAGGCGAAAATTAGCGGAATGCAGTCGGGGATGGCGAGAACGAAATTTTAACGTAAAACATTAAAATTGACCTTGGAATGCATATATATACAGGGACGGGCGAGAAATACGATGAGACACATGGAAAGGGTGACATGGAAGAAACATTCAACGACAGAACATGCAAACAAATCTGGACCGTCCAATCTCGGGAGGAGATCGATAGCTGAAAATGCATCGGAGGGCAACGAATGGTGGGCTAGGGGTACGGCTACCTTGGTTTAACTCTCATGCATCTTCGTAGAACGATGACCATTGGATGGGCGATCGCAGATCAGATGGCTGATATGCATATCGCTCTGTGTCTTGTGCTAAACGATAACGCGCGATGAGAGGGCGGTTTTCAAATAGTGTTGGAGCCACGTGTCGGGCGATGAGTGGAATCGCTCCGAAAATAGAAATATCACCCACCTCCGAAAGGCGATGCGATAGAAACCGGGTGGTTTTGAACAGTGTTGGTGCAGTTGTGGGGACCACCGGGCGGGTGTACTATGAGCCGTCGGATCAACGATTATATAGATGGCGGATTTGCGATTGGAGCAGAGGACGGGGTGAATAGTGGACATTGCAGGGGAATGCGACGACCGTCGGATCTGTATATATCGACGGCTAATACTGCGCTCGATATATATTTGAGATAAGCGCTTTTCGAGCTAGCGGGTGGTTCTAAGGCCAGGCCACATGGGGCGAAATACAGTTCTGGGGCTAGCCGAAGGGAGCTAAGACCCATATACATGGAGAATATGGTTTTTGGTGCATTTTTAATGCATTTTGAGGGTAGGAAAAGGCAACAATAGAGGAAACAAGGGTTTCTCAGGCCAAAGAAGGGGTGTGAGCAGGATGTAAAGGGGGATTTCTGGAGGATTTAGGGGATCAGAGGGGAGATTGACAAGGGGAAAACAAAGGTTAAAATGGGGCATTTTGTAAGGATACCATGGATAAATGTAGGCCTTTTGGAGCACAATTTTTTGCAATCAGAGAGGCTTTATAATGAGAATCAGCAGAGGGGATTTATCAAAGGACAAAGGCACAAGGAGACTTCAAGGATGATGTGTTTTCAGAGGAAATGCATTCCTTGAAGGCTCAAAAACATTTTAGCCCCCTGTTTGCTTGTCAAAAATTTATAGGGGGCTAACAGGGACCAAGGTTGTTGCCATGGCATTGGTGAATTTCAATTGTTTGGTGGGGGCTGAGTATATATTTGATTGTTAAAAACTTGAGTTTGTGGCCCTTTCCATGGTATTCTAGAGACAAAGCAGAGAGTATCTACTGGATGTGGAGCTATTTATTCTTGAAAGACAACTTTAAGACCTAGTATAGAAGGAATTTTTTTTGTTTTGTGATTTTCTGCACAAATAACACAGGTATTTATGACTTTTAAATCAAAAAGACATTCTCATAAGGCATGTTTCTTTCTGCATTTAGGACAGAAAATAGTTAAGGCATCAGTTTCAGCTTTGTACTTGTTTTGTAATTTCAGGGTGTCTATTTGTTCACTAAGACTCCCTAAGACATCTGTTTTAAATTCATCAAGCATATTTCCTATTTCTTCCCTACATACTGTTCCCATTGCAAATTTATTCACTCTAGAGAGAATAGGATCTCTTGCATTTTTTTCAATTCTTGACTTTCCTCTTCAAAGATGAATACATAATTTAGCAATTTCAATTAATGATAGTTGAGAGATATATCCCTTTCCCATAATATTAATAATATATATCCATTCATCTCTGATGGCCTTCAATAAGAGATCTTTAAAGTATCTTGATACAAGTTTTGGATTTTAGCTCTTTTTAAATTGTAATTGAATCTCCCAATTAAGTCTTCCAAGTTTTCATCCTCTCTTTGCATCATCTTAAATACTTCATCCTTCCGACTATTAGGTGTAATATAATCTAGATACCTTTGTAAGAATGAACTTTTCATTTCATCCCATGTCCTAATAGAATGTGTTATTAAGTGTAGAAATTATACAACATGCATGTATATCTTGGAGTCACCCGATCTGACAATGTACTAAAGTTAAATACCGAATCACCTCTACAAATTTTTTGTGGAATTAGAAACACAATTGCTAATCACATGAAGTAAAGAAGAATCAAATCACACAAAACACGGATAATTTCCCAAGGAAATCTTGCTGCTCAAAACCCCACTATCTTCTATTATATATTCAACATGGATCATGAAACAATTACATACAAAATTCTTCTCACAAGAGCCCTCTAGTACTCAGCTAATTGTCTCACACTCTCATACATAAAATTGACCGAAACTTAATTAATTTCTTGCCTCCAGACAACTTGCCCTTCTTGCACAATAACTAATGGGTTAGATCCCTAAAATATAGGAAATATGGCCTTCCTTGACTATGCAAGTATAATGGGCACTCCAATGGGTGTTTTCTTGCATGTGTGCAACCCAATAATTCTACAACTGATAGTCAACTTCCCTTTGACTGAGATATCAACTGGGTCTCCACTAATCTGACATGCATGCAACTAATAATAGTAAATCCTTAGTTTCATGTGATATCACTAATTGTGAATTAATTAATATTTAATTCACTTGATCTCTCAGTAGTGTATCTTTAGTTACAACTAGCACAACTGAGTTAAACTTATTACAACTTTCATTAACTAATGCACCACTGCACTTTGAACTATGTTACAACTAGAATTACTTTGCATGCCTCACCAACTACCTCTAACTTGAAATCCACTAGATAACTGAGTTTATCACTCTTAGTTAATTGTTACAAGTTATTTTGAGATTTATATTACAATTTATTGTCTATTCTAATTAAGGGATAACTAAAAATAGACATGCACCGAAAATAGCACTGTGTGCCCCATCGTAGTGTAGGTTCTTAATGCACTAGGCGTGGGTGCTGAAATTTTCTTATTGAATCTCAAGACTCCCTCTCAACAAGAAAGGGTTTATCCATCACCCTGATCCTGTCTTTATGGTATTCTAATTTTCTCCTGCTGATCACCTTCATCAGAATATCTGCATCTTGATCTTCCATGGGAATGTACTGAAGAAACATTATTCTTCTCTGCACACCATATATGAGATGATGGTACCAGATATCTATACACTTGTACCTATCATGAAACATAGGATTAATAGATAGTTTAATGCAACTCTAATTATCACAATGAATCACTGTTGGATCCATCTAAGAACCAAACAAACCAACAAAGATCTTTCTCATCCAGATCGCCTCACATGCAGCTTGACTTGCTGCCATGTATTCCACTTCCGCTGAACTGAGTGCCACGGATCGTTGCTTCCTATTGTACCAAGAAAATGTTTTTGACCCAACACTAAAGATCCCTCCTGATGTGCTCTTTTTTTCTGATGGACTGTTAACCCAATCTACATCTGTGAAACCTTGAAGCTTCACTCCCTCTATCTGTCTATACCATAGACCATACTCTAATGTGCCCCTCAGGTATCTCATGACATGCTTCCTCACCTTCCAAAAGAGCTTGGTAGTTTTAACCATAGCTTGACTCAACTGGTTAACTACGTAACAAATGTTTGGTTTCATGTTCATCAAATACATTAGTGAACCCACTAACTGTCTGTAGATAGTAGAATCAAATACCTCTCCAGAAGTAGCATCCTCTTTCCTCTAATTTCCTGGAAGAGGAGTATCCATGGGTTTGAAGCTCTCCATGTTAAACTTAACCGGTATCTCCCTTTCATACTTTCCTTGAGACACAAAAATTTCACCATCCCGCGGCCATATTTCCAATCCAAGGAAATAAATAAGGAATCCAATGTCCTTCATTTCAAACTCTCTTGCAAGATCCTCCTTACATGAATGTATCAGCTACTCATCACTAGTCAAAATTAAATCATCAACATAAAGAACAATGATCAATAGCTTACCTTCAACCACAATCTGATACAGGTTTGCATCTGCTTCACTTTTGGTGAAGCCTAATCTGGTGAAATAGTTATCTATCTGAGTGTACCAAGCATGGGGTGCTTGCTTCAGCCCATACAATGATTTTTTGAGTCGGCACATATGTGACTCATTGTTGAATATTTTGAAACCTTCATCCTGCTCTATGTCCACCTCTTCCTTAATGATCCCATTGAGAAACACAATTTTTACATCCATATGATGAATGTAACACCCCAAGTTGCTATGCTTTTTAATTTGACATCTGAACAAATCCAAAGGGGAAGTGGACCCCAATGGAGAAACAATGTGTGGATTTATTTAGTTATTTATTAATAAAAATAAATGGAATGGCTATGTGTGAACTATGACTAGATTGAGATTGGAGATCCTAAACCTTGATCTATGAGGATATGGATAAGGTTAGACTTTCCCAAAACCTTTCAGAAAAACCTTTAAAGGAATCTTACTAAATTAGATTGGGAGAGAAAAATATAATTTCCCCAGTGAAGAGGAAAGTAATTGGGAAGAGGAAGAAAAGCTAGAAAAGTAGAAAATACAGCTTTAAAGTACCTCACTGAGGGAAGCCTAGGCAAAAAGTAGGAAGAAAGCATCCTAAAATTTCTGGACATAGAAATTAGAAACAAGCTTGGGAAAGCACTGCTTAAATAAGTTTCTCCGGGATAGACAAAGGGTTGTCTATCACTGGAAGAAAAGGTCTCAGCTCGGGGGTGAGTTACGGAGATAGAACTCTAAGGTTGGGAGGACTAGTCAGAGAATTTGGTATGCATGCTTAACTAGTATGTTTGTTAAACTTTTATTGATGCTACAATATATGTATTGATATAATTAAGTATAATGTCAAGCCTGTGTGGATACAAGTTATTACAGTTGAGTATTGTGGAAATATTTTTAAAAAATTACATTTTTAATGGTTTCTAATTGTCAAAGTGAAGCCATACATTTAACCGAATTGGTTACCAGAGTAATTCCAAAACAGTATAGTTGTATGGATAGGGATCGATTTAGTTCCAACCACTAGAATATTTAATCTAAGTACAAATTTAAATCTGAGGTTAAGAGAGCTAACCGAAAATGACACTCGATACAGACGAAAATAGAATATGGACTATTATCTAACAACATTGAATTTAGACATCTCATGGGAAAATTTAGATTTAAATGACACTTTTCAGCAACAATATGATATAGGGTTACATACGAAAAAATGAAAATATTATGTATTGATATGAAATAAAGCGAAGTTGATATACATACACAACTCTGTCATCATATGTTATAAATATGTTTATAACTGTCTATTTCTATCCAATTTCATTTTAAAATTCCAGAAAAGTATACAACAGTGAGTGAGGGAAAGGAATCATTGTTATATAACGAAACATAAAATTTTATTAGCTGAAGTAGTAAAGTTGAACTTAGAATTCTGAAGGATTTCATATAAGTAGAAATAGGAAACCATTTCTATACAAAAAACTTAGAAAACAAGAATTGTTTCAATGGAAGTAGACTGATAGCTAGATATTAGTACAAAATTTTCCACATTTATGACAAATATTATAATGCAGAAAAAAATTAAAGAGGCTTTTAGACTGATAATTCTGTTAAGAGAATTAAAACCATACTGCATTGGAAATATTCAGTATATTGAAATTATAGACAAAACAGGAGAGAAGCAGTGATTATCTTAATACTGCCACTATAAAATGGAGAGAATGCAATAAAGCAATAATTAATATATATGTATGGTAAAACCTACGATATATATATATATATATATATATATATATAATATATATATATATATATATATATATATATATATATATATATATATATATATATATATATAAATTTGACATACTATGAGCTAACTGTAGCCACCATTTATGGATAAACCCAGAATGTCCTTATACATATGAAAATAAGTTTTAAGTAAACATCATAGCTGGGATACTATTGTGCAAATGGTAGAAAAGTTAAATGGACACATCAGTGGAATGCCAGAACAGGATTTCAGTTCTGAATCAAACCAGAATAATGATAACAAACCTATGCAAGAGATTAGCACTCAGTTAGTTGAAATAATGGTTGCGAGATGAAAATCGTTGGAAGTATAAACTGGAAAGAAATCCCAAGTAAACGATACCTGAACACAGAGCATAAACAAAAATTTAGAACCAAGAGAAATTATGTGGATTTCCAAAATGAAAAAAGAAAATCAATAAAAAGGATTGCATTCATTACATAATTCAAAATTTCTACTATACCTTATGAGAGTCAAATGCATGCTTGTCTCCATTGTCTGCACATTGAACCGAAATGAAATTAATGTAAAATCTATGGTATAGTATATTAAATAACGCATTGTGTATAAACAAGGAAGGGTAACTTGGGTTTTTAAAGAGGGTTATACCACTAATAGTTGAGCAGAGAAATGAATTCGATATCTCTTGAGCGTCATGGAATCCTAGACTGGCCATCAAGTCGTGTCGTAGTTCCCATGAGGAGAAGGGTTAATTCAGTGATTGGGAAAATTCTCCCATATGCAACAAAGGGAAAAACCAAAAACAGAGAACGTGAGCCAGGGTTTCGATTTTGAGAAACCAGAGGCTACGAGAAGTCATTGGGTCGAAATGACTCAAGCTAGAACAAAATGTAGCATTTTTATCTTAAACAGAAGGAACTTATCCGAAATAAAAATGAATCCAGATTTAAAAAGAAATTATCATATAACGGGGATTGAAATCAACATAAATTTCATACAAATTTCAATATGAAATAAGACATTTTTCTACAACCATTCAAATTTCTCAAAGAACATGAATGCATGGAGCAAGAAAATTTTTATGTATACATGACAGTAGAATAAACGAAAATCCTGAGTAAGGTTGAATAAAAATTACCATAATAGAATAATGGCAATGTAAATGATTAAGGAGGAAATGTTGTTAGCTTTTTCTCCTTCGGTCTCGGATCCTCAAACACCACCTTATAATAGAAAACCTAAAACCAAAAAAGGAATAGATAAAGCATCGGAATGACACAAGAGTTTAAAACGATATGCAAACCCTAATTCTAGGAAAACATCCCACCATCCACGTGTTGTATGTTTGAGAGTGGAGAGACATTTTGGAGATGAGTACTAATGACTCCTCGATCCCATTGAAATCAAATCCGGAGAGAAATCATAAATCCGATTTGAAATAAAAGCGGAGGTACCATATCACATGGGCAATATCCAGACTTAGTAAATGTGGAAAATGAAAGTCCCATCTAACCATTTAGTCACTTTGGCATACGAACTAGGAGTATGAAAATTTAAATGACTTCGCATTAAAAAGCTCAACAACCCTAACAAGTGGCATTCGTATGAGAATGAAGGGTTAAGGGTTGGGAGTATAGATTTAAAATTCGTTGGCAAAAACGATAATTGGAATCTTTGAAAATGTTAAATTGATCAAGTGGAATGAGAATACAACTACAAAATAAAGTAATATAATTCATATAAATGATATGCATATAGTATATATGTTCTCCATAAGTTTTGGAAGATTAGGGTGTTAATAAATTGCGTTGGTGTATAAATAAAAGGTGGTATAGGTATAGGTTTAATAAAAATTGTTATATGTATGTGTTTCATATTTCCTTATGTTAAAAGGACAGTTTATATATGTTTATAATTCCCTAATGTCTATAACCTATGGTGACCAAGTGGAAGGTGGCATCAATTTCATAAACAAGAATTGGAGATTTTAATAATCCTCAAGAGTTTAAAAGAAGAAAATAAATCAAGTAAGTAAGAGTTTAGTGGACTAAGACAATTAAGTAACCATATGTATATATTGTTGACAAATAAGAAATGGTAATTTCAGAGAATGCCTAATGGTGGTGAAAAAATAACTTAAAAATAGAAATAGAAGCAGTTAAATTGAGAAAGCCAATATATAAATATTTAAAAAAAAAAAAATTGGTGAATGAGAGATATTGCAAATGGTATCAAAGCTTTTGGAAAAAAATACTGAGCAATCTATGTGCTCACACAGAAACATTATGCTTTTGTAAAATTTTATGAATTTTAAATTTTACTAATGTTGTTATGTTGAACAGTGAACAGTGTTGAAAAGTACAGCTGCGAACCATAACTGAAGGGGACGAGCTGTATGTAGATCTGGGTGGTGGAGAAAACACGCCAGATCCAAATTTTCCATTGATGGCTATGTTGCATAGAATGCAACGAGAAATGGCACAGCTTAAAAGCTACAATGACAGGCTATCTTTGGCCAATGAGGAGCAAGAAAAACTCATCAGAGAACTGACTTCACGGAACAACCAAGAAGGTGAAGGTTTCGGAAGTAAGAGTCAATTCCTCAAATTAGTCTAAAGAAGATGATGCCACTAGACAATAGTCTAGAAAGAAGAAGGAATTACAGGGTTAATTTCAGAAAATAAAACCTCCCTCATATGATGGAGAGAAGGATGAAGATGCTGAAGCATGGCTTCTGAATATGATTAATTACTCTTAGGATTACGAATATGAAAGTAATTTAGGAGCTAGATTGGCTATCTACCAGCTACAAGGTAAGGCTACCTTGTGGTGGGAGGCAACAAAAAAGGTTCATGCCATTAATGAGAAAACTGTGACTTGGGAAGATTTTAAAGTCAAGTTCAAAACCCGATATTTGAACGAACGCTACTATGATGACAAGGCAAAAGAGTTTCATGAACTTATTGGGACAACTCACCATGGATGATTTTGTCACCAAGTTCACAAATATTCTATGATATGTGCCCTATATCTGAGAGGATAAGGAAAAGGTACAGAGATTTCTGAACTGTTTTCCTATTGTTTACAAGCAGAAAATAGAGTTCGATAATCCAAAAAAAATGGACGAAGTTGTGAGGAAAGCCAGATTGTGCTAACAACAATTCCGGGGTAATACTAAGCAAGGAAAGAGCTAGACAGACAAAGGTGATTTTAGTGGAAAGAAACAAAAACTAGCATATTTGAAAAACTTTGGTAGGAACCATTAGCGAAAGAAATTTAAAAAAGTGAGTGAAAATCAAACTGCTCAATCTCAAATTGGTTCAAAACCAATAAATGGGAATAATCAGAAGGAAGGGACTGTTAAAATGCATGAACCTTTGAAATTTTGGAGTTGTGGAGAACCTCATTTATTGAGGGACTGTCCACACCGAAATATTCAAACAGTGCAAGTATTGTGAGAGGCCACTACAGTTAATGACGTAGCAAGGAACATCCCCACCATCAGTGCGGCCTTAGAAAACTAGTAAGTAGAACATCAGTCTACTATGGTCAAGATGGAAGGTATGATTGCTGACCAATTTGTTACAGTTTTAATAGATCCGGGTGCATCTTTGAGTTATATTAGTCCACAAGTAGTAGAAAAATGTAAACTCAGAATAGAGAAGTTTCAACAGTCTTGGTTGGTCCAGCTAGCCATTGGCGCCAAATGCAAGATAACTCATAAGTTACCTAAAATGGCCATGAAATTGAATGATTATCAAACAGAAGTAAATTGAAATATTCTGCCATTAGTTTCCTATGATATACTGATAGGAATGGATTGGTTAGAAAAATAGAAAGCCATGATGAATTGTTTGGACAAAACATCACACTGCATTGATATAGAAGGAAAACCAATCACACTTAAGGGGAAACCGAAAACCATTTTTGTGAGGCAGATCTCAGCCCTTCAATTGAAAAGAACTACTAGAAAATGGTATCAGGTGTATGTTGTACATGTTGAAGAAGTAGAATAATAAACAGAGAAAAAAAATTTAGAAACTTTACCAGTGATAAGAGAATTTAAAGAAGTATTCCCAGATTAAATTCCTCATCTTCCCCCCAAGAGAGAAATTGATTTTACAATTGACTTAGTGCCTGGGGAAACTCTAGTTTCTAGAGCCCCTTATCGAATGAGCCCCCCTGAAGTAATGGAGTTGAAAATGAAATTACAAGAATTGTTGGACAAAGGATACATCAGACTGAGTGTATCTCCTTGGGGAACACCGGTGTTGTTTGTAAAAAATAAGGATGGTACCTTCCAAATGTGTATTGATTATCGTCAACTAAATAAGTTGACTATCAAAAAAAGGTATCCATTACCCCAGATAGGTGACCTCTTTGATCAAGTTATGGGAGCCTCTATGTTTTCCAAGATTGGACTGGTTATCACCAGTTGAGAATTAAAGATGAAGATATTAGCAAAACAACATTTCAAACCCGGTATGGACACTATGAATTTGTAGTCGTACCATTCGGGTTGATAAATGCCCCTGCCACTTTTATGTGTTTAATGAATAGTTTCTTGAATAAACACTTAGACAAGTTTGTGATAGTATTTATTGACGACATTTTAATCTATTCAAAAAGTGAAGTAGAGCATAAAGAACACCTCATAATCATGTTGTAGACTCTCAAATAAAATCAGTTGTATGCGAAGTTTAGTAAATGTGAGTTTTATAAGGACAAAATTGAATATTTGGGGCATATAATTTCAGAACAAGGATTGGTTGTTGACCCTGAGAAGATAAAATCCATTATAGAATGGCCTGTACCTACTCTTGTATCATCGGTAAGATCATTTATGGGGATTGCAGGGTACTACAGAAGGTTTGTAGAAAGATTTTCCGCTTTAGCCTATCCCATAACTTCATTACAAAGGAAAGGTCCAAAATTTGAATGGACGGAAAAATTCTGGAATAGCTTTGAACAATTAAAATTGAAACTTACCACAACATCTATTCTGAAGATTGCAGATCCTAATCAGGAGTTTGTAGTATGTAGTATGTACAGATGTGTGTGGAGAGGGATGAGGGGGAGTACTATTGCAAGAAAATTTTGTTATTGCTTATGAATCTAGAAAAATTAAGAAACATGAACAGAATTACAGTGTGTATGATCTTGAGTTAGCTGCTGTAATTCATGCTCTCAAGATGTGGCGACACTACCTTCTAGGAAAGAAATTTATTCTGATGACAGATCACATTAGCCTAAAGTATTTCTTCACTCAAACATATTTGAATGCTAGACAAGCTAGATGGCTGTCTTTTCTGAGTGAATTTGACATGGAAATAAAACATATCAAAGGAAAAGAAAACAAAATTGATGATTCCCTAAGCAGAAATTCTTGCCAAAACATAAGCAACATTGGGAGTAGTGCCAACTTTGACTTACAGGGATTAGTTAAAAAGGTAGCAGATCAAGATCCAAGCTATGAAAAACTACAATATCAATTTCTGAAAAAGGAAATGAAAGGATACACACAAAATCAGAAAGGACTGATTTTTCATAGAGAGAGATTGTACAGCCCCAATGTAGACTCTTTGAAAAAGGAAATTTTAGATGAATATCATAAAAAGCCTTATTCTGGACATCCTGGATATCAAAAACTACTCACAGCTTTGAAAAAGTAATTATTTTGGTCGGGAATGAAAAAGGATGTAGTAAGCTACCTAGCAAGATGCATGGAATGTCAACTAGTAAAAGTTGAACATCAGCATCTAGCTGGACTACTAAATCCTTTACCAATTGCAGAGTGGAAATGGGAAACTGTTTCTATGTACTTTATAACTGGGTTACCAAGAACCAAATATCAGCATGACTCTGTGATGGTAGTGGTAGATACTTTGACGAAGGCTGCACATTTCATGTCTGTTCATTCTACCTTTGGAACAACCCAAGTAGCAGATGTGTTCATGAAAGAGATTTTAGGGCTACATGGGATTCCTAAAATGATTATTTCTGATAGAGACAGCAAGTTCACTGCAACCTTTTGGAAGAGTTTTTTTGGAGGCATGGGTACTAAATTGAATTTTAGTACTGCCTATCACCCTCAAATGGATGGTCAAACCAAGAGAAAAAAACAAATTCTGGAAGATATGCTGAGGATGTATGTGATGGATAGGCCAACTAAATGGGAAGACTATATACATTTAGCAAAATTTTCCTATAACAACAGCTATCAAACTTTCATAAAGATGAGTCTATTTGAAGCACTCTATGGAAGAAAATTCCACACTCATTTAAGCTGGAGCCAACCTGAGGATAAATTAGTGCTTGGGCCAGACACTTTGTAGGAAATGGAAAGAATTGTAAAGCAACTTCAGAAAAACATCAAGACAGCTCAGGATCGACAGAAAAGTTATGCAAACAAGAAGAGAGTTCACTGAGAGTTCAGTGTGGGTGATCATGTATATCTGCGGATTAAGCCCAAGAAAAGTACTTTGCACACTAGCAGTTGTGCAAAATTAGCTCCTAGATATTGTGGACTGTTTGAAGTTTTGGAAAGGGTGGGAGCAGTGGCTTATAAACTGGCCTTACCCATGCATGTTAAGGTTCATGATGTGTTTCATATTTCTTTATCGAAAAATATGTACATGATTCTGCTCACGTTATTGATTGGAATGTGATTCAGGTGGAACAAGAAGGGGAATTCCTTCCAGAGACACTTCAAATATTGGAGCGAGAAGAAATTGAACTGTAGAATTGGACAGTAGCCAGAGTAAAAGTGCAATGGAAGCATTTTATTACTGAAGAAGCTACTTGGGAAAGGAAACTGAGATGATGGAAAAATATCCATCATTGTTTTCATAGTGAACTATTTAAGGTTATTTTGTCAACACCGAGGACGGTGTTTGTTTTTAGAGGGGGAATGTGTAACACCCCAAGTTGCTATGCTTTTTAATTTGGCATTTGAAAAAATCCAAAGTGGAAGTGGACTCCAATGGAGAAAAAATGTGTGGATTTATTTAATTATTTATTAATAAAAATAAATGGAATGGTTATGTGTGCACTATGACTATATTGAGATTGGAGATCCTAAACCTCGATCCATGAAGATATGGATAAGGTTATAGACTTTCCCAAAACCTTTCAGAAAAACCTTGAAAGGAATCTTAGTAAATTAGATTGGGAGAGAAAAATCGAATTTCCCCAATGAAGAGGAAAGTAATTGGGAAGAGGAAGAAAAGCTGGAAAAGCAGAAAATACATCTTTAAAGTACGTCACTGAGGGAAGCCTAGGAAAAAAAACAGGAAGAAAGCATCCTGAAATTTCTGGACGCAGAAATTAGAAACGGTCTTGGGAAAGCACTGCTTAAATAAGCTGCTCCAGGACAGACAAAGGGTTGTCTATCACTGGAAGAAAAGGTCTTAGCTCGAGGGTGAGTTACGGAGATAGAAATCTAAGGTTAGGACTAGTCAGAGAATTTTTTATGCATGCTTAACTAGTATGTTTGTTAAAATTTTATTGATGCTACAATATATGTACTGAAATAGTTAAGTAGAATGTTAAACATGTGTGGATACAAGTTATTACAGTTGAGTATTGTGGAAATCTTTTTAAAAAATTAGATTGTTAATGGTTTCTAAGTGTCAAAGTAAATCCATACATTTAACCGAATCGGTTACTAGAGTAATTCCAAAACAGTATAGTTGTATGGATAGGGATCGATTTAGTTCCAACCACCAGCATCTCTAAATCTAAGTTCATAATTAAATCTGAAGTTAAGAGAGCTAACCAAAAATGACATTTGATACAGAAGAAAATAGAATATGGACTAGTATCTAACAACATTGAATTTAGACATCTCATGGGAAGATTTAGATTTAAATAAAAATTTTAAGCAACAGTATGATATAGGGTTATATATGCAAAAATGAAAATATTATGTACTGATATGAAATAAAGCGAAGTTGATATACATACGCAACTCTGTCATCATATGTTATAAATCTGTTTATAAATGTCTATTTCTATCCTATTTCACTTTAAAATTCTAGAAAAGTATACAACAGTAAGTGAGGGAAAAGAATCATTGTTATATACTGAAACATAAAATTTTATTAATTAAGATAGAAAAGTTGAACTCAAAATTCTGAAGGATTTCATATAAGTAGAAATAGGAAACCATTTCTATACAAAAAACTTAGAAAACAGGAATTGTTTCAATGGAAGTAGACTGATAGCTGGAGATTAGTACAAAATTTTCCACATGATAAATATTATAATGCAGAAAAAAATTAAAGAGGATTTTAGATTGATAATTCTGTTAAGAGAATTAAAACCATAATGCACTGGAAATATTCAGTATATCGAAATTATAGACAAAACAGGAGAGAAGCAGTGATTATTTTAATACTGCCACTATAAAATGGAGAGAATTCAATAAAGAAATAATGAATATATATGTATGATAAAAGCTACACAAATATGTTTATATATATATAGGCCGGTAGAAAACTGTTATGAGCTAACTGTAGCCACCATTTATATTAATATGTAAATCATTGGAATTAAAATTACTAAGAAATGAAGAAATATTTTAACCAAAATAGTTCAAATCCATATACCTGTGTACCTAAATTAATTCAGGAGTCAAAAACTTGACTCACCTCAGGTTGTGGAACCAGAGTGCAAAAACAGTTAAATAATAACTAAATTAAATAAAATTACACAATTCAGATTAGGTGATAAACCCAGAATGTACTTATACATATGAAAATAAGTTTTAAGTAAACATTGTAGCTAGGCTACTATTGTGCAAATGGTATAAATGTTAAATGGACACATCGGTGGAATGCCAGAAGAGGATTGTAGTTCTGAATCAAACCGGAATAATGATAACAAACCTATGCAAGAGATTAGCACTCAGTTAGTTGAAATAATGGTTGCGAGATGAAAATCGTTAGCAGTATAAACTGGAAAGAAATCCCAATTAAACGATACCTGAACAGAGAGCACAAACAAAAATTTAGAACCGAGAGAAATTATGTGGATTTCCAAAACAAAAAAACAAAATTTAATAAAAAGGATTTCGTTCATTACATAATTTGAAATTTCTACTATACCTTACAAGTGTCAAATGCATGGTTGTCTCCATTGTCTGCACATTGAATCGAAATGAAATTAATGGAAAATCTATGGTATAGTATATTAAATAACGCACTGTGTATAAACAAGGAAGGGTAACTTGGGTTTTTAAAGAGGGTTATACCTCTAATAGTTGAGAAGAGAAAAGAATTCAATATCTGTTGAGCATCATGGAAGCCTAGACTGGCCATCGAGTTGTGTTGTAGTTCCCATGAGGAGAAGGGTTAATTCGACGACTGGGAAATTCTCCCATATGCAACAAAGGGGAAAACCAAAAACAGAGAACGTGAGCCAGGGTTTCGATTTTGAGAAAATAGAGGCTACGGGAAGTCATTGGGTCAAAATGACTCAAGAGAGAATGAAATCTAGCATTTTAATCTTAAACAGAAGGAACTTATCCGAAACAAAAACGATTCCAGATTTAAAAAGAAATTATCATATAACAAGGAGTGAAATCAACATAAATTTCATACACAATTCAATAGGAAATAAGACATTTTTCTACAACCATTCGAATTGCTCAAAGAACAGGAATGCATGGAGCAAGAAAAGTTTTACGTATACATGACAGTAGAATAAACAAAAATACTATGTAAGATTGAATAAAACTTACCATAATAGAATAATGGCAATGTAAAGGGTTGAGGAGGAAACATTGTTAGCTTTTTCTCCTTCAGTCTCGGATCCTCGAACACCATCTTAGAATAGAAAAAGTAAAACCAAAAATGGAAGAGCTAAAGCATCGGAATGACACAAGAGGTTAAAATGATATGCAAACCCTAATTCTAGGCATACATCCTACCATCCACGTGTTGGATGATCGATAGTGGAGAGAAATTTTGGAGATGAGTACTAAGGACTCCTCGATCCCATTAAAATCAAATCTTGAGAGAAATCATAAATCCGTTTTGAATTAAAAGTGAAGGTACCATATCACATGGGCAATATCCAAACTTAGTAAATGCGGTGGATGAAAGTCCTGTCTAACCATTTAGTCACCTGGGCATATGAACTAGGAGTACGAGAATTTAAATGACTTCGCATTAAAAACTCAACAACCCTGACAAGTGGCATTCGTATGAGAATGAAGGGTTAAGGGCTGGGAGTATAGATTTAAAATTCGTTGGCAAAAATGATAATTGGAATCTTTGAAAATGTTAAATTGATCAAGTGGAATGAGAATACAACTACAAAATAAAGTAATATAAATCATATAAATGATATGCATATAGTATATATGTTCTCCATAAACTTTGGAATATTAGGGTGTTAATAAATTGCGTTGGTGTATAAGTAAAAAGTGGTATTGGTATAGGTTTAATAAAAAGGGTTATATGTATGTGTTTCATATTTCCTTATGTTAAAAGGAGAGTTTATATATGTTTATAATTCCCTAATGTCTATAACCTACGGTGACCAAGTGGAAGGTGGCATCGAGTTCATAAAAAAGAATTGGAGATTTTAATAATCCTCAAGAGTTTAAAAGAAGAAAAGAAATCAAGTAAGTAAGAGTTTAGTGGACTAAGACAATTAAGTAACCATATGTATATATTGTTGACAAATAAGAAATGGTAATTTCAGATAATTCCTAATGGTGGCGAAACAATAACTTAAAAATAGAAATAGAAGCAGTTAAATTGAGACAGCTAATATATAAATCTTAAAAATAAAAAAAAATAAAAAATTTGGTGAATGAGAGATATTACAATGAATGCGCCAACCCATCTATGCTGAGAGTGAAAGGATGGATCTAATAGAAGAGTACCTTGCAACAGATGAAAAAGTATCATCATAATCGATCCCTTGGATCTATGAGAATCCCTGGGCCACAAATATGGCCTTGTATTTCCCCACACTCCCATCAGCATCTTTCTTTACCTTGTATATCCATCTCAATCCAACCACTGATTTGTTGACTGAACTTGGGACTATGTCCCATGCATTGTTATTGAAAATGGAGTCATACTCCACCATTGAATCAACCCAAGTTGGTTGTTTCACTGCTTCCTAAAAAGAATATGGTTAATTCACAATAAATTTGCTCATAAGAGCCATGTATCCAGTAAATTCATCAGGAGACTCTCTCTGTTTGCACTGTGAAGTAGGGTCTGTTACATTCTCCACAGCATCAAGTCTCAATCTATCAAATTCTGTGGTGTGTCTTCTTCCATTTCTGATGGATGGATCTGCATGCGTGTTTTCCTCGACTCCATGATCCTCTGCATGTGGATGATCCACTCCTTGAGGCTCATCCTTGGGAACCAATAGTTCCACCTTTGCATGCAATTCCAGATCCCTCTCAAGGGACAACTGAATGGATTTCTCCTCATCAAATTTTATATCCCGTCGCACAAAAATCATTATGTTGTTTAGAAAATACACACAATAATTATGGGGTGTTTTAGTGTACCCCACAAAAATCCCAACCTCAGTTGTTAGTTCGAGCTTCTTCTTGGTCTCCTTGGTCACATGCACATAAAAATATGAGCCAAAAATCTTAAAGTGTGAAACATAAGGTTTCTTACGAGTGAAAGATTCTTCAGGGGTACTCACGCCAAGTATCCTATGAGGAAAACGGTTCTACACATATACTGATGTGTTGCATGCTTTCTCCCATAGATGCATCAGTAGACCTTGATCATGCAACATCACCCGTGTTGCACCCACAATATTTTTGTTCTTCCTCTTCACAACCCCATTCTACTGTGTGTTATGAGGCACTATGAGTTCTCTTCGAATTCCTTCTTTGTTGCATAATTTCTTGAATTCGATAGAGATGTATTCTCCACAATTATCACTCCTAAGAGCCTTCACTTACTTCCTCGACTCTTTCTCCACCAGTGTCTTAAACTCAAAAAACTTAGAGAATTTTTTATCTTTATTTTGCATGAAGAAGATCCAGCAGTTACAAGAAAAGTCATCAACAAATATTACATAGTAGTTATGTTTTGTTGTTGAAGTAATAGAGAATGGTCCACACATGTCTATATAAACTCTCTCAAGGATCCCCAAAGATCGGTTCCCCTTCTCATGAAATGTGGACTTTAAATACTTCCCCATGTTGAAACCCTTACACGAATCTAACTAAGCAAGTGTTCCAATTGGAATTCCAATAGAAATATTTTGCATGACTTTCAAGGCTCCATGGTGAAGATGGCCCAATCTCCTATGCCATAATTTGCCCTCATCCCAGCTCACCACTTTGTCCGACTTTCCCATCATTGTTGTGTAGCCATATACCTCCAGCTTGTAGATATTCCTAACTCGAATCCCTATCCTCTTGGGTTGTCTTGTTGTTTTATGTTGCAGGAAAGAATTTCCTTCACTAAAAACAACATCATAGCCTTTATCCTCCAACATTGTGACTAAGACTAAATTTTTCTTCGAACGTGGTACATGCATTACATCCTTTTATTGAAATGGTTTACCTTAATGTGTTTGAAAGGTAATAGTACCAATCCTGGTAGCACTGTACCATCCATCATACCCCATTTCGATATGCATCTAGAGTTTTCTCTCCTCCAAGTCACTGAAAAGTTCTTTGTCTCCCATCATGTGAAAAGAAGTGCCACTATCCAAATACCACACATATGAAAATGCACTTGAAACCATGCATGCAATAAATTATAAGTAAAGATTAAATTTTGAGGCAAGGGCCTCACCAGCTACAAATCCAACAACTTTCTTGTTCTTCTTCTTTTTTGGACATTTAGTAGCAAAATGCCCATGCTCGTGACAGTGAAAACACTTTGCCTTGGACATGTCCTTATTCTTTCCATTCTTAGAATTGGATTTGGAATGGAATTTCTTTCCCTTCCCTTTCTTCACCTTCATAGCCAAAGCACAATCCTCTTCATCCTCATGCTTAGATCATGATACATCTCTGGTGTTTCGTCTGAACTCCTCCTGCACCAAATCCGACCATACTTGTTCCCAATCTGGAAATTTTTCCCAATCATTGATAGAGTCTTCATAACTATGCCAACTCTTAGGAAGTCTTAGGAGAGCCAAGATAACCGAATCATAATTAGCCACTATATTTCCAACACTCCCCAATTCATCCCGACATTGGACAACCTTTGTTATATATTTTGGAATGGTGTCGCCCTTTTCCATCTTCATCTTCCTAATTTTATATTTGAGCACCAATTTCTTATGGTCGTTGTTGCTCTGGAATAGATCCGTCAAAGCCTTCCACATTGCATTTGGTGTGGCTTTCCCATTGAGGCTTGAGACAATGTGGTCTTGTACTCCAGCAAGATCCTCCTCGTCTTTGCCACTTTCTTTTGCCATGCATCAAGATTTGCAACATCTATCACACCGGGTTTAGGAATATCATTATGAATGAATTCCTTCAAGCCATTGTCTTTGAGTATTGTCTCCATCCTATCCTTCCAAGCAATATAGTTTGAGATGCCCTCAAGTGCATACTCCAACCTCAAGCCATTGAAATCTATTTCGATCTTGAATAAGTTGTAGCACCAAGAAAGTCTTTTTACAAATTCGAATTCTATCTAGTCACAAAATCAGCTCCTCCTTCACTTCTATAATTTCCTGTGCTTTGATAACATGTAGAAATTATACAACATGCATGTATATCTTGGATTCACCCAATATAAAAATTTACTAAATTTAAATACTAAATCTCTTATACAAATATTTTGTGGAATTAAAAAGACAATCGCTAATCACATGAAGTAAAGAAGCTTCAAATCACACACAAAACATATAATTTCCCTGGGAAAGCTTGCTGCTTAAAACCCTACTATCTTCTATTATATATTAAGCATAGATCATGAAACAATTACATACAAAACTCTTCTCACAAGAGCCCTCCGGTGCTCAGCTAATTGTCTCACACTCTCATACATAAAACTGACCAATACTTAGCCAATTTCCTGCCTCCAGACATCCTGCCTTTCTTATGCAATCCATGATAGATTAGATCCCTAAAAGATAGGTATTATGGCCTTCCTTGACTTTGCAAGTATCATGGGAAACCCAATGGGTGTTTTGTTTCATGTGTGCAACCCAATAATCCTACAACTGATAGTCAACTTCCCTTTCACCTAGATCTCAACTAGGTATCCACCGGATCTAACATGCATGCAACTAATAATAGTAAATCCTCAGTTGCATGTGAGATCAATGATTGTGAATTAATTAATATTTAATTGACTTGATCTCTCACTAGTGTGTCTTCAATTACAACTATCACAACTAAGTTTAACTCACTTAACTGAGTTAAACTGATTACAACCTGCATTAATTAATGCACCACTGCACTTCAAACTCTATTACAACTATAATTTCTCTGCATGCCTCTCCAACTACCTCTAACTCGAAATCCACTACCTAACTGAGTTTATCACTCTCAGTTAACTGTTACAAGTTATTTTGAGATTTAGATTACAGTTTTCTATCCATTCTAATTAAGGGATAACTAAAAATAGGCCCGCACCAAAACACCGTGGGCCCCACCCTAGAGTAGGTGCTTAATGCACTAAGCGTGGGTGCTAAAATTTTCTTGTTGAATCTCAACATTAAGCCCATGAACCATTTTAAAGCTACACCCTTGAGTGTTGTAGGAAATAGTTTCAATTTTTGAGAATCTTGTAAGTAGTCATATGATCTACATAAAGCTTCAAATTCTAATAGAAACGTTTCAGGATCTTCATTCCTTAATCCACGGAAACTGAGGAAGGATGGAGGGTAAAATATTCTTCATTTTCGCATTTGTATCCTCATTAAATATAGGAAATCCAACAGAGTCTCCTCTAATTTCATTTCTATTTTCTTCTCCTCCCCCTCTTCTTCTACCTCCTCCTCCATCTTGTCCTCCTCTATTTCCTCCACCTGTTCTTGCTCCTTCTAGTCTTAAGTTTTCTGCATTTAGATTATGTACCTCTCCTTCTCCTGCCATGGTAGATTACTCAGAACTAATGTAAGGTTCTAACTGTAAATTTATTTTTTCTTCCTCTAGTTCTTCTATCAATGGAGTGTTGAATAAAGTTTCTTCTTCTTCTTCACTATGGATTTCTAACTCCTGAGCTAGAATATATTCTCCTGTAGAGGTGAAAAATGTTACTCCTTATGTTGGAGATATAGGATCTTCCTCTTATAAGAATTCCTCAGTAGATGAAGTTGGAGAGTCTCCTAGTTGGATTTCTGATCTTAAGGCTTCAGGAAGTCTATGTCTTGTTATGAAAGATGGAATATGAGTTTGATATGGTTGTTTGGAACTTCATGGTCTTGGTGGAGTGAGTGGAGTTGCTGGAATCAAATGTCCACCTCTAGATATAAATATACCCCTAGAGTCTCTTTCTATATGCATATCATTTTTTTTTTTATGTAAGAAATTAGGCTTCCTAGTTACACTTCCCCGGCAACGACGCAAAAATGCTTAGTCAATTTAATGTATTAAATTTCTATCATAAATTATCGATCGAGATTAGTAATCTGATGAAGTGTGGTGCACTATATATGCTTAGATTCCCATTTTTATTACGTCGTTGTGTAGTTATATATATATATATACACACACACACACACACACAGATATATATATATATATATATATATATATATATATATATATATATATATATATATTGTGGGGTGTGTGTTTTATATCTAACGTTAAAACTAAAAATTGATCTATGGAATGAATTCTAAGCTTTAAATGAAATCTTGAATTCTAAGAAATAGTTGAATCTAAAAGAAATTTAATGATGAAAAACTAATGTTAAGAAGGATGAAAAGGAAGTGTTATTTTTATTCTAAGAAGAGAAACTGATTTAAAAATTAATTCTTAGAAATGAATGGAATAGACAATTTAAAAGAAGGAAGGGCACAACTCAAAATAATTCTATGCCAAAAAAACATCTATTATTTTTAATGAAAACATCTAGTTGAAATTATTCTGCATTAAAAAAAAACATCATTCTAAATTCTATAAGATTCTATTGATTTCTAAATTATGTTATATCTATCAATAAGATGAAAATAAAACCATATTCCACCTATCAATTAAAAACAATAACTCTATGAAAAACAGATCATCTAATCTAGTTTTAACTCAATATAAGAATTAATATTAAAATATAATCCTAATATAACTCTGTTCTACATTCCGTTAGTGTTAGAATATGCATTCTGCCATCAGTGATCAATATGGCTCCTTCATTTTTCGTTTTAGGTGTCTCATTCTGAAATTTTTATATCATTCCATTAGGTCATGCTAAAAATTGTTTCACTGATGGTAACCTTCCTCAGTAAAACTTCACTCTCCCTCAGAAGATCACATTTGCTGACTCGGCTTCATGTCTTCTTGAGCATAATAACACTTATGAAAATCTCATTTCACCATGTCTTGTCTTAGTTAAATTCAAGAATGGAAGTCAGGTTATTCAAAGTCTCATTAATTCATTAGGGTTTTGTCTTTCAGGGTCCAAAAATGCACCATTTCATTTGCATAAGGTCAGAAAAGTATGAGAGTGATCCCAATAATGTCTCTTTACCATGTAAATATGACCTCCTATTTAGTCTCCCAAAGGATGCCAACTCAGAGTTCCACATGCCAACACATAAAATTTCAAAATGAAATATTTTTTATTTCACCAATTGATAAAATGTCAAAGGGAGTTGTCTTTTCCCAAAGGTGCCTAAGTCATCATTGTTCACGAGCACTAAACCCTATTTTCCTCTCCTGCTGAGCTAGGGTTTGATATGGAAACACGACATTTGAGTAGAGGAGCCATAAGGTAGGTCATATCAGTAATTATGAGGTCATTTCAGCTCATAAACATCATGTCTCCATCATTTTTTGAGAAGTCGTTCCAAGAGTCAAGTCATTTGCCACTCATAAGGTCAGTTTTTCTTCAAACTGTGTTTCTGAACCAAAAAAGATGAATTTAACAAAAGTGAGAGAGTTTTTTGTCCATAATAGGCCAAGGAAGAAAAACCTCCTTCTTTTTTTACACATCTTTCACAGTTTTAGAGAAATGTCAAAAATACAGGTGCCACATAAGAGTTGCTGCACTTCTGGAGTGACCTTGGTAAAATCATATTTCTCATATATGTAGTTTCATGCATTTAAATAAGTGTTTGATCTATCTTAATGTGTAACTAGGAATATTACTACAGGTCTAGCCTTTTTCTCCGTATTTTTAACCAAGTTACCTTTTAAATGTTTTCTGTTGATTTCCGATGTTAGGAATTCTTCATTGCTCCTACTCTCGTTTGACCCCTGCCTCCTTCTTCCATTTTCTAGATTGAAGGATCCTTCATTGCCCTTTATCTTCATCATACCATTTCACAAAAAAACCTTTCCCTAAATCTCTGAGGGTTATCTACCTTGCCCTAAATACATTTGTACCTTTTTTTCCTTACCTTCTAGTGCTGCTATCTAGACTTAGACTCCATAACCCAATGGACAAGTAGATCTCTCTCTAGTTTAATCCTAAGTGATTTTTACCCACCAAACACTTTAAAACAAAACCAATTGTTCTATCACAACTAGCGTAAAACATAAATAAATAAAAAAAAGATAAATCTTAAAGAGAGAGCCCTCTCTAAACTATAGGAAGGCTAGATCCTATTATTCTAAGTAGGTTTGTGGTTACCTCGGTGAGTTCTCTCTTGAACCTGGAGAACTCACTGAGTGATAACAGAAAGGAAACTCAACTCCAATCAGAAAACCAAAGGTATATTTGGAAAGTAGATAGAACAATATTTCCAAGGAGCTATCGTGAGCTCAATTTGGAGTTTACGAAGGCCTCCAAAGTTTCTTGCAACAACACTCTGCATTTCTGCACCCTGGTCGCTGCATGTTTACTAGTCTTGGGAGAAGTGGTTTTTGACAGGGAAAATGAGAACGATTTTGAAAAATGGAGGTAGATGTGGAAAATATACTCAAATATATTTCCAATGAGATATTATGGAGCTGATTTTGACACTGATAAGGAACTCAAAACCAACCTGAACGGAGGTCATTTTTTCTGCCTAGACGTTGTGCGTTTGACAAGAAAATTGTGTTTTTTTACAGTCTTCAACATTTTTTTTAGTTTCACTCCAGTTTGAATTTTTACCTTGGGAAATGAGAAATTACTAATATAAATGGTCATAATGAATGTAAATATCATGTTTTTACTTCTACCTAGGATAGATACATTAGGTAATTCAATCATTTGAAGTGTAATGAATCAATTCATTAGAGATAGGAATGAGTCATGTTTCTCATCCTACACTCTAGTTATCAGTTCAAATTTTTGTGTAATATCTCCCTCACCTCATGGATTTGACCCCTATGGATGAGTGGAGGTGGTTTTGATGTCTGTTTAGCTCAGGTCTTCAAAGGAGGTTGGATGTTGGCATCAGTTTGAAAGTTAGTGTATTGATCAAGAACTAGTTTGGCCTGGATATTAAGGAAAAATTGCAGCTATTTCTTTGGGGTTCATGTGGTATGAATGTTTGACATATTTATTTCACTGTGATAATTTGTATGAATGTTTTGTAAGATCATAAACCTTTTCATTTCTATTATATCTTAAATTTCAAGTTGAAAGGTAGAATTCATGTTTTTCATGCTCTATTTTGGGAAAAATTTCATAATCTGTCCATTTTCTTCAGTTTAGGAAGAACTCATCCATATGCTCTTCCTAGCTCCTCATCTGTCTTATTCCATCTCACCAAATCACCTCTAAGTGTTCAGCCTTCTACCTACCTTACCCTATCGAATGGACTGCAATTCCATGTCATTGGCCCAAGTCTAGTCCCCTTAACCTAATCCTCATTCAGTGAGACTAACCTCGATCAAAACAAAACAAATCCCTGCATGTCATACCTAGCCTAAAACCCTGATCGCTCCAGCCCTCCTTCCTGTGACCCTTTGGAGAGAGCTCTCTCCGGATTGATAGGGCTAGCTATCAAGTTAAAATTTTGGTTTGTGGTTACCTCTATTGGGATTCCTTTCTCAGCCTTGGGAATTTGGTGGAGTGATAACACATTCCATGGAAACGAAAGAATAAAATATATTACTACGAAACTGAATTGACTGAGCTATTGAATTCAAAACCAACTAAGGCAAGAAAAGATTACAAAGTATCTATTTCACAAAATGAATTGTCTAATTTAAAACCTATGGTTGCTGTGTAATCAAATGCAAGAACAATTTCAATTGAATGCTGACAAAGTTGTGATAATGAAACAATTTAGGAAAGCATATGATATAACAGTCAATTATGGATAGATATAAAAAATTAATTCAGAAAACATTCATAAATTGAATGACATGGAATTAAACTATGAGATGACAATAGTTTAAACTACGAAACAACTATAAAAACCTATTTTCCATGCAGGGGCCCTCTGCAAAAAAATGAGTGTAAATATACTTAAGCTATTTGCACACCAATGATCTGGAGTTGGTCTTCTTCATTAACAAAACAAAGTTAAAAATTGTATCATAGTATCATCACCAAAATCAAGCTTATTCTTGGCTTCGATAGACCGGTATTTATACAAAGTTTCAAATTAATTTTCTAAGATAATTTGGCCTATGGAAAGTAAAATAAAGCTAATACTAGAATTCTAATGAGAAGAAAAGTCTTCATGGCTTATTCTCAATTTTATAAGTAAGAGAAAATCGAGAATCTTCTTCTGCTGATCTCGTCCCTTACCTTGACTAATCTTTGACCATGAGTATAGGCATCATCCTTCTTGAATCTGAACAGGTAAGCAGGATATGATCCATATATGGACCATTTCAAAGCTACCCATATGACTCACTTCTTCATTTACTTCTCGAAACCTCTCAAACAATAATGGTGGCTACAGAAACAAAGGTTAGCTACAAAATTGCACGAATTTTGTAGCTAATTACAAAAATTTATCTAAATAATAAGAAACATTAAAATATAAAATAGAGATCATCTAAATGCCTTCTCAGATGGAAAATGTGTCAATCATCACTAATTGAGTTTATGGATTTTACAAAAAGGAAGAAAAGGTCGTGGAAAAATATGTGAAAATAGGAAAAGTCTTCAGGTTCAACAAAACTCCGTAACATAGAGTCAAGTATTCCATTGACTTAGGTGTTAGGTTTGCAGGTATGTACCCAAAACCAAAAAATTTAAAACCATCATGAAATATTTCATTGTTAGGAATTTGGCTTCTGTGATCCATAAATTGTGAGAGAATCTTTCGGTAAAAATCACATTAGAATAATTTTGGTCGACGCGTTTCATTGGCACTACCAAAAATCCCCAAATTACCATGCATCGCTTTAATTCCATTTGGGTTACAATCATTTATCTTAACTTGATTTAGTATCAGGTACTGGGAACAATCCTACGCCTGTAGCATCCCTAGCAGAGAAAACCCTAGAAGCTTTTGAAAATTATATATGATTCTCATAGAGCACAAGAAATAGAATAAAACCATCGCGCAGTTCGTCAAATCATCTCCAATGAGTCCCATATGTCTCATTTTCTGTATGAAAGGAATCACGGTGAAGGGAATCTTGGCTACATATTTTCCTTTGAATAAAGAATTGAACAAACTGAAGAGGCCCCGAGACTTGAACTTTGAGAATGAGAGATCTCGGCTAGATTCTTTCACACTGGTTTCAAATCTATCCTTATTTTTGGTATTTTATTTCTTGGTGGACGGGGTAAAGGTATTTAGGGTTTCTAATTTTTTTTCTTGTTCTATCGATGGTGGAGTGGATGGATTTGTAGTAGGGCATTCTGTAAATGAGGAGCCATGATATGCCTTCACACACAAATTTAGATGTTATGGAGATTGACAGGATTGTAAGGATGTCTCTTACATGAATGAAGACAATGAGATTTCATAACCTTGTAGGCACGTAATGGATTACACACTCAACAATATTATCTTTTAGAGACAGAATGAAATCTAAATTCTTACCCCACCATAGAATGTTTAATAAAGCTCTCGCTATGCCAAAGCCTGCTACGAAAACCTTCATGCTCGAAAATCTGAAGTACAAACCTGCATCAAACAAGCCCACACAAGCATTCAAACTAAAAATATCATTTAAAGTAAATAATTTTAGTGAGAAATGAACTAATCAAATATAGACCTTAGACCTGAATATTTGTAGTTAAACTTCTCTCCAAAACCCACGTAAAAAAATGAACTGCAAAATTTTGTAACTAAGATGTTCAATCATAGAAGTAAAAACTTATAACCATGAAACCTGGAATTTTATCAAATTTTTATTTAATTCTGATCAAATTTTAATTTCAATTTTGGTTATATGAAAATTGTTCCTACAGATTTGGTAGGCCTCAAAGGGGCATTAAAGGAGGAATAAAACAAAATAAGCCAACACCATTTAAGATACCATAATCGAAAAAATCTTATGTACGAAATGCCCAAATCTCATGCAAAAATTATGTCCACAGAATAATTCAAATAAGTCACTGAATATCCCAACCAATAAATATACCCAAAACCTAAAACATTAAAACCCTCAAGAAATATTGCATTGTTTTGGTCAGCGCTACCAAAAATCCCCAATTTAAAATGAATTATCGTGCATCACTTTACTACCATTTGTGTTACAGTGAAATCCTCTCCGCATCATTTGAAACCCTTCAATCATTTATTTTAACTCGATTTGGTATCAAGTATTGGGAACAATATTGTACCTGTATCACCCCTGCACTGAGAAACCCCTAGAAACTTCTGCAAATTATATCTAATGTTCATAGAGTGCAAGAAATAAAAGAAAACCATCGCGCGGACTATTGGATCATCTCCAATGAGGCCCTATGGCTCATTTTCTGTATGAAAGGAATCACAGTGAAGGGAAGCTTGGCTACATATTTTCCTTTGAATAGAGAATTCAACAAACCGAAGAGGATAATAAGCACGATGGCCACTACACCCCCGAACTTGAACTTGGAGAATGAAAGATCCCATTTGGATTCTTTCAGGCTGGTTTAGAATCTATCCTTCTTTTTGGTATTTGATTTCTTGGTGGATGGAGCAGAGGCCTTTAGGGTTAAGAAAAAAAAATATTGTTTCATCAATGGTGTGGAGAAAAGGGATTTGTAGTTGGGTATTTTTTAAATGAGGAGCCATGATATTCCTTCGCACACAAAGGTAGACGCTATGGACATTGACATGATTATAAAGTTCTCTTTTTACCTGAATGAAGACAATGAGATTTCATAATCTTGCAGGCATGTAATGGATTACAAACTCAATAATACGGCTTTAAGAGACAAGAATTAAATTATTCACAAAAGTTAAATAAATATATTACAATGAAATCTTGATTCTTACCCTGCTAGAGAAAGTTGAATAGAGCTTCCGCTGTGCCAATGCCTACTACAGGAACCTTTCTACAAGAACCTTCGTGCTCTAAAGTTTGAATTACAAACCTCCCTCAATTGCTACTCTTTCAAATATATTGAACGGTTGAACGGTTCCAACTACCTTCACCTGATCGAACCTAATTGAACTGCTGCAAATTCTCCAATCATCTAACATAAATCCAATGGCAAATAATGATGACAAGTGGACTAGAGAGAAGTTTTTTTCATAGAGGGGCACCTTACGACAAAATTATTGATAGGGTTAGTAATATTAATCCTAAGGTTTAATATAAATCCCTTAGGTTTATAATCCATTGGGTCTATAATATAAATACCTTAGATTTATTACCCCTTGGAGTTATAATATCAACAATTTCTTATATTTATAATATTAATCTGAGGGGTTTATAATAATAATATCAACATTTAATAATAATAAATATTAATCCCGAGGGTTTTAATAATAATATTAATCTTATAGGTTTATAATAGTAATATCAATAATGTGTTTGATATTAGAATTTTGTGATCCATATTGAATAAAATGTCTTTCAAATTAATCACATCATCAAGTTATGGCTGACGCTTCAAAACATCTAATGCGGTTTTAATATCATCAATATCAATATAAATATTAAATCCATATCCCTTTCGTTCTCCTCCCATTAATTAATATTAATATTAATTACTAATATTTAATATTAATTATTAATAATTAATATTAATTATTACTCATTATTATTAATTAATAATTCATTATTATTTATTTAATATTAACAATAACATTGATAATAATAATAATGTTAATATGTAATTTATAAATAATAATGAAAGTATTAATTTTTTAATTCAGGCATCTATGATCCATAATATGTTTGACAAAGAATCATCTGGTAAAAAACACATAGGAGAAATTCTCGTTGATGTGTTTCAAACCAACTAGTGTGGTTTATATTTAAGACAAGATGAGGAACCTGGTCTAGGCATTGAAATAAATAGATGTAGAGAAAATCCAATTAGCCGCAACTAGTGTGATTTATCTTTAGGAAAAGATGAGGAACCCGATCTCGGCATCAAAATAAATAGATGTAGAGAAAATCCAACTAGCCACAACTAGTGTGGTTTATCTTTAGGACAAGATGAGGAACCTGATCTAGGCATCGAAATAAATAGACATAGAAAAAATGCAACTAGCCATTAAATTCTAATGATTAATTTGACTCAAGAATTGTTATTAATGTTAATAAAATTTATCCACTGATCAGCGTGCGAGGAGTGGATCCACATGCGGACCAAGGAGATGACAACACAACAGTGGGGTGAGGTAGGTGGGTGGCCTACCTAATGCCTCCACATATCGTGAGCAATAAAATTTTGGTCAGTCCATATGAAAGTGGTCTGTAACATCATCTGTGACATAGCTAGTGGGTGCTATATGGCAAGGTGCATGCATTGCATGCAAAAGCTGTCATGTAGTATTTGGAGCTTGAGGGAGCAAGAAATGTGGGCAAGAGTGTTTCGATACTAGTGGCATAGGCAACACAATAGCGTCGAGACAACTAGTGCGACAAAAAGATGCAGGCTCTGGTATGTAGTGTAGACCCTCTCATTTCTTGCAATGGTGGTCAAGAGGAATGAAATAATGGAAAAATGGTAGGGTTTGTTGTTTCTTATTCATGGGGTTATAGGCATAGGGATTGGGAATTCATCAGTATTCCTAGGCATGCCACCCACAGTCTGTAACAGGAATCCATGGAAGTATTTACATGGGGTAATTGGAAACATGGGAAAGATGTTTTAATCAATCCTTGGGTTTTCATCCTTTGCTAAAATTAGTAATTGGGTGGTATGTTTAGGATATTATGGAGAGTCGGGGCCTAGAATGGCTGAACCAGTTTCGATTTCGGTTGTTTCCCTGTGTATGGGAGTCATCGAAGGTCGTCAGGGGTTCAGGGCAGGGTCTGGTGTCCTTGTGAAATTCAACTAGGTGGGGAAGAAGTGAGGACTTGGGTCCTATGGGTAGTTCTAAGTTGGCAGAAAAGAAGCCCACAAGGAGGAGTCTAGGGAGTGAGATTCTAGAGTAGGTTTCAAATCAAGTAGGGAGTTAGGGTGGGGGTTTGGTCTTATGTTAGTTGAATTTTCAAGTAAATGATGGACCGATTGCCAACCTCAAGGCATCAACCAAGAGAACAGGGGTTCTCACACTCGTCCAAGGTCAGCCCAGGAAAAATGGTTATGGAATGGAGTTTGTCAAGGAAAAGGCGTGAGGTGATGTTTATATATGGATGCATGGTCTTAAAAATGCTTCTTTCTGTGAACTGATTTCAGGTGATAGCCTCAGAGAGGGCACCAGAGGAACTGCAACTGTTGACATAATTTTATTTTAAAAGAATGAAGATTGATTTTGCGGATGGTAGGAGGGGTCATCATTGCAGTGCCAACCTGAGAAGAGGGAAAAGGAAGGCCTGAGCCTCCACCAACCGTCCTCAAAGGAAAAGAGGCAGGAGAACTAGGGAGGAAACTATATAGAACCTGCCACACACTTACAATGAAGGCTCTCCAGCATAGGTGAAAGCGCAAATTTTGAGATGGGAAATACAATTGAAAGTGAAGGCAATAGAGGAGCTAATCCAAATGGAATACTAGGAGCCACTAGTAGTAGACCTGAGGAAGGTTGAACTTGAGATGGGGGAAGGTTAACAAGGATAATAATATAATTAGTTGATATACATCTATTCTAGTTTATCAACCACATTTATTAATGTAGTTTTACTAATTATATTTATTACATAGATAAATATCCAACCAACAAAAATGTATCAACATTTATCAACTTATTAATGTAGTTGTATCAGTTATTAGGTCGATAGCCCTTTTCTTATGAATTAGTGTACTTTTTGTTTCGTCAACACTTCTCGTCTCCATATGACATGTGTGCACAAATTTTTAGGCACCCTACTCTTCACTTCCATCTTATCTTTAAGCACCATTTATCTGTCAAATTTTCAATATTTAGTTTGAATTATTCATAGCGAACCATTTTTAGGCCCAAGTTCCAAGATATTTCTGGTAAGGATCGATTAACCAAAATGATCAATTAACCTCTCTTTTTAGTTGTATGTTGAAACAAGTACAGGGCCTGGATCAAAGCAAGGAGATGATGTTGATAGTGAATTTACATGGTGGAGTAAAGGAAATGAGACAGACAATCCCAAGTTTCCTTTTAGTGAAATTTGTGCCAAGGTTCGACATTTTAAAGGATTCAGGCAACACGATAGCCATGATTTGCTCAGATGTTTACTTGACAACTTGGACACTGAAGAATTACTGATTTTAAGAAAATCAAAGTCTAGTAATTTTGGATATGGAGAGGTATCTGAGGGCGACACTGATGAATGCTCGAACCAAAGGAATAATGCAACTTTGGCGGATCTTGTGTTTCAAGGTCAGCTCTGTAGCACAATTTGTTGTTCAAAATGTGGCTACCGTTCTGTGACATACTAGCCATTTTATGATTTGTCATTGTCCCTTCCAAGTAAACCAGAGGACATGAAATTCTCATTGCCTAGCCAAAATGACCCATCATCTTCCAAAACCAAACTAAAGAATGATGAGGCCACTACTTATAAATCTGTTTTTGGTTTTCTTGGTGGTTGTGAGTCTCCTCTTCCTTGCAAAGAAATGGATTTGTTTCCGCTGATAAGGTTGAAGTAACAATGAACTCTGATGATGCACCAGACAATGAATTAGACTTCAGTTCCTCATCAATTATAGACCCTTATTCAAGTTATGATATTTGGCATCTCTTTGATAATGATGATGATGATGAAGCAGCAGGAGAAAGTTCTGTAGTTGAGGGAAAAAATATAGATTTTTGTGAATCAGAGAGCCCTTTGTATGGTGGAAACAATGGAGATGATTTTTTTAAGGCTATGCCTATAATTACTGAAACCCTGGAATATACGAAGCTCGAAATTATTCCAATGTTTGTTGAAGGCTACTTGGCGGAGTTCACGATGACAAAAACACTTAGAGGAGAAAATGGATGGACATGTTCGAATTGTGCTTCTAAGCTTGTTAATTCTTTTGATATTCTAGAAGATGCAACAGAAAAGGGAGAGTAGGGTGATGAATTTAATGGAAGGTTGAATGCAAAATAATTACGTGATTCTTTTGCATAGGGGGTTTCATGCAGTGATGCAGAGGGTCATTCGAAAAAAAAATTAAGAATTTTTGGAGTTGATGAGAGGTCATAAATTGATGGGATCAATCATGCTGAAAGGCCTGCCTCCACAAGCTCGGAGGAAGAGGGTATCGTAAAATTTGCAAATTTGGGAAAATGGGATTTTGAATCCCAAAAATTTACATCAAGTGAAGAGATAAATGGACTGATGGAAAAAAAATCAGAGACAATTGAGAATGAAGCCAATTTTAATGGCATATCACAGGAAGCAACCAAAATATATGTGATCATCAAGGCTCCTCCTCTTATAACCATCCAATTAAAAAGGTTCAAGCAGGGCTCATTTGGAAGCTTAAACAAGTTGAGCAGTCATGTTTCCTTTCAAGAGACTCTTGATCTCAGGTCGTATATGGACTCCAGGTAATTACCAATATTTTAAAGCATGTTCGTTATATATTGCTCTTTTTCTATGCTATAGTGGGTAGCATATGTTTGGTTCAGACTGTATGACTGCAGTGGATTTTATGGTTTTCTTATGCACTTTAAAATCTGAACAGAAGTATGATATATAACAATTTTTAATTCCTATGTTTTCATGCAGCTCTCCAGACAAAGATGACTGTCTTTACCGATTAATTGGAGTGGTTGAAGGAAAACATACCTTCTTTCAATTACATTTGTTTTAATTATACTGCAGTGGTGATATTATTTATGTGTTTTTTGTACATGTAGGTTTCAAAAGGAAAGCAACTTCAGGCCAGTTCAACATCAGAAGATGTTGGACAAGCTATGGCGGGCAGTGCGTCTATAGCAAATGGAAACAACTGCTTGTTTACAAGTTCAATTACATTTGTTCCTGTTGAATGAAAACATACCTTCTTTCAATTACATTTTTTCTAATTATACTGCGGTGTTGATATTATTGATGTGATTTTTTTACATGTAGGTTCAGAAGGAAAACAACAACTTCAGGCCAGTTCAATGTCAGAAGATGTTGGACAAGTTGTGGCCGACATTGCGTCTAGAATAAATGGGAACAACTACTTGTTTACAAGCTCAATGGGAGTGGGTATAGAATTGGCTGACCTGGAGCAAGCAACTGATGGAAATCGAGTCCAGACAGAGGCTAGCACCATCCATCCAGTAGCATTATCTATGATTTCCTCCTTATCAGTCTTCACAAGCACAAGCACAACCGCTAATGCTTCTTCTGCACCCCCACAAATTGATAGAGAACGTTCCCAACACTTCTATGTTGGCACAGAGAAATGGTTCTCCATCTAGTGTTGGTGACAATGGAAATGTAGGTGAAACAAATATGCCAGTTATTAAAAGCTCCATTTTAAAAGAAGGGTCAACTGAAGTTGGGGTAGAAAACATGTAATTTCATTATCCTTGGCTTCTCATGATAAATTCTTTTTCTAGGAAAAGGCATATTGCTCGGCATAGAAAATAGCAGTTAGTCTAGGAATTAACTACTTACATAGGATAACACAATTTTATTAATGTTCAACCAATCGCTAATTTTATTAATTAGGTCAATGGACTAAAATGTACAATACGTGATTCATAGTTCTAGAGTGAATACTCTACAATCTTTTTAATTCTAACAGTTTTCTTTTATAAAAAAATATTGGTTATTTATGTCGAAACTCTGTATAATCTCAATACTTCAATGTTTTCCTTTGTTTTACTTCAATGTTTTCCTTTGTTTTTCTTCGAATAAAAGAAAAAAAAAGGTTTGGCATATGAACAAGAATTTGTGCCCTTTGATATTAGTGACCATATTGAAGTCTTGTGTCAAGATAGTGGCATCATAGGTTGTTGGTTTAGATGCACAATAACAAGAAAGTTACCTCATCAATTAAAGGTTTGGTACAGAGATATTCTGAATGAAGATGGGCATGGAAATTTATAGGTTTTTTATTTGATCCAATTGTTTATTATTTTTTCAATGCGGAGATGATAGTGATTCGGAAATTGAGCTTTCTGTTTTTTGTTTTGTTTTGTAATTGTAATTGAAAAAGTGGATTTTGTCTTCAAGAATAGCCACTCTAGATAAATTAGGTATCAGAATTATTGGGCATCCTACCATTTGTCCTTGTCCACCTCAGAGTATGCCTAATGTCTTTGAAGTTGGAACTGTAGTAGATGCATGGTGGAATGATGGCTAGTGGGAAGGAGTTGTGGTTATGATAAAGGAATCCTCTGATGAAGTACACATATTTTTCCTGGTATGGTTTATGCTCTTCATTGTTGTATAATATAATTCCTATGATATATACATATAATTCCAGGTTATTTTGAATTCATGGTGGACTACCTCTCTGAGAATTTGTAACATAGCTTGTTTATCTTTCAGGTGAAAGTGTGTATTCTATATTCCATATCTGTGATTTTCACCTTTCCAAAGAGTGGGTCCACAATCGTGGGTTGATATGGAAAAGAATGTCGATCTATCTGCAACACTAGTTTTCTATGATGCGAGCCAGTGTCCTAATACCAGGTTACATTGTTCAACCTTAAGAATGATTTATTTGGATACATAGCCTCACATGAATTGGGCGATTGTGATCACTCATCTAATAGAAAGTTACATATTTTTTCCCATGTTGCAGACAAAGAATCCAAAAAGTTGGCAAGATGCGAAAATATTGAAGATGGTTATAATGACACTGTAGCAGTAGCTCGAAAGGGGCTAGCTAATTTTTTAGGTGCACATGACAATTTTATGAATGTTTCAAAATTTAAGAACATGACTTTGCATGACTATAAGTCTAATATGGATGCATTGGGGAACTAGACTAATTTCACAGGGCAGAATGTGATCAACCCTCCAGACCAATGAAACCAACTGTTGAACATAATTAAATTTGAGAGTAATGAGAGAGACACATGTAACAATGCTAATGATGATCCATGTAGTGACTTTGACTTAATATGGAATTCATCAAGGAAACGGAAACGTGCTGGAGACTCTGCTTTCTTATCAAGATCCCCAACATCTTTTGGAAAGGAGGAATCAATATTGTGGAAAGGAGGAATCAAACTGGCTTAATGGCAGTAAGTTGGTTGATACATACGGAATAAAGAATGGTAGTGAATACCTTTTGGGAAGAAACACTGAAGATTTGAAAAATGGATAAGAAGGGCCTTTGGAAGGAAAAAATTTGAAGCAAGGTCATGACAACCTCAAGCCCATGCATAGGGCTTCTATCAATGAAAGTTTGTTCATAAGTTCAATGCCTATTGCTAACCTTTTGATGTCAAGATGATGGGTTGTTTGGATGGAAGCTTTGAAATTTCATTTGATTGGTTGGTTTGTTTGGTCCAGGGAAAACTGGCAAGGTTGGGAGGGCAGGTATCATTTGGGAGTGTCTATTTGAAGTCAAGTCCATAACTGCATTGTAAGTTTTGATTCATTCCATTGTAAATTAGAACACCCGGTGAATATTGAGTCATGCTAACATGAAATGGAAAATCCTTAAAAACCTCTAAGTGAGTAACTCTTGTATGGCTATTTGTATGGTCATTTCCTCCGTAAAAATTGATCAAGTGACAATTTTTTTACGGGAGCAAAGCCATTGATACCATACAAATGTATTTTGTTCTAAATGTAAAGTTGCAATGCGTACCTTTTGTGTGTTTTGCACATTATGGAGATCAAAATATTGCTCCATCTGTAGTATCCATGTTACAGAATCCTTTCCATCAAACTTCCTCATATCCATTTTTGGAATATGGTGGTTCTTCCCTCCAACAGTAGAGTTTATGAAATCACGATTAACATTTATTTTGTTCTCATCATGAGTTTCCTCTACTATCTTTTCACCATTAGGAAACATTTCTTGTATCAACTTTGTCAAACCTTCCATGTCTGCTTTTAGATCATTCTTCATGTTTTCCATTTTCTCATCAATCTTAGCTTCCATGTCATCCATCTTAGATTCCATGCCAGCTTCCATGCCATCTATCTTAGATTCCATGCCATTCTTCAAACCATCCATCTTAGATTCCATGCCTTTCTTCAAACCATCCATCTTAGTTTCCATGCCTTTCTTTAAAACTTCCATGTCATTTTTTGTTGCTCTTTGCGAGAGCGAAATTTGTTGCACTTGCTCTTGTAAATTTGATATGTCATGTTGCCATTCTTCATCTTCATGAGTCATAGTAGAGCCTTCTAAAGGCTTAATGGGTGTTGAATTATTTTTAGGGGCCATTTTAGAATACAATACTGATATATATTCTACACTATGCCCTTGGAATCAATTCAACTTGATTCTTCAAACAAGACTTATGCAATTCGGAAAAAAAAATACACACCTTTTACTAGCTTTTAGAAGATCGATATTGAAATTGAATTATCTCTGTAATTGAAAATCTTCGATATCTGAAATTCAGCCCTGTAGTAGCCCTCTGAAGCTTCTTTCAAATGCCACAAGTCTGACCTGATTTTGATTCTCCAAGACAAAGTTGTGTCCAATCTCCCACAATGACCTAATTCTGGACTGGTTCAGTAGAGCGAACTTGTACGACTTGCCACGTGTCACTGTTTTGTCCTTTGTTTCTGAAATTGATAGAAAAGAAACTAAAAGCCGTGTACTTGTGAATAATTTTGACGGCACTCCAATCCAATCTTCAGAGAGAGATTTATTGAAATTTTCCCACGATCACCTCTTTGAGATGAAATTCAGGAGCCTGAAAAAGCACTACCTTCCACAGATCATATCTCCAAAAATATTGCGAACCGAGATCTGAAATTTTTTGATGAATTTCCTCAGGATTTCAGCTTCGCACCATATGAATTTCAGATTCTGAACCTTCGTAGAAAAAAATTTATAGCGCAAATGCCACGATGACCTGTTTAGGAGCCTGAAAAAATACCTGACTTCCACAGATCATATCTCCGAAATTATTGCGCACCAAAATCTGACATTTTTACACAAGATTCCTCAGGATTTTTTCTTCGCACCCTAAAAATTTCAGCTTCTGAAACTTCGTAGAAACAAAGTTATAGCGAAAATACCACGATGACCTGTTTGGAGCAGCGAAACCCTAGAATCCAAAGCTCTGATACCAAATGTTGTGTAACCAACTCCAGAAAGAGAAGAAAAGATATATCAACGCCTTATAAATAAGCCACTTCGAGGGGGCAACCTCCAATACATTACATGAATGAACAATTCTTGGATGATACAATTCACAAAACCTCATTTCTATATATAGGAGTCCATGGGGCCATAATGTAATCCTAGTGGGCTACAATGTAATCCTAGCCGACCTAACAATAATAATTTAAGGGCACAATAATAACAAAATGGGGGTTACAAGGGTACAATAATAACAATAATGGGTTTACACTAACAATAATAAGGGGCTATACTAGTGATATAGGGACCTAACAGGATTCTTGGTTCTTAATTTGTTTTCATGTGTAGTTTTGTTATGTTCAAATTGTAATGCACAACTTTTAAACTTAGCAAGAGAAATTCTAGTGCTCCCTTCTTGTTGCATCTCTAGATATGCAACATGTATTTAATACATCCATGTTATACAGTAACGTTATTGATTACATTCTGAAATTCAACCTTGTGCTTTTCTATTGGCTTTGATATTTTCGAATGAAAAATTCTGTGTATTTGATTGAATTTTATTGTACTAACAATGCCATGAGTTTCTGCAATTTCTGTAGTGCAACCTGCACTTCCTTACTAAGATACGACCTTATCAGAATGAAAATAGGTTATCTTTCTTATTGAAATAGTGTCTTTATTTTAGCAGAAAATGCTAAAATTTTCTACAGTGCATTATGCATTCTTTTGTTGAGATGTGAACTGGTCGAACGAAGATTCTTTCTTGTACCAACTTACATTTGAGTTCATTACTCAGGATCATCCATTTAAGGTATTTAAAAGATGAATCTTGAAATTCAAAGTCACTACAAATGTGGAACAAGAAAAGAATGTATTGATTATGCCTGAGTATTTCTTTTGTTTCTTCTTAGGTATCCATAATCCAAGACCTTCTCACTATAGGTTCAGTTATAAATCTTCTTTCACTAGAAGAAAGATTTTCAAATTGGGTTCTACAATAAAATTAGAGGACAGGTGGCAAGCTATGATCAAGACAGAAGTGTCAATGTTACGGTTGATGTAAACTTGGTAGCATGAAGTTTTTCTTTTCTAGGAATCATATGCAAATTTTATTTTTAGTTACACTTTTCTGAGGCTTACATCTCACATTGGATATTTTAGTTAGAAGCCTTCATCGTAAATACCACCTGCATATTTCTATTCTATAAGAGAGTCCAGGAAAGCAACAAACAATGATAAAGATGGGATCTCTAATGCAAGTATGTGTTGAACTTAGTAGTGTTGCATATAAGTGTGTATATTTGTTGATCATTTTAAAATATCAGTTTTCATTGTATACTCAAGTGTACCTCCTCACTGAATGTTAAAGATTTAAAATTGATTTCTTTCAGTTTAAGAATTAGAATCACCTATGTGAGGCATGTCTTTTCAGGAAGCTTAGTTAGAAGTGTTCCTTGAATTATGCCATTTATGCAAGAAAAATTAGATGTTGGCAACTGGAAACTTTTAGGGATTCGTGCTTATCTGAAAAGGTTGAAATATTGATGATTATTTTGAATTCTTGAAATGCCAAATTTAAAATGTATGGCAATGTTTTGTAAAAATATTCATATTTTCAAGAGAAATTTAGCCATTTTTTAAAGTAAATCAATTTTATTCCATAAAATTTAGGTGAATTGTTGGAAAACATGGGAATTATTGATGGAAGAAAAAAGGAGAGCTAGTCCCTAAAATTTTCCTTAATAGAAAATTATGATAAATGCCTCTGATTTTAATGTTACTGCACTTTCAAGTTGGTTCAATAAAGAAGTGAAATGAAAGGGGTATTGTTTCTATCTTTTCTTTTAATACTGATCCAACATAACCTTAATGCAAGTTGTTGTAGTGCTAGATTTAAGGAGAAGATGCTTCTTTCGTTCAAGAGTGTGTTCAATTTTGGACGAGAGGTCATTTTAAAATTAATTCTCAGAGTATATTCAAGAGTATCTTCAATTTTGGATGAGAGGTAATTTTAAAATTAATTCCCTAGCATATTCATTGTAAGAGAAGTAAATTTAAATTTAAATTATAGTTTTTGAGATTTCATTATAAAATGTGTAAATGTGTTATTTATGGATTTTATTTAGTTTTTTGGTTTGCTAAATAATGTGAGTTTTGAAATAACTAGGACACAGTATTCGAAATAACTTGCACACTTAACTTGTAATGGGGCCACACCAACAAACTTGAATTGTCTTTCATTTCAATTTTGGATGAGAGATAATTTTAAAATTAATTAATTTTCATTCATTTTGAGAGTATACTCAATTTTCTAAGAAAGTTATTATTAAAAATTTAATTTCTACTTCACTAGTGATTTTACATAACAATGTGTTTCACTATATAGTGATGGGATTAATACATTCAATAGACATGACAGTCTCAATGATAAGAACTCTAACTTAGCTACCACTCACACACATTGAATATTGGACTGTTAAAAAGGGAAATCATGCCCTTCAAATGACATTGCTTTCTTCTTTGGTATTATAGCAAGGTAGTATTTTAGAAGTTTTTTATTTAATGAATTGAAGTATGATTTCAGAAGTTTGTTTCAATTTGTGTTGTCCAAATATGTTTGTATACTTTGTTGTTCACCTTTTTGTTTGATTCAATATTTTTCATTACTCCTTTCTTTTATTTAATAGAAATTAGGGCATGAAATGTTGAGAAGCCTTTTGTAAATGGATTACTTTACATATGGTTAGCTCATGAACTTCTGAAATCATTTAATTTAATATAACTTTTATAAATGACAAAGATTGCAATATTTGTCAAGTTTCACTACCATTGATAAGGTCTCAAATCTGATCAACCATGGTAAGTAATTGTAATATTCAATTACATGTAATATAAAGAAACTCTGTACCAAGCAACGAGTCATCACATAAAAAAAAAAATTACTTAACTATATAATCGATGGAAATATTTAAACTTACTAGCACCTTAAACTGTTATGCTAATTTGACTCTGCTTGACATATCTCAATGGTGCTTATGCTAAGTTTCACGGCTATGATTTATTTTAATGCAGTTATGGTGACATGCGATCAAAATAATTCATATTTATTACTTTGTGTTTAAAACTCATAATGGTGCACAGATTGGTATGTTTGGTCCTCCCGAGGAAATACGATTTATTAAAAATCTGGAAATATCGTTTGATTAAAAATCTTGGTTTAGAATATAATATTTGTACATATTAATCATACCAGCTCATCAATCGGGTTTTCATGATTATGAAATATGTTTACCTTCCCACCGTCGGATCACCAGGAGATCTACGGTAGCTGGAGGTTTACGATGGATTGGGGTGAACAACTTCACCCTTACCTTAACCGCTTGTCTCATTTGTGAGGAGGGTTTTACTGTGTGATGTCACTCTGAAATTGGTCACGACACTTTTCCTCCAAACGTGTTTTTCTTTCCACCTTCCTGGTTTATTATTTACCGAACGCTTTGCGGTAGCTTGCAGTCTTAACACTGCTAGTGGTTTTGGTTTTTAGCTGTGTTCACAACACTGTTTAAGAGTACAGGTTTCCATGTTGCTCAATGGTTTCTGCTTCTTGTTATAGTATTTGTCTCTTACCCTTTCATATGTGTCACTCAACAGATGACCTCGGGGTTTCAACAATGTTATGCCCACTCTGTCGCTTGGCTGCTTGTTTTTTTTAAGTTGCGGGTAAATTTCCAAGACTATTCAATTTTATTGTATTTGTTTTCCTTTTATTTGTTAATGTTTCCTACTAAACTTAGAGTTTTGGAAACTAAGTTATTTCTTCTATCTATTATGTAGAAGAACTTCATTTCAGTTGGAGTCGGCTTTTCCAGGTATGCTAAACCCTTTTGTTCTTGGTTCCACCGTTGCTCGTTGTGCTTGTTATTCCCAATTCCTGGTTAGTTAAGATAACTAACTTCCGAAATGGAATTTTTATTTGTGCAGGTAGAGGTTTTCTAAAATGTATCGATGTGGTCTCATTTCCTCTGTTGTCGCGACAAGGGTCTCACCTGCTATTCTTTTTCCTATTTCAGGTACTGGGTAGTCTCAATTTTTGCTTCTAAGGTTAGCGCGGTCACATGAAATTATCATACTTACAGTTCCATTGTAATGTTGTTCCGGAGTTTTTAGAGGTTCCTCTTGTATTGTTGATTAAGGCTCAAAAACCCGAACCTGTGTTTGCCTCTTGTGGCAAGGGTCCTTCATTGAATTTGATGTTTTGAATTTCTTAACTCCGTTAACTAACAAGGAGGATTTTATGATAATTCTTAGGCTATTAATTGTAGGGTTGCACCGAACTATTATGCCACTGTTTCCGTAAATAAGTTTTCTGAGAAATAATGTAATTTCTCTGTTTCTTTTCCAGAATAACGATATGAAAGTTTTTTCTTCCAGTTGCATGCATTGCATATATAAAATAAATAATATGGACTCTCTACCCCTTCAACTATGATGTTTATTTTCAGTAAGATGTTTATAGTTTGGCTTAATATTCTCTGAAAATGTTCTTCAAGGTAGGGTTGACTGGACCAACCAAACAATGTGCGAGTATAGTCTAATTGTTAGGGAACATTGGTCCTGGATACTGGAGTTTTCTCACTCTTGTTCTAGGATAAATATTCCCTTACTACTCTAGGATAAATTCACTTTTCATATTATTTATGTGAAATTATTATGGCTTGTATATTATTGAGATCCTACTCTTCGAATGTTATTCTTCGTCCTTGTCTTTTCTAGCTATCTACTTTATTGTATAGAGTTCACTTGTTGTAGAAAATATTTGTTTACTATATAAAGAAATTGCTCTATGTAACGAAATGTAGTTACTATATAAAAGAAATTACATTACATAAAGAAATAAAATTTTCCTTCCCGTGCATATTCCTATCTACTATAATTTTCATTCAAATAACTACACAGGCAGTCTTTAATATTTCAGGATAACTACCATTCGAGAGCCACATAGAATATTTTTTATCTTTCATGAAAAATGACATTTATTCAACAGTTATGAAAATTCACAATACACAGACATTTTCAGATAAACACTAATCTTGGCCAAGATATTCAATTGTTTAATGTCTTAAACCCACTAAATTAATGGTGTCAACATGCCCTTCTGTAAAACTTAGAAGACTCAATAGATTTACTTATCTAGAATAAACTAATGTTTCCCTCCCTACCATGGATGAGGCAATTACGTCCTCACCCCACCCTCGTGCTCCACACTTGAGTCAAGTAGGTTGATACAAAACTTGGAAGAGATCTTGGGACCCCAGTCTGATCTACTTTTCGGAAGAAATTCAGGGTTACTAAGAGTATTTCCACTGGTCTCTACCATCTCGGGAAATTCGTGCTCTCTCCTCCTTTCCTTCACTTAGCTTCTTCCATATCATAACCCCTCTTCCTCATAATGCCTTCTACTGCGTTATTTTCTGTGCTCTCTCTATGCATCATTACACACAATTTTTTATATTAAGTGACCCTTAGGGTCCCAGCGTTTGAACGCTGCTCTGATACCACTTGTAATAACCAATCAATCATCACATAAAAAGAAAATTACTTAACTATATAATCTACAGAAATATTAAAACTTTCTGGCTCCTTAAACTATGTTATGCTAATTTGAATCTACTTAACATATCTCAATCGTGCTTATGCTAAGTTTCATAGCTATGTTTTCTTTTAATGAAATTATGGTGACATGCAATCACAGTACTTCATATTGATTTCTTTGGGTTTAAACTCATAATGGTGTACAGATTGGTATGTTTGGTCCTCCCGAGGAAATATGATTTATTGATTGCGAATTTGGAAATATCGTTATATTAAAAATCTTGGTTTAGAATATAATATGTGTACATATTAATCATACCAACTCATAAATCTGGTTTTCATGATTATGGCATCTATTTACCTTCCCACCGTCGGATCACTGGGAGATCTACAGTAGCTGGAGGTTTACGATGGATTGGGGTGAACAACCTCACCCTAACCCTAACCACTTGTCTCATTTGCGAGGAGGATTTTTCTGTGTGATGCCGCTCTGTAATCGGTCACGGCGTTTGTCCTCCAAACGTGTTTTTCTTTCCTCCTTCCTGGTTTATTATTTATGCGACACTTTGCGATGGCTTTCATCCTTAACACTGCTGGTGGTTTTGGTTTTAAACTGTGTTCACAACACTGTTTAAGAGTACAAGCTACCATGTTGCTCAGTGATTTCTGATTCTTATTACAGCAGTTGTCTCTTAGCCTTTCATATGCATCGCTCAACATATGACCTCGAGGTTTACATAGTGCTATGCCCACTTCGTCGGTTGGTTGCTTGTTTTTCTTGAAGCTGCAGGTAAGTTTCCAAGACTATTCCTTTTTACTGTATTTTTTTTCCTTTTTTTTGTTAATGTTTCCTACTAAACTCAAAGTTTTGGAAACTAAGTTATTTCTTTTGTCTATTCTGCAGAAGAAATTCATTTAAGTTGGAGTTCGCCTTTTCAAGTATGCTAAACCACTTTGTTCTCGGTTCCACCGTTGCTTTTTGTGTTTGTTATTCCCAATTTATTGTTAGTTAAGATAACTAACTTCCAAAATGGAATTTCTATTTGTGTAGGTACAGGTTTTCTAAAAGGTTTCTATGTGATCTCATTTCCTCTGTGGCCGCAACAAGGGTCTCACCTACTATTTTTCCTCCTATTTCAGGTACTGGGTAGTCTCAATATTTTCTTATAAGGTTAGCATGGCAGCATGTGATTATTAGACTTACAGTTCCATTGTAATGTTGTTCCATATTTTTTAGAGGTTCCTCTTGTATTGTTGATTAAGGTTCAAAAGCTCGAACCTATGTTCGCCTCTTGTGGCAAGGGTCCTTCATTGAATTTAATGTTTTGAATTTCTTAACTCTGTTAATTGACAAGGAAGTTTTCATGATAACAGTTGGGCTATTAATCGTAGGGTTGCACCGAAGAATTATGCCACTGTTTCCATAAATAAGTTTTCTGAGAAATAATGTAATTTATCTGTTTCTTTTCCAGAATAATGATATGAAATTTTTTTCTTCCAGTTGCATGCATTGTATATATAAAAGAAAGAATCCGGACTCTCTGCCTCTTCGACTATGATGTTTATTTTCAATACAATGTTTATAGTTTGGCTTAATATTCTCTCCAAATGTTCTTCAAGGTAGGGTTGACCGGACCAACCAAACCCTGTCTGAGTAGAGTCTAATTGTTAGGGAGCATTGGTCCTAGATACTATAGTTTTCTCACTCTGGTTATGGGATAAATATTCCCTTACTACCCTTTACCGAACTTCGCTTTTCATGTTATTTATGTGAAATTCTTATGGCTTGTATATTATTGAGATCCTACTCTTCTAATGTTATTCTTCATTCTTGTCTTTTCTAGCTCTCTTCTCTACTGTATAGAGTTCACTTGTTGTAGAAAATATTTGTTTACTGTACAAATAAATTTCTTTGTGTAACGAAATGTAGTTAGAGTATAAAAGAAATTACATTACATAAAGGAATAAAAGTTGCCTTCCTATGCATATTACTATCTGCTATCATTTTCATTCAAATAACTACACAGATAGTCTTTAATATTTCAGGTTAACTAACATTTGAGAGCCACACAGTATCTTTTTTCTCTTTCATGAAAAATGACATTTATTCAATAGTTACGAAAATTCACAGTAAATAGGCATTTTCAAATAGACACTAATCTCAGCCAAGATATTCAATTGTTTAATGTCTTAAACCCACTAAGTTAATGGTGTCAACATGCCCTTCTGTAAAACTTAGCAGACTCAGTAGATTTACTTATCTAGAATTGATTGATGTTTTCCTCCCTACCATGGATGAGGCAATTATGTCCTCACCCCCCCCCCCCACACCTGAGTCAAGTAGGTTGATATGGAACTCGGAAGAGATCTCGGGACTCCAGTCCAATCTACTTTAAGGAAGAAATTTAGGGTTGTTGAGAGTATTTCCACTAGTCTCTACCAGCTCGGGAAATTCACACTCTCTCCTCCTTTCCTTTACTTAGCTTCTTCCAGATCAGAACCCCTCTTCCTCACAAGGATGTTTCTTTATCCACAGAGGAAGGGTAACTGACTGAACTATTTCTGTTCAACCACTTCTCAGTTGGAATACTTTTTACCATCATTATTTTCACTTTATGGATTCACTTCCATAACTAAATTTTCATTTACCTTAAATCCAAAAAACAATTTATTTTTGTTTGTTAACTAATTTCTAGTAATAAAATTAATGTCTTTGTTTTCTTTAAAGAAATTTCATAACAAATAATTTGGTATTTAAACCAGATTTCATAACTTCCCCCCTGGAAGTAAACATCGTCCTCGATGTTTCACTCCATCTCAGCAAATAGCTCTGGGTATGCCTCCCGCACAAACCCTTCATCTTCCCAGGTAGCCTCACCAGAGATGAATTACTTCCATTGCACTTTAATTTGTGTGATGATTTTCCTCCAGAGCATGATTTCTCTCTGATCAAGTATACGCTGAGGTTCAACCAAAAACTCACCGTCCAGCTTGACTTGTAGTCAGCAAAAATATGAGTTAATTTCTCACACATTTTAGTAATTCTAGTTAGGATTTTTAAGGTTAACCTACTTGAATACTTTGCTAATGAATTACATTCTTCGAGTCATATACATATCACTTTAATAGAGATACATGGAACACATTGTGCACTCTAATATGGCTAGGTAGGGCCAATCGGTATGCCACTGGTCCCACCCTTTCCAATATCTGGAAGTGCCCACTGAACCTAGGGGATAGCTTGGCACAAGAAGTCCATCGTAGCATTCTTCTTTTTGGTTTTATTCATATGTACACATGGTCATCTACTCAAAATTCACGATAAGTTCTTTTCTTATCAGCATATACTTTTTGCTGATCTTGAGCTACCTTCAAATTTTGCCTGATTTTTCTTACCTTTAATTCCATATCTGCTAACATTTCTAGTCAAAAAATTAGTTTTTTTTCGGTACTACTGCAATTGATAGGTGTGTTACATTGTCGACCATACAATGCTTCCAAGGGACTCATTTTTAGAGATTCTTGGTAGCCATTGTTGTAAGAAAATTCCACCAAATGTAAATATTCTTGATGCAGCCTAAGCTGCTCTGACCCACAGTTTGCATATGATTTAAACATGGCATATACATGTGTCCCAAAATTACACACCTTCATTTTTGAAAACCCATAAGCAGAAGTAATTCCCCATTATATAACTATAGTTACAAACCCGCATAATGAAATATTAATCTTCGCTCGTGAATTTGGTTTAAAAACATGATACCAACAAAATATAATATCGGCTCCACAATAAATATGCACATCAAATCCGACGGTTATCTATACATCCACTAGATCCGATGGATATCGCATCTCAACATGCATAACATTTAAAGTTTTAATAGCATGTGAAATGGTGAGTTTTTAATTGCAACGTGTCACCTCCAGACCTTTATCGCACAGTTAAGAAAAATACCACTTACCATCTTGAGACTATGCAAAATACCATTTTCTGTTTGAATACCGCTTCTCGGTTCCACTTCCTATCACCTGATTCACGATTTTCTACCTTCGGAATAATGTGGTCAATGTTCTCTTCTCAATTGTAACCTCATCACATAGATATTCTCAGAACTAATCATTGCAACTTAAAATCATAACCGTTTACAACCCCTTTATCCTTCAGGCTCCGAATTAATACTCTAGCATTCTCGTATGCATATTGTATCTCAATCCTTAGCATCAAATTTCTTCGTGCCATACTTACAGCTTTCCATTAGAATGATCCTATGATCAACTGGTTCCCATTTATCCAAGAGCTTCTTCTTGATATATTAGAATTGAACTGGCCCTCTTTTCAAACGATTTCAAAACAATTCCACCAAATCTAAAAATCCCTCATACTACAGTCACTATGAATCTATTGTGTAGATCCTCTTTCATATACTCGTTATTAGATATTCATTATCAAATCATGTATAAACTCATCAACCGAAATACTGTAACAACATTTTTACATCAACTCATTGAAGACAAATGAATTCAGAACACTTAATACGCAGCTTTGCAATAAACCCTTAAACTACTCACTGATAATTCAAATAAAACTCAGAAAATAGAAGGCTGGTACCAATATATTTAGAATTGGGTCTTAAAATGTTTTTAAACTTAATTCAACACCCAAAACCATGATTTTTCAAACCATAATTTTATCTATTATTCTAAAAATAACACTACATAATTTTAGCCCTTCGTGGCTTGATTCATCAATTGTTTCAGCTCTCGGTCCTCTCTTTCACGCTTTCACTCCCCTACTCTCTAACTCCTCTACTTTCAAAAGTTCACAATTTATGAAAATACGTATTCATGAACCAATTTAGTTCAGATCCAGAAATCTCTCACTTTATCCTGAAGTATCTCTTCAGCTCCACTCTTTTCTCCAGCAAAATCCTAAATTAAGCTTCTAAATCCCTCAAATCCTCACTCCTCCTAGGATTACTCAACTGTCTCTAATATCTCTTCATTCACGACATATTCTCCACAATTTTAATTTACAATTTAAAATTTCCTCAAACTCAACTAAACTTAGGAAAATAAATAAAATTATTAAGGTAACCCACTCCCTTTAGTAAATGTGAAATAAGACTCATGGGTCTTATAAATTTTGAAGAATTCTCCTGCATCAAACTCCCGAGGTTGAAATAATTCATGGATTCCTGTTCATGAGTCACCCAACATATTCTACTGTAAAATTCATCAGATTTCATCTTCCAACTGGCAGTCTATATTTTTCTAATTACAGGTGTATTTGTTGCATTCTCTCCTTCTCCTGGATACCAAACTCTGTGTTGTAGATGTCCTTTTTCTCTGCTGTCATGGTCATCTCTTTTGAATAATGTTTTGATGTTGATATCCTACATAAATAATTCCTCAAACAACATAAGTTTCTGCTCCTTTGTCTGTTGTTGTCTTGTCATCATCTCAATGAAATTGAGCTCCATCTTTATGTATTCTCTATTGTCTTGTACCTGACTATACATTCTGATTTCTAACCCAATCAACAACATTTTCTTATGTATCAAAATCATTTTCTTGATGTTGTCCTCTACATGCTTCCATCTTTCCCTGACTTTCTGACTTTGAAAATTTCTCATGCTCATCACCTTTGTAGTTTTCATCATCCATCTATCCAATAACTTGACTAGAATCCTCTCAATCTCAAAATAAGATTGTTTCTTCTTTAATAAAAGAACATATAACCTTTTAATCACATATTGTTCATCAGCTGCAAATATTTTAGTTATTGAACTTGGTTCAAATGCCTCCATACTCATATTAAATATGACTGAATTTTTCATCCTTATTTTTAATTGAAAACTCAAGATAAAATCTTTACATTCAAACCTCATTTTAGATTAAAATCAAAAAAAATTTGTGGACTTTACTTTCACATTATCTGTAACCTTCTTTCTCTTCTGCAATGACTTGTTTAAGAGCTATGCCAACTCTCCTTCCTTCATCCCGAACTTCTAATTCAACTAGTTTCTTTCTTCCCTCTTCTTGTTTTCATAAGGAAAACTGACTTTCTGCATTTCCATAACTTACATGCTTCTTTATGTTTATTTGTGCAAACATATATCCAAGAATAGTTTGTCTTTCATCCTGAAAAACACATTCAACAGTTAATAATTCAAAATCAGAAAACATATTACATTTTCCATTAACTTTGTTCCACATTTTCTTTGATTTTTCATCATCTTGATGTGCATATGACATATCAAACTTGTCATATCCTCCTTCATGTTGCCTTGTCTTGGAAAAGTGTTATTTGTTTTCATTTTGCACTAAATGTTGTCTAATTTCAAAATTCTATTCTCTGCTCTTCTCTTTAGCCTTCCTTCCTTTCACACTTCTTTTCATTCTTCCTTCTTCTCCCTTACAAATCTATAAGCCACTAAATTGTCTTCTCCATGCCTCTTCCTTTTCAATCAAAATCTACCAATCTCTAATTCTCTTTGTTTTTGTGCAGGAAACAAAATCACCATATACAATAGATTTTTCATTCCACCATAAATTTCCTTTTACAACAGTAAAAATTACTGTCAATACCATGAATATCACCTTCCATTGAACCCCTTTGTTGTTCACTGCAAATGCATAGTTTATTAAAGCATCCTTACCTTCATCCTCTAAGATTGCCTGCCTCTTTCCAGTTTGATAATTAAATTCACCTTTACTCATTTTAATATTTTTACAAATGAAACTGTCTTCAAATTTCTGTTGTGCATCATCCTCTGCCAACTAATCCTTATGTTCTTAACTGCCTTCTTTTTCTCTCATCTTCATAGCCTTTTTTGGACTAATTGTACCTCCTTGTGCTGAATTCCCTTTATAAATATCTATTCTACCATCTTCCATAGTAAAATATTTAGTAAGATCTCTTTCCATTAATGCTCCATTATGTCCTTTCAAGAAAATTTTCCTTCCCATTAACTATCAATATAGGTTCAGAATGTTTTAATAAAAATTGAAGAGATAATCCCATTTGTAGGAATTTATAGGGTAAGTTCCATAGATCAAGAATCAAGGTCACCACTCACAAAAATATCACAAATCAGTACACTAGTATAATCATGTGGTTAAAACCCTCAAAGAGGGAAACAGTCCACGACCTGAGCCAACGTGACCACTTCAGGAAATTTATTAATATAAAAATAAAAGTTACATATGTTTCTCCCATAAACGGTTACCGGAAAAATGGCCCTCCATGCTCTTTAAATAGATATCATGGACCAATCAGGTGTTAATCCATGGATCAAGTGTTGTTAATACCGAGGAGAGAGATAATCGTCGTATCACTACAAATCATGACCGTCGGATTATAAGTTACAAATGTACGTGGTAAAAAAACACACTTTACCTAACTCTACACTAGAATAAGTCATTCTTAACTATTTCCTATGTGTCGGAATATCCTAACACCCCCCTTAAGAACAACTTGGGATAGGATTGAATTATTTAAAAATGTGACACAAAAGGAGCCTATTTCCTATGTGTCGAAATATCCTAACATCCCCCTTAAGAACAACTTGGGATAGGATTGAAGGATTTACAAAAGTGACACAATAGGAGAAGGAAGGAGGCATTAGAGCCTATCCCCCCTTAATGAAAAATTTCCTGAACTCCAAGCATGGATCGAAGTTTGGTAAACTTCACTTTTGTGCGAGCCTTTGTAAAGATATCAGCTACTTGATCATTGGTTGGACAGTACTGCACTTCAAGAACACGATCATGAATGAGCTTTCTGATGAAGTATATGTGGAGTTCAATGTGTTTCATATGCTGATGTTGAATTGGATCTTTACGTAGCTGAATGGCACTCTGATTATCACACCAAATTTTAGTTGGATGCTGCTCATGAAGACCAAATTCAGACAGTATCTGACAAAGCCACATGGCTTCCTTCTTAGCTTCAACTACACCACAATACTCTGCTTCTGCTGAAGAAAGGGAGATGACACTTTGTTTCTTACAATACCAAGTAATAGGTCCTGAACCAAGAGTGAATACATAGCCTGTAGTAGACTTTTGATCATCAAGGTCACCAACCCAATCAGAATCAGTGAAACCAATCAACAATGGAGATGCTCCTGCACTGTAATGAATCCCGAACTGAATTGTACCTAAAATATATCAAAGTATTCTTTTAGTTTATTTCTGGTGACTTTCATGAGGTTGGTGCATAAACTAAAATAAAAGACCAATGGCAAAGGAAAGGTCAGGATGGGTATGGGTTAGATACAGAAGTTTACCAACAAGTTGACAATATAAGGTAGCATCAACTTCAAGGGTAGTACAAGTGACTGAAATCTTGAATCCAGACTAAAATGGAGAAGGGGTTGGGTTACAGTCTTCCATGTGAAGGTGGTGTAGAATATCAGAGGCATACTTGGACTGAGAGAGGGTAATGCCTTCCTTGGATTGCAAGACTTGAAGACCAAGGAAATAATGCAAGTGTCCTAAGTCTGTCATTTAAAACTTCTTTTTGAGGCTAGACTTCACATGGTTTATATGGTTTGAATCATTACCAGTAAATATAACATCATCAACATAAAGAACATGGATGGTGAAGAACTTACCTACTTTCTTGGTGTAGACAGTGTTGTCAGAATGACACCTAGAAAAGACATTATCTAATATAAATCTATCCATTTTGGCATACCAAGCCTGAGTAGCTTGTTTGAGACCATAGAAAGACTTCCTAAGGTGAAAAATAAGGCTAGAGCCATTTTGGATAAAGCCAAGGGGTTGTTCCATGTAGATTTCTTCATGTAAATATCCATGTAAGAAGGCAGATTTAACATCCATCTGATGGACTTCCCATTTAAAGGAGGTAGCAAGGGAAATAAAAATGCAGATAAAATTCATTTTGGCAACAGGGGAGAAGGTTTCATTATAGTCAATGCCTTCAACTTGTGAAAATCCTTTAGTGACAAGACGAGGTTTATGTCTATCCACTTTTCCATCTGGTCCAAACTTTGTTTTGTAAACCCATCTGCATCTGACAAGTTTTCTTCCTTTTGGAATAGGAACAAGATCCCAAGTATCATTCACCAATAATTCATTCATAGCTTCATCCCAATCTAGATGACTGGAAGCTTCTTTAAAGGTTTCTAGATTAGGATTTTCTGGAACTTGAGCCAATAAGGAAGAGGCTCTTTCAAACTGACAATGTGTACATCATCGATCGGCAGGGTCACCTGCAAGAGAACCTGTTGCATCCTGAGTAAAGCAGACCCATCTTGGAAGCGATGGAGTAAAAGGAACAATTTCAAGAGGTGGAGTAGGATTTTCATCCTCGTTGTCATCATCTGAACTAGAAGGAATGCAATAAAAAATAGAAGAGAGAGAGAGAGGTGGCACATATGTTGAATCAGGCTTGCAGGCCAAAAGGTGGCACACCCGCCGAAATAGGCTTGCAGGTTGATATATTTTCATCAAATTTTACATCTCTTCTAATGATTATATTTTTTATTTTGGTTGAAGAAGTCTATAACCTTTTACATCTTCAGAATATCCAACAAAAATCATTTTTCACTCTTAGGTTCTAAGGATTTATGCTTCGCATCTGGAATATGGGCCCAAGCATCAATTCCCAAAACATGAAAGTGACTTACATCTCATTTTATTGAGCTCCAATCTTCTTTTGGAGTTATATTCTTTAAAACCTTAGTAGGAGTGTGATTTACTATGTAATTTACACAGTTAATGGCTTTTGCCCAAAAATTGAGACCAAGTCCTTTAGATTGAAGCATACAATTAGCCATTTCTTTTAAGGTGCGATTGTTCCTTTTAGCTATACCATTTTGTTTTGGAGTATATGGAACAATATGTTGCAATTGAATGTCATGCTCAGTGCAGAAGTTGATAAATTTGTTGTTAACATATTCTCCTCCATTTTCTGATCTTAACTTAAGAATTTGATGTCCAGATTGTTTCTCAACAAAGGCCTTAAAGGCTAAGAACATGTTAAAAAATTCACTCTTGAATTTTAAGAAGTATACCTAACTGCGTCTGGAAAAATCATCAATGAAAGTTAAGAAGTACTTGCAACCAGAGAAAGAAACAACAGGAAGTGGACCACATAAATAACTGTGCACAAGCTGCAAAGGGGCTAAAACATGCCAAGAGGCACATTTTTCAAAACTGTCCCGATGATGTTTTCCAAGAACACATCCAGAGAAAACACCATCTCGGCAAGAGACCATAGGAAGACTCGTCACCATATTTTCCTTACATAGATTTTGAAGAGAGCGATAGTTTAAGTGACCAAATCGCTCATGCCAAAGTTTGCTCACTTCATCATTATGAGAAACAAAAACAGAGGGAAGACATGATGATCCAAAGTATTCAAACTTATACAACCTTGTGGAATCATCAGCAATGCCAGTAGCTAAAATATGTTTAGGATCTTTGAGGTCCTTGATTACAACATCATGAGGTGAGAATTATACTATTTTCCCTTCACCTGAATGAGTTATCTAATAAACAGAGAGAAGGTTGCATGACAAGGTAGGAACACATAGTACATCATTAAACTGACCATTATCTAGATGAATGGTTCCAGATCCTACAACACTAAGATATCTATCATCACCAACATAAATATGTTTGGTGTTACAATCATTTAAAGAAGAAAACATGGCTTTATTTTTGGCCATGTGATAAGAAGCTCCAGAATCAATGAGCCACTCATGAGAATGAGAAGAGGAAAATACATTTAATGCATAACCAGATCTTGATGCTTGACAACCATAAGAAGAAAGTGTCATTCCTGAAGATGAAGATGAAGAGTGCTCCAAATTGATGTTGTGCTTCTTCATTGCTGATTCTAAGGCTTCCATCTTCTTAAAAAAAATCGACTCTATATGGCCATCACGATTACAAAAGTTGCAATGTCTATCGATGTTCTTCCCTTTGTTTTTATTTTCCTTATCATTTTAGTGATTTGATTTTTCAATTTTTGGCTGAAATTTCTTAGGACCCTTGTTTGGTTTCGGACCATATTTTTTAGGATACTGCTTCTTGGGATTCTTTTGATATGATTGTTCTTTGGATGCTAAGGCTTTCTTAGAAGCGTTTCCAGGAGTGATAAGACCAAGTTGTAAGATATTTTCTTGTTCTATTATCAAAGAATCAAAAAAGGAATCAAAAGAGGGATTCTTGTAGGTGGTTCCTGAAGAAATGATGGCTTCTCTAGTGGAATGGAAGGTGGAAACATATATAGAGTATGCAGGTCCAAGCTTAGCAAGAATGTAATAGATGAGGCTACTATCTTCCTTTTTGACCTTACAACCTTCTAAAAGAAGTCTAAGGGTATTGAATTTGGACAAAATGTATTCAATAGAGGAGAAATTATTGGGGTCCAAAGTAAGCAACTCATTTTCAAGCTGATGGGCCCTGATTTGATTTTTAATGCCAAAGACAATATTTCACTTATCCAAGGCTTCATGAGGAGTGTCAATGTCAAGGATATGAAAGAAAAGATCTTGAGCAATGGAAATTCCTATCAACAGTCATGCTTTATCTTGTTTATTTTCCCATTTAGCAACGTTATCATCATCAGAAGGTTTAGTTTCTACTCTTGTGGTTATTCTATAAATCCCTTTACTTCTAAGTATATCTACCATGTGAGGTACCCATTGGAAATAATTGGTGATGTTAAGAATAATCGGGCATGAACTTTCCATTTTTTTAAACCTAAATCTGAAAAAGTTGAAACTAACTGCTCCAATGGAAATATCTCGAAAAATTAGGCCATTTCAAAAAAAAGCCTCCAAAAACGGCTTCCGGATGAAGAAGTTATGCCTTTTTGAAAAAATGAGTTGAAGATGTCGAATAATTACAGGAACGGGATGAAGTGCGGCTTTAAAAAAAAAAATCCACCCCTTTTAACAAAAACCTTTTACAAAATAAGCTTGAGAATGAGACTTAAACCCAAGACCTCTATTCTCATAAACTAACTCCTCACCAAGTGAGATAGTAAAAGGATTCTGTTATTGTTTGAAAGGAGGAAGGGTTTTTTTTTGTAGGTGGTTCCTGAAGAAATGATGGTTTCTCTAGTGGAATGGAAGTTGGAAAAAATATAGAGTATGCAGGGCCAACCTTAGCAAGGATGCAATACATGGGGCTATTATCTTCCTTTTTTACCTTACAAACTTCTAAAAGAAGTCTGAGGGTCTTGAATTTTGACAAAAGGTCTTCAATAGAGGAAAAATTATTGGGGTCCAAAGTAAGCAACTCATTTTCAAGATGATGGACCCTGATTTGATTTTGAATGCCAAAGACAGTATTTAGCTTTTCCAAGGCTTCATGAGGGGTGTCAATGTCAAGGATATGAAATCGAAGATCTTGAGAAATGGACATTCCTATAAACCCTCGTGCTTGATCTTGTTTATTTTCTCATTTAGCGACTTTATCATCATCAGAAGGTTTAGTTTCTACTCCTGTGGCTATTCTATAAAGCCCTTTACTTCTAAGTATATCTACCATGTGAGGTGGCCATTGGAAATAATTGGTGTTGTTAAGAATAATTGGGCATGCACTTTCCATTTTTTTTTTTAAACAAATGAAGCTGAGAAAAGCTAAAATTAACTACTCCAATGGAAAGAACTCGAAAAATTAGGTCGTTTCAAAAACAAAAGGCTTGAAAAACAGCTTATGGATGAAGAAGTTATGCCTTTTTGAAAAAACGAGTTGAAGATGCCGAACAGTTATGGGAACGGGATGAAGTGCGGCTTTAAAAAAAAAAATCCTCCCCTTTAACAATTTTTTTTTTACAAAAGAAGCTTGAGAAGGAGACTTGAACCCAAGACCTCTATTCTCATAAGCTAACTCCTCACCAAGTGAGATAGTAAAAGGATTTTGTTTCGGTGTGCGTGCCTTTTCCTACACAAAAAAACACAAAAACCAAGAAAAAAAAAATGAAATGCAAGCCTTTTGGCAGAATGTTATATTTCGGTTAGCCTTACCGGCAACTATCACTTTTTTCACTATTTCTGATTTCTCGAGATTGCATAAAGACGCGGAGAAAGAGCATACATAGAAAAAAAAAATCCCTTTTCCTGTTTCTGGTTTTCCGAGATCGCACGTAGCGCAGAGAAAAGTGCATACACAGAGAAGAGGGTATAGATCTGACAAATAAATAAAACCTAAAAACCAAAAATAAATAGAGAGAACCCAAATAAGCAGAACTATTAACAAATATAACTGCAAAACAGATGCTTTAAACCTCCAGATCTAAATTGTCATAACTTGGGGAGCCAGAAACCTTTTCGCATGAAACGAAAGGTGTTCCTCACTGTAACAGATGCTATGGACACAACAGAGAAATTCTCCAAACCCAAAAATGTTCAGAAATAGTATCTACAAACTGACATTCGCATGGATTCAAACTGGCTTCAGATTTTGATCAATAACGGATGCGGCCCTCAAAATAGGCTCTGATACCATGTACGAATTTATAGGGTAATTTCCGTAGATCAAGAACCAAAGGTCACCGCTCACAAACAGATGACAAATCAGTACACCAGTATAATCACATGGTTAAAAACCTCAAAGAGGGAAATAGTCCACGGCCTGAGCCAACATGGCCACTTCAAGTAATTTATTAATATGAAAAGAAAAGTTACATATGTTTCTCTCATAAACGGTTACCAAAAAAATGACCCTCCATGCTCTTTAAATAGAGATCATGGACCAATCGGGTGTCAAGCCATGGATCAAGTGTCGTTAAGACCGAGGAGAGAGATAACCATCGGATCAGTACAAATCATGACCGTCAGATTATAAGATATAAATATACATGGTAAAGAAGCACACTTTACCTAACTCTACACTAGACTAAGTTATTCTTAACTATTTCCTATGTGTCGGAATATCCTAACACCATTACCTCAAGTGTTTGAATTGTACATATACTCTTGTTTTCTCCTGTCATAAGGATATCTTCATATCTCTTTTCTACTTCTTCTCTTGCAATCTGCAATTTCCTTTTGTCTTCAAACTATCTACCATCCTTTTTCCATGTCTTACTAGATTCATCATCTTTAACCTCCTTAGCAGTCTTCAAAATTTGTCCATCTTTAGTGTCTTTGAATTCACATTCAATCAAGAACTATTCCATTACAACCATCTCTTCTAACATCTTCATTTATTCAGCAACCTGCATAAACATATCTTGTAAATATTGTTCATCACCTGCATACATACACAAATCATCAGTTTCAAAAATACTAGTCTCCTCTTTCTGTGATGTCTCAATCATCACATCTCTCTGTTGATCTGAACTTGTCCAACAATTCCAGAATTCATCAATAATTCCTTCGTCAGTAAGCTAATCTTCTTGCTCAGGACTATAATATTCATATTCCATCTCTAACTCAGCTGCTCTGTGTTCCTCTCTTAATCTCATATACATTTTTCTCTTTATCTACTTTTGCAACAGCTTCCACTTTATCTTCTTTCTTTTCATAGTCCAACCATAACTTTGATTCTTCTCATACTTTTCTAGAAGCATTATTATTGCATCAATACTTTCTTTCAATTCTGCAATTTCTCTGTCAAATACCTCTTGATTCATTTCCTTTCCTTTTCCATTCTCCTTGGCACCTTTCTTTCTTCCATTGTGGCTTCTCTCAGAACCCCTGTTATGACTATCTGTAGTCACTTTCTCCTCCATCTCTATGAGCTCCTCACTCACTATGATTTGTACTAAGCCTCTGCAACAACAAGTCCTCCTTGTTGCCACTTACCTCACCAATCCCCTCCCTAGACTTGGTATTTTGGAAAGCACTGGTTCTCCATCTCTGGAACCTCTTGAACACTCTCTTTTTCTCTCTCTAGGATTATATCCTCAATTCACCTTCTCTTGAGAACACTTTAATTTTCCTCTCTATCTAACCTTTGGCTAGAATATTTAGGTTCATTGCCACTAACACCACTCCTCTCTCTCTTTACACAGTCTGCTACTGTGTGTTGCTGCTATCATTCTATTCCTTATAAAAACAATTCAAATGGGACCAAACATCAAAATATAACCCATACCTGAGAGATATTCAAATGATCTATCTCTTTGAGATTCCATTGGCTTGGACAATACACATGCTGCTTTACTTTTCTTTGTCTGCACTTCAGTTCTTCTTTCAAATAAATTTATTTTCTTGCTGAGTACATCCATATTCATTTTATTTCCTTACAACATTTCTGCTGAAATTTCTTCATTCACTTCTTTGTCACAACTATTTTGCTGAAACTTTTGTTGCTACTTTACACTCTCATACATATATTATTGAAGTTTTTTTAAAACCTACACAACCTCTACCCGATTCTGTCTTTCTCAAATCTTTTCCACAATCTGCCTTTGATGAAATGTTGAAGTATTTACTGCCTGCAATATTTCAAAATTCCTCTTTGCATAAAATATCTGGTGTCCTTTTCTCCCTCTGTATTGAATCCATTATAATACATGCTGAGAATAAAATTCAATCTTTCAACAAACCTCCACAGAGCATTAAATTTTCTCTGATACCAAATTGACGCAGCTTAAGCCGCTCTAACCCACAGTTTGCATATGATTTAAATATGGCATATACATGTGTCCCAAAATTACGCACCTTCATTTTTGAAAACCCATAAGCAGAAGTAATTCCCATTTATAGAACTATAGTTACAAACTCGCATAATGAAATATTAATCTTCACTCGTGACTTTGGTTTAAAAACATGATACCAACAAAATATAATATCGGCTCCACAATAAATACGCACATCAAATCCGATGATTATCTATACATCCACTAGATCCAATGGATATTCCATTTCAACATGCATAACATTTAAAGTTTTAATAACATGTGAAATGGGGGGTTTTTAATTGCAACGTGTCACCTCCAGACCTTTATCACGCAGTTAAGAAAAATAATGCTTGTCGTCTTGAGGCTGTGCAATATACCATTTGATGTTTGAAGACTGCTTCTCGGTTCCACTTCCTATCACCCGATTCACGATTTTCTGCCTTCGAAAAAATGTGGTCAATGTTCTCTTCTCAATTGTAACCCCATCGCACAGAGATTCTCAGAACTAATCACTGCAACTTCAAATCATAATTGTTTAGGCTCCAGATTAATACTCCAGCATTCTCGTCTGCCTATTGTATCTCAATCCTTAGCATCACATTTCTTCGTTCCATACTTACAACTTTCCATTAGAATGATCCTATGGTAAACTGGTTCCCATTTATCCAAGAGTTTCTTCTTGATATATCATAATTGAACTCACCCTCTTTTCAAATGATTTCAAATCAATTCTACCAAATTTAAAAATCCCTCATACTACCGTCACTATGAATCTACTGTCTAGCTCCTCTTTCATATACTCGTTATCAGATATTCATTATCAAATCATGTATAAAATCATCAATTGAAATACTGTAACAACATGTTTACATAAAATTATTCAAGACAAATGAATTCAGAACACTCAATACGTAGCTCTGCAATAAACCCTTAAACTATTCACCGATAATTCAAATAATACTCAGAAAATAGAAGGCCGGTACCAATATATTCAAAATTGGGTTTTCAAAGGTTTTTAAACGTAATTCAACACTCAAAACCACAATTTTTCAAACCATACTTTTATCTATTATTCTGAAAATAACACTACATAATTTTAGCCCTTCATGGCTTGATTCATCAATTGTTTCAGCTCTCGATCCTCTCTTTCACACTTTCACTCCTCTACTCTCTAACTCTAGCTCTCTTTTTCAATTATCCAAAAGGTCACAATTTATACAAATACGGATTCATGAACCAATTTAGTTAAGATCCAAAAATATCTCACTTTCTCCTAAAGTATCTCTTCAGCGTCACTCTTTTCTCAAAAAAAATCTTAAATTAAGCTTTTGAATCCCTAAAATCCTCACTCCTCCTAGGATTACTCAACTATCTCTAAGATCTCTTCAATCACAACATATTCTCCACAATTTTAATTTACAATTTAAAATTTCCTCAAACTCAACTAAACTTAGGAAAATAAATAAAATGATTAAGGGAGCCCACTCCCTTTAGTAAATGTGAAATAAGACTCATGGGTCTTATAAATTTTGAATAATTCTGCTGCATCAATTCTTTTGATCTTGTTCGTTGTTGCATTACATACATACGTAACATATCCTCTAAGATTTGATTCCCCCGCTCTGTTTGTCCATCCGTTTGAGGGTGATAGGTGGTACTGAAATTTATTTGGGTTCCTAGACCTGTAAACAAGGTTTTCCAAAATTCTGAAGTAAACTTCACATATCTGTCAGATATGATAGTCTTTGGAATGCCATGCAGTCGAAATATTTCTCTCATAAAGATGTATGTGATCTGCACTGTTTTATAGGTGGATTGTATCGGTATAAAATGTGTTGCCATGGTCAACCGATCGACCACTACCATAATGGAGTCATTATGTCTTTTTAATTTTGGAAAACCCGTGATGAAGTCTAAAGATATGACCTCCCACTTCCATTCTGGTACTGGTATGGGCTGCAATAATCTCGCCAGATGTTGATGTTCCACCTTAGCCTGCTGACACTATAGACACTTGTTCAAATATTCTGCGATGTCCTTTCGCATATCGGGGTAGAAATAATTATTTCTCATTGTTGTTAGCATTTTCTAATATCCTAGATGCCCTGAATAATTACTTTGGTGGTATTCATCCAAAATCAACTCCTTCAAATCCATTCAATTTGTAACATATATCCTTTCCTTGAAGGTTAATATTTGATCCTCTCTAATTCCATAATCGAAAGAGTTTCCTTTCCTTTTGGCCTCCTCTACTTGCTACCATATAAATTGGTATTCAGGATCCTTCTTAGCTTTTGTCTTTATTTGATCCAAAAATTTGCTTTCAATCTGGTTGTAGTAAACTTCATAAACTCCATGCAACTTTCTATTTAAGGCATCTGCCACCCGGTTTTCCTTACCTTTCACATGTTGCATATCTATGTGAAACTCGCTTAGAAAAACATTCCATCTTACCTAGTGAGAATTGAGATCTGCTTTCTTGAAGTTACTCATTAGGCTACTATGATCGGTTTTTAACTACCGTTGTTAACTCCATATCGTAATTTGAATATCGTTGTTCATGTTCTTTTAACTTCCACGATTCATATGCAGCGACTCTTTTTCCTTGAGACGATATTGCCCCAACTCCTTCTTTACATGCATCCGTACAGACTTCAAATTCTTTGCTCGAATCATCTACCCTCAACACCAGAGCAGTCGTCAACAAGCGTATTAAATTTTCAAAATTGGTTTAACATTCATTAGTCCACCTAAATACTTTTCCCTTCCTCTGTAAGGAGGTAATAGGAAAAGAAATATTTGAGAACCCTTCAATGAAACTTCTATAATAACCGGATAATCCCATAAAAGATCAGATTTTTGCCACATTTTGGGGCACCCGCCATTCCATAATGGTTTTGATTTTCTCTGGATCAACCATTATTCCCTCAGCAGAAATAACATGGCCTGGGTACTAGATTTCCTCCTTGAAAAAGTCACATTTGTTGAATTTACCATACAGCTGATGTTTCTGTAACATCTCCAACACTACTCTTAAGTGTTCCTTCTGCTCTTCTACATTATTCGAGTATATTAAAATGTTGTCAATAAATATTAATACAAAATTGTCCAAGAAGGGGTGAAATATACCATGCATCAGCCTCACAAATGTTGCTGGTGCATTAGTCAACCCAAATGTTAGTACCACAAATTATTAATGCCCGTACCTGGTACAAAAGGCAGTTTTGTGGATGTCTTCATCCTTTATCCAGATCTGGTGATAACTTGATCTCAAGTCTATCTTTGAAAATACAGTGGCCTCCTTTACTGGATTGAACAGGTCATCAATCCGTGCTAATGGATATTTATTTTTGACGTTTAATTCATTGATTTGTCGATAGCCCATGCACATTCCCATGGTTCTGTCCTTTTTCTTCACAAAAAACACAGGTGCTCCCCAAGGGGACACACTTGGTTGAATATACCCCTTATCCAACAATTCCTGTAACTACATCTTTAGCTCTATCAATTCTGGTACACTCATTCTGTAAGGTGCCCTTGAAATCAGTGATTCTCCTGGCACCAATTCAAAGTAAAATCAATGTCCCTTCTTGGTGGTAAACCTGGTACCTCTTCTGGGAATATGTCCATGAATATTCCACTATAGGTAAGTTTTCCATCATCGGTGTCTTTTCCTTAAAATTAGTGAAGCCTATTTGAATAGCGTATAACTAACATCCCTTCCTCATACACTTACTCATCTATGAGGCTATAATGGGACGCAGTTGTAAAGGCTTCTTGATTCCTTGTATCTCCTTACGTGTTCCATCATGCATTCTGTAATATATAATTTTGTCTTTACAATCCACCATGGTCCAGTGCTTTTCCAACCAATCCATCCCCAATAGCACATCATAAGATCCTAAAGGAAAAATATTCAGATCTACATTTAACTACTGCTCGCCAATCTCCAATGTACAGTTAGGAATTTTGGCACAGACTTTCCTCTTTGCTCCAGTGGCTAATTGTACCAGCCATGGAATTTTGAATTTCTGACTTTGTAATTTACATATTTCTACTAATTTTGGATTCGCATAACTTATACTTGCACCTGGGTCAACCAAACTAGAAATAGGTTATGAAAGTAGCTTACCTTCCAACTCAATAATTATTGGTTTGGTAATCTTCCTGGTGATCTTCTAATGTTGCGTTAATTCAGGGTATGCTTTGGGCTACATCTCCCACAGTGGAAGCTTCCTGTAGATTAGCGACTGTTTCACTTCTTCCTCACTGCGGATAGTTCCTATAATAGTGTGCCTCGCCACACCTCCAACATTGTAGGGGTGGTTTCAAATTTTTTCCTTACTCAGGCTTGCTGGAAGCTTCTGTGGACTTATCTTCTATAGGCCACCGGGTTCTTTGGTGGTTTCTTCCAAGCTGTTTATTCACTTAAATTCTTGTAGACGTCTTGAAATTGCTAGTTCTAGCATTTTTAAAACCTGAACTGCTCTTCTGCCCTTTTCTAGGCAGCCAACTTTTCCCCAGTTATCCTTTGGCTTTAGCTTGATGGTAACAAATTCTGGCTTTTTGGATTGCCTCATCCATAGTTCGTGGATTCACAAATTATATTCATTCTTTCATATGAGTGGGAAAACTACTTAGGAAACGTTTAACCTTAGCTTTTTCGTCCCTCAAGTAAGGAACATATCTGAGTAAAGAAGTGAACTTGGTTATGTAATCATTCATCGTCATCTGGCCGAATTCAAATCATGAAATTCTCTGGACTTCTCATCATAAAAGCGTTCAGTTAGGTACTTGTCCTTGAAATATTGTTGAAACACATCCCATGTCATGTCTTAATATTCTATGATGCAGACATTCTTAACTTCCTCCCACCACAGTGTGGCATTTTCTCTCAACTAATAGATGGCTAGCCTGGCCTTAAGATTTTTGTTATATTCATAAACTTGAAAGTACTTATTCATATTTATCAGCCATGCTTCAGCCACCTCTTCCGCCTCTCCATCAAACGTGGGTGGTTTTATCTTCTGGAACTCACCTTGTAGTTCCACTTTCTGTTTCTTAATTTCTTACTATTCTGATACATTTTCTGACTCAACCTCATTGTAGTGTCTACTTTTGTTACTTCGCTGGGAATGGATTTTTTCCATTCTATCAGTGATTTTTGCTCTTCTTTGTCGTTCACCTTCCTCCCGCTTGTTTCTATCAAGATTGGGTTGCATCACCCCTTGATTATGTTTATCTGAAAGACTCTTAAGTATCCATTATTGCTCCTGCATTAAACGCTCATTGTCCGTTCTGACACAGGCCATTTCCTCTTGTAGCTTATGCACTGTGCTTAACAGAATACTAGTCTAGTGCTATTGTTCCTCTAGCAGTCTGTTGGTTTGATGGTGTTGGTCTACACTCAGCTGAATCCACATTTCAGGATTCATTTCCGACTGTGGTTGAGGCGTGGGTTCCCCCAAGTGTTGGGGTATTGACTGTGTCGTACCCCTCCTCATAAAGCCTTCTACTGCGTTATTTTATATGCTCTCTCTGTGCATCATTACACACACAATTTGTTATATTAAGTGACCCTTAGGGTCCCATCATATGAACGGTCCTCTAATACCACTTGTAGCAACCAACCAGTCATCACATAAATTTTTTTTTACTTAACTATATAATCTACGGAAATATTAAAACTTACTGGCTCCTTAAACTATGTTATGCTAATTTGACTTTGCTTGACATATCTCAATGGTGCCTATGTTAAGTTTCGCGGCTATGCTTTTTTTAATGCAATTATGGTGACATGTGATCACAGTACTTCATATTGATTACTTTGGGTTTAAAACTCATAATGTTGCACAAATTGGTATGTTTGGTCCTCTCGAGGAAATACAATTTATTGATTGCAAATCTGGGAATATCGTTTGATTAACAATCTTGGTTTAGAATATAATATTTGTACATATTAATTTTACTAGCTCATTAATCGGGTTTTCATGATTATGACATACGTTTACCTTCCCACCATCGGATCACTGGGAGATCTACAGTAGCTAGAGGTTTACAATGGATTGGGGTGAATAACCTCACCCTAACCCTAACCACTTGTCTCATTTGCGAGGAGGGTTTTGCTGTGTGATGCCGCTCTGTAATTGGTGGTAGCGTTTTTCCTCCGAATGTATTTTTCTTTCTGCCTTCTTGGTTTATTATTTACTGAATGCATTGCAGTGGCTTGTAGTCTTAACACTGCTGGTGGTTTTGGTTTTCAGTCATGTTCACAACATTGTTTAAGAGTACAGGCTGTCATGTTTCTCAGTGGTTTCTAATTCTTGTTACAGTAGATATCACTTAGCCTTTCGTATGCATCGCTCAACAGATGACCTCGGGTGTTACACAGTGTTATGCCCACTTCATCGCTTCGCTGCTTCTTTTCTTTTAATCTGTAGGAAAGTTTCCAAGACTATTCCCTTTTAGTGTATTTGTTTCCTTTTTTTTGTTAATGTTTCCTACTAAACTCAGAGTTTTGGAAACTAAGTTCTTTCTTCTATCTATTCCACAAAGAACTTAATTTTAGTTGGAGTCAACTTTTCCAGGTATGCTAAACCCCTTTGTTCTTTGTTCCATCGTTTCTCGTTGTGTCTCTTATTCCCAATTCCTTGTTAGTTGAGATAACTAACTTCCGAAATGGAATTTGTATTTGTGCAGGTATAGGTTTTCTAAAAGGTTTCGTTGTGCTCTCATTTCCTATGTGGCCGTGACAAGGCTCTCACCTACTACTCTTTCTCCTATTTCAGGTACTGGGTAGTCTCAATATTTTCTTCTAAGGTTAGTGCGGCGGCATGCGATTATCAAACTTACAGTTCCATTGTAATGTTGTTCCGGAGTTTTTAGAGGTTCCCCTTGTATTGTTGATTAAGGCTCAAAAGCCTGAACCTGTGTTCGCCTCTTGTGGCAAGGGTCCGTCATTGAATTTGATGTTTTGAATTTCTAAACTCTATTAATTGAAAAGGAGAGTTTCATGATAACTGTTGGGCTATTAATCGTAGGGTTGCACTAAACGATTATGACATTGTTTTCGTAAATAAGTTTTCTGAGAAATAATGTAATTTCTCTGTTTCTTTTCCAAAATAATGATATGAAAGTCTTTTCTTCCAGTTGCATGTGTTGTATATATAAAATAAAGAAGCTGGATTCTCTACCTCTTCAACTATGATGTTTATTTTCAGTAAAATGTTTATAGTTTGGCTTAATATTATTTGCAAATGTTCTTCAAGGTACGGTTGACCGGACCAACCAAACCCTATCCGAGTATAGTCTAATTGTTAGGGAACATTTTTCCGAGTTTTCTCACTCTAGTTCTGGGATAAATATTCCCTTACTACCCTTTACCGAACTTCGCTTTTCATATTATTTATGTGAAATTCTTATGGCTTGTATATTATTAAGATCCTACACTTCAAATGTTATTCTTCATTCTTGTCTTTTCTAGCTATATTCTCTATTGTATAGATTTCAGTTCCTGTAGAAAATATTTGTTTACTGTACAAAGGAATTGCTCTGTGTAACGAAATGTAGTTACTGTATAAAAGAAATTACATTACATAAAGAAATAAAAGTTTCCTTCCTGTGCATATTCCTATCTGCCATAATTTTCATTCAAATAACTACATAGGCAATATTTAAAATTTCAGGATAATTACCATTCAAGAGCCACACAGTATCTTTTTTCTCTTTCATGAAAAATGACATTTATTCAATGGTTATGAAAATTCACAGTAAACAGGCATTTTCAGATAAACTCTAATCTCAGCTAAGATGTTCATTTGTTTAATGACTTAAACCCACTAAGTTAACGGTGTCAACATGCCCTTCTATAAAACTTAGCAGAATCAATAGATTTACTTATCTAGAATTGACTGATGTTGTCCTCACTACCATGGATGAGGAAATTACGTCCTCACACCCCCCTGTGCTCCACCCCTGAGTCAAGTAGGTTGATACAAAACTCGGAAGAGATCTCGGGACTCCAGTCCAATCTACTTTCCAGAAGAAATTTAGGGTTGTTGAGAGTATTTCAACTGGTCTATACCAGCTCGGGAAATTCACGCTCTTTCCTCCTTTCCTTCACTTAGCTTCTTCCAGATCATAACCCCTCTTCCTATGAGGAATGTTGCTTTATCCACAGAGGAAGGGTAACTGATTGAACCGTTTCTGTACAACCACTTCTCAGTTGAAATACTTTTTACCATCAGTCTTTTCACTTTATGGAACCACTTCCATAACTAAATTTTCATTTACCTTAGATCTGAAACACAATTTATTTTTGTTTATTAACTAATTTCTATTAAGAAATTAAATGTCCCAGTTTTCTTTAAAACAATTGTATAACAAATAATTTGGTATTTAAATCAGCAGTCACAAACTCCTTAAAAAAAATTATTACCTTTTAAATATATTGTTAATCTCGTAGTAGGAAACTGGCTCTAAAAGGAAAATGATAGAGGTTAAGGTAAATTGTTTTGGAATTTGGTTGTAAGATTTTGAATTTAGTTATTTAAAATGTGTTTTCAAATGTATTATAGGTTTATTGTTTGTAAATATCTAAAGCATTTGAATTTTATCATTTATAAAATTAAAAGATACAATTCCAATAAATCCTTACTATACCTCAAACAAAAAACTTTAAACAAAACCTAAATTTTGATATAGGAAAAACTTTAAATTTGTTGCAAAATTGAGTAGGGAATAAAATTCACCAAAGAAAAACCTTAATTTGAAATTGGAAAAACTCGATGATTGTCCGCTCTACTATGTTTAGATTTTGCTTAAAAATCTGAGGAAATTAGTGTCCTTGATTTCAAGTGTGACCTTAAAAATTATAATTAATTAGAGAACAAATTTAATATTTCCATTTCTTAAATCAGTTAATATTAAAAAAAAAACATCACTGACTCAAACATTAACTTTTACATCATTTCAGTGATACATAAGCATTGTCTACATCATGACCACAGTGATTGACCAATCTCTATATTTTTCTCTCATTAAATAAATAAGAATTATAATTATGAAGTATTTATATAATATTTATTTGATATGGAGACTCGACTAGTTCATGATACATATGATTGAAAATAAAATCAATAAATAACCTAAATTTAATATAACAATTATTATTTCAAAACAAATTTGATTCATAATGCATATGATTGCAAATTAAAAAAACAAAAAAAACAAATACACTAAACAATCTAAATTTAATATAACAATTATTCCTTTCCAACAAAGTATAATTATTTCTATTTCATACTCCTTTCGAACTTTCTTTGCACATTTTGATGCAATTACTAGTATTTATTACATAGATAAACCTCCAACAAACATGGATTTAGATAAAAGAGATAAAATTGCCATTTTCCATTGGGCGATAAACCTTTGCTTTCGGCCAAATCTAAATGTGCGTTACTGGTATCAGACTTTTCCATTTAGTCTCGGTACGTGCAACCTTCCACTTGTCACAATCACCATGGTCTGGATGGCGGCCAGAAATAACTGCTTTTCATAGTTTTTGCTTTTCAGAGGCTGAGCCGGCCAGCTGAGCCGCCTACACCGATGCCAAATGAGGTGAACGAATGATTCAAGAAAAACGCGCTTTCTCTCTCTTTGTTGTTTGCAAAATCCCGCCATTCTCGCCACTGTCGACCACTCCGCTGCTTGATTGCCTCGCTACTCTTACGGGGCATTAGAAGCATGGTGAGTGAACACGTATATGTCTGGATCTCGCCATGCCATTTCTCCAGCAGCTCCTTATAACTGTCAAAGGCACCTATTCATTCCTATCCATTTTCTTCCAGAGATTTCGAATTTCAGTTATTGGTGAAGCTTCTAGCCTGCAAATATGACATGTCCGTGAAGCGCAGTCGTTCTCTTTACAACATTCAGCACAATTGCCCTGTGACCAGCCAACATTATCGAGACTGCTGTTACTATTAGTCCCACAAAATGTTTGGAAGTCGAAGCAGCCAACAACAGTTCACGACGATGCCATGGATTACAGCTGTGTTTCTAGTTACAATAACGTCTTTTCTCTGTATGTGCGCTGCAGGTAAAATACTCTACGTCAAATATGTAATTGTTTTGTTTCGAATTTGGTATATTTAAATTGGTTAGTTTAGAATTTGGTATATTTAGATTGATTGTAGATTTTGAGAATAGTTTTGGTATAATATTTAAAATATCAAGATTCGAAGATCTATAAAATATGGGGATTAAGAAAAAATAAGATATATGATGATTAAAAATATAACAGTTAAGAAAAATGAAATTTATAGCGATGAAAAAAAATCCAAAATATTCTCATAATTTGCAATTCTAATGTTTCCGAATATAGTCTCAAAGTGACAATGTTGCTATTGTCTTTTTTTTTCCAGAGGCGCCAGCGTCTAATAAAACGATCAAGCTGGTGAACAATTGCAGATTTCCTGTGTGGCCTGCGATTCAGGGGTCAACCGATGGTGCTGCGCCCATCCCGGGAAAAGTGAAAGCAGGGGCGTCATATTTATGGAACGCGGATCCGTTCTGGTCGGGATACATTTGGGGGAGGACGGATTGCAGGTTCAATTCCCAGGGACTTGGAAGCTGCGGTACCGGTGACTGTGGAGGAAATCTTCAGTGCACTAACAACAGTGTCGCTGTCAGCGCAATCACGAAAGCCGAGTTCGAATTTCTGGGCGGAGTAGCGAAGCCTGACACGTATTCTGTTACGTTGGAGAGTGGGTACAATCTTCCATTGTCGGTGGTTCCGAGCTATGCGGTCGGTAATGTCAGCAGCCCCCTCCCCTGCGACGCCATGGAGTGCACAGCCAACGTGAATAGAGTGTGTCCCAAAGAATTGAGAAAGCGAAAGGTCGGGAGTGTGATAACGACATGCAATGGCAGTTACGATGGTTACGTGCCGTCGCCGCCGTCGTTCGGCCGGGCATTTCAGAAGGCGTGTCCGCACGCTTTCCCTATCAGGATAAGCACCATATGCCCTACTTCCACTGCCTCTTACATAATCACCTTCTGTCCTCGCCCTGATTAGGTCTGAATATGTGTGCGCTCTGTGAGCAAGAGGGAAAGCTACGGGGTCGCTTGTCCTGCCCGTTAAATAAATAAACATTGTAAAAGGTGTAGCCCCGTGTCTTTCTGCACAGCAATGGTATCACTTCACGTTTGTCGCTTCACTCTTGCAGAGCAGAAACACTGAGTTATAGAGATTTCAGATTTTGGATTGTATAATTAAAGAAATATTTTAATTATTTATGAAAATCACAAGTGATGGGTAACTCTTTATAATGGAAGAGTTCGAGGGGTTTATATATATATATATATATATATATATATATATATATATATATATATATATTCAAAAATCTAGTTTAACATGTTTATTACTCTAACATAGTTTGTAGTAAAATTTAATTTTTTTTTTATTTCAATGTTATTAACATGTTTATTAGTATAACATAGTTTCTATTAGTCAGTATTTGCAGCTAGTATATTGTGTTTAATTTTTTTTTTTTAATAATTTAGTTGGTTGTTTCATCGCTCCACTTACTCCATAGGTATGGTAAATAAATAAAAATATAAATAATGATTGCTTCACTTACTCCATAGGTATGGTAAATAAATAAAATATTTTTTTTATATTTACTCAATAAACCTTTTTATATTTAAGAAAAATTCAAGAAATAAGTTTTATTTAGGTGAAGCCTATGGGCGAAATACCATGAGACAAATAAGAGAAGAGAGAAAGAGGGAGAGAGAGAGGGGGGGGATTGGATGAAAGAGAGAGTGTGTGGGATGGGGTAAGAGGGAGGGAGGTAGGAGAGAGAGGAGGAGAGTGATGAGGGAAGAGAGAGGATTGGATGGAAAAGAGAGAAAGAAAGAGGGACGGGGAAGAGAGAGGGAGGTAGGAGAGAAAGGGAGAGAGAGGATGGGAGAGGGAGGGAGAGATAAGGGGAGAGGGATGCATAGAGGGATGGAGTTGGAGGGGGAGAGAAGGAGGGAAGAAGAAATACATAGAGTCAGAAGTGGGGAGAGAGATGGAGTTGCAATGAAGAGACGGAGAGAGAGTGTGTATGTTTGGGGGTGAGATAAAGAGACAAAGGAGAGATGGATAGAAGGGGGGAGATAAGGAGAGAGGGATGTATATACTAACAGATTTGCATGGTGAAAAGAGAGAGAGAGAGAGAGAGAGAGAGAGAGAGAGAGAGTGGAGAGAGGTAGGGAGAGAGAGGGAGGTAAGAAGAAAGACTTAGAGAGAAAGGTGGAGAGAGAGAGAGAGGGAGTGATTAGCAAGATTGAGGAAGAGGGAGAGAGGACAACAAGAGGAAAGAGAGATAGAAGGGGGGAGAGGGAGAGAAGGGGAAGATAGAGATATAGATGGAAGGTGGAGAGAGGGAAGAAGAGAAACAGGGAGGGAGGGACAAAGATATTGATAGATATGGAGTGAGAGAGTGTGTGTTTGGGGGGGTGAGATAGAGAGACAAAGGAGAGATGGAGGGAGATATAGATATAGATGGAGGGGGGAAAGATGGAAGAATATTTCTTTCACTAGATGCATAGATTTAAGTGTAGATGGTGATTTCTAATCCTATTTGATTACTTGCAGTAGATGAATTGATTTGAGTGTAGATTCTTATTTCTAATGATATTTCATTGTTTGCACTAGATGCATTGATTTTAATGTAGATGATTTTTAATCCTATTTGATTGCTTGCACTAAATGCATTGATTTTAGTGTAGATGGTGATTTCTTATCCTATTGGTTTACTTGCTTACAGTAGATTAATTTATTTAAAGGTACATGCTGATTTCTAATTATATTTGATTGCTTGCACTATATGCATTGATTTCAATGTAGATGATTTCTAATCCTATTTGATTTCTTGCACTAAATGCGTTGATTTCAGTGTAGATGGTGATTTCTAATCCTATTTTATTGCTTGTACTAAATGCATAAATTTCAGTGTAGATGTTGGTTTCTAATCCTATTTTCTTACTTGCACTAGATGCGTCGATTTCATCATAGATGTTTATTTCTAATCCCATTTGATTTCTTGCATTAGATGCATTGATTTCAATGTAGAAGTTGTTTTCTAATCTTATTTGATTGTTTGCATTAGATGCATTGATTTCAGTGTAGAAGTTTATTTGTGATTTGATGTAATTGGATGTATGATGATATATTAATTTTAAAATGATTGGATTAACAATGTTTTTTCATTAAAGTGGAAGCACAAAAAATTATTGAGAATGTATTGATTTTTGTGTTATAGTAATTCAAACTATCAATATTGGAGAGCAAGAGAGAAAGGTATGATGTTTAGTACAACAGCTCGAGCTATAGATTTAAATGGTTTACAATTTCAACTATCCTTTTAATATAATCGATATGAAAAGATGACAAATAAGAAGGGTGACAATAAGAATGGTAGAAGAAATAGTTTGAGATTGATCACAATGAATACTATTTGTAATTAACTAATTCTTATTATTCACATTTTCTATCATCAACACTATTATTGTCACTTTGTGTAACACCCCCATTTATTTTCTAACTATGGTCAATATACTTTTATAAAAACATTTGAATTGTTAACGAATATGACTATTAGTTAGTGAGACTGAAATTTTATCTTTTTGGAAAAGAAAAATAAAAATATGAATAATTATATTGAATGATGACTTTAACTGAATGATAAAAGAATTTCCAAGATGCAAGGTGAAAATGGTAAAGGAAGTTTCTGGCAGTTATCTTCCACGGGAGGATAAAAATGAAATCCTGAGAAGCGGAAGGGGTTCTGCAGAAAAAGAAGAGATCTGTTACAAAAAGAATGTTGTGAAGGAGTTTTCTGGAGCTGGTGGGTACCAGTGGAGCTCTAATAACCTAGAGAAATTATAAGCTGGACAACAGTCCTGAGGCTTAACTATAGAAATCTTCATGCTACCTAAGACCTGGTGTGGAGCACAAGGGGAGAATAGGACGTGATAGCCTCTCTCAAGGTTAGGAGGAACCATCAGTTAAGGACATAAAGGTTAGAGGCAAGTATTTTCTTCTGTAACAATAAATCTGTGTGATTTGGAAGGTGAAGTCTAAGTTCATTAAAAGGCTAAGATATTATGAAGTTTTCTATAAATTATGAGGAAATACTATCCTAAGATGCATATAGAAATATGTAGTAAACTGAGAAAAATTTACACGGAGCATAGAGAAATCCTTTAAGTCTATAGGAGGCTAAATATTTTACTGTGTAAATAGGATTGGAAAAGTTTAACTACTTTGTTTTTGAAGGATTTTTATTCATGCAAGATAGGTCCAGTTGAACCCTTTCAAAAATAAATAATTTTGAAATAACAAGTTATATAAATTACAGGAAAGAAAATATCATAATATAAAACCCTCTGTAATGATAATAAATAAGAAAATGGACTCAGAAATTTAGAACTGAGCCCCGCGGTAGAAGGGTTGAATTCAGGGTCTTCTGGTCAAATAACTATAACATTAAACCCAGAGCCTGTATAAAGAAATTGCAAGAGCATCTATAATACATGTAAGGAGAAACATAACACAAGATGATATATATATTTATAGCCTTGTCGAATACACATAGAGTTTTCAATTGAAATATTTGCACAGCGGGATTCAAACCCCCACCTTATAAATAAAAACACAGAATAAAAAGTATGAGTAATGATGGAAATTTTAGCATAAATATACCAAATATATTTATAACCTTTAAAATTGACATTGTGCTGACAAAATTATTGTATTCAATATATGTCATAGCCATAAATGTTACAAAATTGAACAGCGCACAATTGTGCCAAAATGAAAATCTAAATACATAATTTAGTAATAGAACTGAGTGCCATAGACTGTAAAACTCGTCGTTGGGAGGGCACCATAGTGGAATCAATAACTTAACCAAAATAAATATTAAAATTGATATATAAGTCGAAAACCTCTTCAAAGCTCTGAAGAGTCTCATAGTAATACCTTGCATGTAGAATATGGTAACTGGATGTTTCTCCTATTCAGACAGAGGACACAGTCCTCAGAAATTAGGAATGAAAAACCATTTATACTAATCCTTCAAAACAAAATGGGTAAAGAAGTACATGTTAAAGTTTCATATCGTGGTGGCCGAGAAAGGGAATGACGAGACGACTCACTCCTCTCGGTGCGTACTTGAAAAAATAGTAGAAGAAGAGTATGAGTAGGGTAATGGTAAGAAATAGTTATAAATAAAATGAGACAGTAAATACCCAAAGCTATTGCAGTACATAACCGGTGAAATAACATAGTTACCTTCAGCAAACAATGGCCGCAGACTCAGAGGGCCTGGGTTAGCAATTTCGGGTTCCTTCGTCGACTTTTCTCAACATTGCAAAGGAGTAGCAGGCTGGGAATACAGCCCAGAACCTAGATTAAACTCGAAAAAATTGTAAGTGCTCAATAGATAGTTAAACGTAGTCATAAAAACCGTCTCAGAAAAATCATTTCCATAAGCATAAGATAGCTCAAATCAAACAGATGGAACCATAGGAATTCAACTGACTTTCCTGGATAATAGAGGCAAAGCCTGCACAGAGAAAGTAATTGAAGCTAAAGGATAAATCGCGCAAGGATAAAACAGTAAAGCATATCCACCAAACTAAATAAAATAACAACGTTTATCACTAGTTTCCAGCCGAACAACATAAGCTGGAATGCAGAAATTACCTCATTTAGTATGTGCGGCAGTTGTACAGTGGAAACCTCCATCTCACGGTGACAACAAATGAGCAGGAACAATGAGTGGGGAGAGGGTTAGTTACCCTAACCTCTCCATCTCTCATCTAGATCGTCATATGTCTAGGATTTGAAATCAATGACGAAAATGAAAGACAAGTGTTATACAACTGTATCCACGACGTGTAGTGAGCCAACGATATATCCAAAAATTGAGAAATTTCATCATTGAATATCAGTTAAACATTACATAAAAATATGGTGATTGCAAAGGTACAAGATGTTGTCGTTATAAAGATTTACGAATAAACATCCATGGCTATGCTAAGTTAAATATGTATACATATATTTCATAGTCAAGATAGTAATGATATACCTTATACAGGAAGAAATTTATATCAAAGCGCTAGAATTATAATAATTCGGTCCTCAAGCATTTAGATCATTGCCAAGTTGCATTATTAACAACCGGATAATGTTGAGTCATATTAATCATAGAACACTGGGTAATTATAAAAATCAATTATGTTCCCGGATGAGGGTGTTAGAAGATGAGAAGGTTTTCCACTTAGGCACCATGTGGCAGGGCACCTGTCCTCCCCACATGCTTGCACATGATAGTCCAACCCACGATAAATGTTGGGGTATGGCTCTTTTATTTTCCACCCCCGCCAACTTTCTTTCGACATCCTTCCTCGACCTGCTCCCATGGCTCTTAAATCTGCCGCCCCTGCTCCTCCCTCCTCCATTCATCTTTCCCTATATCTCTGTGCAATTGCTTCTAGCGTTTCTATCATGCCTAAGCCCCTCAGCTTTGTTCTATTTCTCTATGGTTGCTTCTCCACGAAATCTGGCTCCTCGGCTACTCTTGAGCTCAACCCTTCCCCTCGGTGCTCCTCGCATTCGCTTACCATGTTGAGACATCATAGAATAAGGTGTCACAGAGCTAGTGGGTGAGGTCTCCCGTCCAGGCCTCCTTCCTCGACCGCCGTAGGCAAGCAGGTGAATATTTATTTGGGTTGGGAGGAGCCGGACCTGCTTGACCCTCTCAACCTCACCTCCCATCTTTCCCTCCATCTCCCTAGCCTTCCACCTAAATCCTTTGGTCTTTGACCCAAAACATGACCTCGTAAATCCACCATTCAGTCTACCCCTATCTTTTCTCCCCTCAAAATTAAGGCCCTACCTATGCAAATCACTTCCAACAGCAGTTATGGCTCCAGCAATAGTACAGGTTCAAGCTCGGACGAAGACAAAAAGGACATCAGTGCCAGCACTCATGCAACATCCTCCATTCTGCCAGATGCCCAAGTGTTGTTTCTCCCTCCATAAACTGCCCACGAGTCCAAGAAGGAGGAGGACGAGTCTCTCTATGCTTGCAGGATTGTGGAAGAGCCACCCAACCCTCCAGAAAAGAATGACAGCTCACCATCAGCCTAATCGTTGGGTGCTCATATTTTTTTCCAGTTACCTTCTCGTGTTTTCTAGTTTTCAGATGTTTTGGAACTATTTTTTGTTATGATTCTATATCATTCTTATAACTCTTCAAGTTGGTTTCATGCTTTGGGCAGCTCATAATCCTCTCTGCTCCTGGGCTGGTTTCCCCACCTGGTGAAGCCCCTACTTTGTTGTTATGCTTTTGATACTTCCCTCTGGAATTGGCCTATCAACTCTAGAGGATGAGAATTGTAATATTTTGACGTGTATGATACTATAGAATTAGCCTAATTTAGCAAAAATAATAATAAATTATGTATAGATGTATGGACTTGTATTATAAAGTGAAATATATATGTTTACATTGTTGTTAATAGTAATGATTATGGTAAAAAAAATTATATGGTTTATATGTTGGTATGTGACAAGTGGTATCATAGCGTGGTTACATGCTGGGGCTAGTTGGGCCACTAAATATAACTCTGGTGTTTCACAATATTTGCTTAAAATTGTACAAAAAAATTAAATAGTGACAATATTTTTTTTTTAAGTCTTCAATGAGAAGAGGATCCAGTCATCAGACACCAGGAATGACAGGGGAAGTTCCACCCCAGACAAATCTTGAGATTAATCCTAAAATGTGGGTACAACTAAGTGTGGACCAACACCAGCAAACCGACAGATTGCTAAAAGAGCAACAAAGACAAACCACTAGATTGTTGGATACGGTACAAAAACTTCAAGCAGAGATGATTCTGGTCCGAAGTGATAATGAAAGGCTAATGAGGGAGCAAGAAAGAATAATTAAGTGTCGTTCAAATAAGAAAAATCCTCCCACTGCACAGCCTAGATAGGGACACTCATGTGGAAGTAGGAGTAACATCAACAAGCTCATGGTAACCCAATAGTGAGTCATACTCAACAAAGAAATAAAGGTAGAACGTATAATGAAGTTGAATTTGGAAATGTTTCATATCAACAGGAATTGAAGAAGCAAAAAGTGGAATTACAAGGCAAATTCTGGAAAATATAGCCTCCCACTTTCGATGGGGAAGCTAAGGAAATGGCAAAGGCTTGGATAATAAACATGAATAAATATTTCCTAGTCTATGAATGCAAAAACAAACTCAAGGCCTACCTAACAATCTATCAAGTGCGGGACAAGGCTACATTATGGTGGGAGTAAGTGAAAAACGTGCATGGGATTGAGGATCAAAATGTGACCTAGGATGAATTTCAATAGTATTTTAAGGAAAAATATCTAACATAATGATTTTATGATGAAAAATCCCGAGAGTTTCATGATTTAAAATTGGTTCAATTATCTATGGACGAATTCATTACTAAGTTTACTTCCTTATTGAGGTATGTACCATACTTGGGGGATGAGAAAGAAAATTGCAGTGATTCTTGAGTAGTTTGCCTGCTCACATGAAGGAGAGGATTGAATTTGTTAATCTAAATACGATGGATGAAGCAATTAGGAAGTCACGGATGTAATTAGTTACACTAGTACAAAATGGCTAATTAGTTACTAGAAAAATGACTAAAATTTGCATATAAACGACTTTTTTTTTGTCAGTGACCAATAGTAACTAATTTACAGTATCTTATAACGTGACCAACTTTTAGTCATTTTTAGCTAAATGGCTAATTGCATAGAAATGACTAAAATACACTAGTACAAAATGGCTAATCAGTTACTAGAAAAATGACTAAAATTTTCATATAAACGACTATTTTTTGGTCAGTGACCAATAGTAACTAATTTCAATTATCTTATAACGTGACCAAATTTTAGTCATTTTTAGCTTAGTCATTAATTGGTTGTCTCAATTTTTTTGTCTAATAGTATATTTGGTCATTAATTTGGTCATTAATTTAGTCATTGATTTGGTCATTAATTTAGTCATTGATTTGGCTATTGATTTAAACATTTATTTGGTCATTAATTGTCACAATTAATGACCAAATATACAACAAAATATATCACCTGAGAAAACCAATTAATGAACACAGAAATATGACCAAAATGTTGGTTGTGTTATAAGATACTATAAATTAGCTACTAATAGTCGTATGTATGCAAATTTTAGTTATCGTTTGAAACTAATTAATGACCAAATAAATATGACTAAATTTTAGTCATGTTATAAGATACTGTAAAATAGATACTAGTAGTTGTATATATGCAAATAGTCATCATAAACAATTAATGACCAAAGAAATATGACTAAATTTTAGTCATGTTATAAGATACTTTAAATTAGCTACTAATAGTCGTATATATGAAAAACTTAGTCATCATTTGTAAGCACAAATTTATCATTTAATGTAGTCATTTATCTTTTTTTGATAGTTTCATATTCATTATATAAATGACTACTTTAGTAGTTTATGTTCATTTCATTTATTTTCATTAACAATCATCATAAACAACTAATTTAGTCGGTATTCATTTTATTTTTGTTCATCATTAATAAACATAGACTACATATTTAGATAGATTTTATGTGTTTATTATTAATCGACATAAATTAATTAGCATGATTTTGTAACTAAATTATTAAATAAAAAAAATATAAAAATATACAATGTACATGTTCATATAATATGAAAACTCAAAGTTACATATGTTAATTACAATACTAAGTAATATCAGATGCAACTATAAATAATTCCAATCACATAAATTATATTATATAAAATGTCAAGTATTACAATATGAGTTTCCAATTTAATATTAGTTGGAGTACAATTTACACATGAAATATTATTTCATCACTTCAAAACATTATCATTGTGTTGTCCAGATATTATAGGTGAATTCACCAACTTTGAAGACTTGACAATCAGTCTCTATGTGTGTGTCTTATGCGGGATATTGGCTCTACAAGTACCACTATACTAGTTCTCTTCTCTCTCTCTCTCTTTAATTTTCATTTTGTCGTTCTAGTGTTATTGTTCTCCTCTTTCATCAATTCCTGCTTCTTACCATCAATATTGAGTTCCTTTTCTGCAAAAAAAAGATAGAATGCAAAGTATCAAACATGAAAGTCGACGAACACTAGAATATAAACTAAAGTAGACTATAAAATATTTATACGATATATACCTCAACATAAGCAATATTGTTAATGTCATTTTTCGACATAAAAGCAAGAAACTCGAACAAGTTTTCTTCAATTGGGCAATAGTGGCTAGTAACTGGCCAAATGACTTGTTTAAAAAAAGAAAATAAAATGTCACCATAGAATAAATTTTGTACCTATTGTGTTCTCAGTGTACAACATTTGTTGATGAAATGTTATCTTCAACTAAAGTAATAAATGCAAATAGAAGCACACATTTCTATCCCAATATTTTGAATTCCTATGCTTATTGTACATTCCAATTTTGATTCTATCCAACATAATCAAACACATCAGAGCTAGCAATTTCTACTAAGAATATCTCATGCTCCACTTTTGTAGTTGTATCATTTCCTCTAGTTATCTTTAAGAAGCAGTGACACTTCAACAATAAAACTTGTCAGTAGAAATCTAACGGTCGAGAAAAGTATTGCTGACACAAGATTACAACAAGAAACTAGAAAAAAATAAGACAAGATTTTGTAAATTGTGATACTAACTGGGAATGTAGCTTCAATATAACAATATTCAATTTGTTAGCTTACTATTCTAGGGGAAGAGGAATCCAATTCCTAGAAGCCAACAAATTATATCTAAATAAAAAATAAACATATTGGTTCCACATTCAAAGGTAAAGTAACTAGGTACTAGCTATATCAGATACTTTTAAGAGTGTATGACTAGCTACTAAAACCATTAACAAGATTTTAAAATAGATCTGCCATGCATTACCTCAAATGTGGCAACAAATTTGATATATGCACTACCTCTATACATTTTAAAATGCATTGGAATGATATAAGAGTATCAAAAGAAACTGCACATAATTAGATATTCACTATCCACTTTTATTCCAAAACTACTGCTATAACTTACCCCAAAAAATATGCTGAAATTTCCATTCATTGTCATGAATATCCTTGGCTGTCAGTTCCTTGGAAGGTGGTTGCTAAGTGAAATCCTGCCCAAAAAAAATAAAACTTAATAGGAGACAAATATGACAAATACCTTTACCTTTTTCTCCTTTAAAGAATTCAATATTCTCTTAAAAAAGGTCTAAACATCTAAGCACTTATCTATTAAATCACAAATATAAAAACAGCTATGGGAAAATAAGAATCACACAAGTGGAGGACAAACTTTTTTCACAGTGCGACATGGCACATAAAACCTGTCATTCGTGCTAGTGTTACTTGCAGTCAACATTTTACAAAAGTAATTATTTCGTTGCTTGCTTGGTGTGCCGAGGTCAGAACCAAGATAACAAATTTTTTGCTCTTGTTTCACAATATCATCAATTTTTAGCTCCTTGCACAAATGGAACTAGTACCAAATTATTTCTCACCAAAATTGGCAATTACGACAAAACACATATAATGAAACTAAAAATCTCTTTCAACATTAAGAGATTGCAATGTCATTTGATCATATACTTCCTCTGTTTCCACATCTGCCTGGCATTCAGTAAGGTGTTTATTAAATTTTAAATCTTGTATAAATAATGATATGAATAAAAGTGTTCACAACCAAAGTAAGGATGAAATGCAGAGAACCCACATATATTGTAACATTGTGAAGTTGGAAGATTCAGATAATTGGATATATGAGCATCAATCTCCTTGTTTGTTGAAGCAGCTACCTGAAATCACATTGATTATGATCAGTTTATTTACGTAGCATTAAAATTTCAAAATATTGGGGTGACATTTTATGATGAAAAGAAGATAAGCAGTCATTATTTTCAGACACTTGTATCCAAAAGAAGATTGCAAATTAAAAATTAGTGAGCAACCACCTCACCTACTCAGTATGACCCTGTGGAAAATAAACAACCTTTCTCCCAACAACAGTTAAGGACACAAGCAGTCTGACACAGGAATGCCAAAGATCTGAATTAAGGCATATCCTTTCCACTGCTTGATGTGACATGAACAAACAAACTGTCAATTGGATATTCCTTTAGAAACCTCTCGAAATTCCAATAGTAACCGTGTAAATTACTATGATATTATGACTATAAATTTGCAATATAAAGAACATTAACTTGAAAAATATTCCAAATGAAAGTATTTTCCATAGAAATTTTTACATTAATTATTTTTCTAAGGTGTCACAGTTTGATATGATGAGTTAATTTAACATTCTTCGCTATCTCAAATGCATCTCAATATGCAATTATAGAATCCACAAAAAATCGTTGAAAAACAAAATCATTCTAACTAGAGTAAAGGACACATTAAAAAGGTAAGAAGCACCATTTTCACGTTTAAGCTCTTAGAAGAATTTAAGCATCAAGTCATTACATAGATATATTTTATTTAACATTCCATGAGACTTTGTGGCCATATGGGACAAAGAAAATCTTACATCATGCATGACATTTTAAAAGAAATTAATGTCAAAAATGGCAACAAACAAAGACAGAAGTGAAAATATGGTAACGAAATCTTGGTCTCGACCTACTGATCTGATTATCAAATTGTTAACCAATTCATAATGCTCTACAAGTTATTCAAGAAATAGCAAGAAATCTAATATATGAAGGAAAGTAAAACCAATTCTGAAATAAAAGTTGTTTCCCTGAAACCAGTGTACCCTTATAACTGGTTACACCTAGTAAAGTTTGATAAAACCACATATAATAACATATTCGGATCATTTTTTCTAAAAAAAATAAGATGTGAAAATAAAGTATGCCTAGGAAGTATAGAAGAATGCTTCTCTATGCATATACCATTCAATGTTTTTCACTCCCCCTACTCGTATGTTATGGTTCAAACCATTAATAATTGCCCCTAATGGATAAGAAAACCCTAGATATGAAAAAGAGAGAACTATATTGGTATAAATGAAAACAAATAATTTCCAAAGCTCTTTAGGATAGTTTACGGATGAGTGGCCAAATATTTGGGTTTCCATTGTCTCTGATGGCTCAACAAATGTTAAAAACTAACATTTGATAAATGTTCTTGGTGTGTTGGCTAGTGATGCAATCTTCCTTGCAGAATCATCATCATTTGTACCATCTTCTGGGAGCATTGCATACCTCTTAGTGAAAAGTAATAATGATATAGGTCCATCCAATATGACACAAGTCATTAAAGATAATGTAGCTAATTGTAAAGTATCAAGAAAACCATTGAGCATGTACATCCTCACTTTTTCACTTTGATTATTTGTTGCACATGTTGAATATTTTAATACATGATATTGTTAAGCACAGAGAGCATGACCGAATCAATGCCTTGTAATAAGAATGGAAGTCCATCATCAAATTCATAACAAGGAAGATTGTTTTCCACTACATTTATCAGATTCACTCTAAGTTACAATTACTTAAGCTCGCAAGGACTAGATTTGGTAGCCATTAGCTCACCTTTAAGTGCATGTTGAAGATAATATGAGCATTGGCTAATATTATGGTGAGTGATTTATGGGATAACTTGAGTATACAATACAAAAAATAGAGATAATGATTCTGTAGTGTAAGATATCATTTTTTATCCTATTTTTTGGTCACAGATTAATATGTTTTGAAATTCATCAAATCTAAGATGACTCAGTTTGTAGATTGAGATCAATCGGTGACTGGGGAATTGCATGAGCAAGATGACACCATACTAGGACAAATTAAGGACATTGTTGAGCCTAGAGATGTGAACCTCTATTACTGTATTTGAGTATAAGTCAAAAAATAATCAGCAAAGAGAAATACTCCAGTCCATTCTTTAACATACATTGTTACACCAAAACCTATTCTACATCATGGTTGAAAGAATCAGTGCCTATTTGTAGGGTGAAGAGAAAATTTCAAATGGATCCATAGGTTCAGAGTGGTCAAATGCAAGCATTAAACAAGCTTGTGACTAATGAGTGTGATATCATACAACAACAATTGAGTACCTACATCAATGCCCAAGGATTATTTGGTTATGCCTTTCCATTTATATATAATGGAAGATGATGAATTCACTCTAATGGTGGAACATGTATGATGTTTCTACTCCAAGGGTGCAGCATTTGGAAAAATGGGGTGCTTCCACAGGTTGTGAACACTTCTTCCACAGATAAGTGTTGGACCACCTACATTTTCATACAATGTCAACAAAAAACACCTTGAATATATACCAGGTAGAAAGCTTGATCTATGTGCATTACAACTTGTAGTTTTCCCACTATAAGAGGCAAATATTGTTAAAACATATATCACAATTGGGATAGTTATTCAGAGGAAAATTTTGTAAGTTAGAGAATTGGACTTGGAGAACTTGGATATTGTACCTTTTGATGATCATCATCATGTTGAAATGCCACCCTCGCCTACTTCCATGTTCAGCCCCACCAGGACTACAACATCATGAGCTTCATGTTAAATTTCATCTTTTCAATTACCTCCACATCTGCATCCATGTGTATGCTCATGTTAGTGCTAATAGGAAGGAAAACTAGATACTAGATTGATCATTTATTAGACATTATGTTATCTTATTGGAATAATTCTCTACTTTCATTTATTTTATTATGATATTAAATATTTCAATTTTCTGACTTTCAGTTACTATTTTGTAATATAATATCTCTATTTTGGAAAGTGGACACATGGCCTATTTCATAAGCATGAATCTTTGGTCATTATGACCTATTTTGTAAATATAACTTTTTGGTCATGATGGCCTACTTGATTTAATAAAATCATTGTTTACTCTTCCTATTATCCAGTTCTAGTTTAAGTGTGTAGTTTGTAATTGCAATATCAACAATATTATCTATGTAGTACTAATAGTTGACATTCCATGATTAATCCACTAAGGTGACATGTTTAAAGCTTCATAATTATGTAGACATTTTTCATGTTTTTTTGAACGTGTATGTGTAAATATCAATTTTATATTGCAATTTGTCATAGATTAAAACGATGATTTTGTTGTATGGTTGAAATGGGTATTTGATGTACAAATAATAAATTAGGATGTGAGGTTGTGGACCAGTGTTGCCAGAGTGTATAGCAGGAGCCCCTGGAGCACCATTTCTCATAAAATCGTTGTGAAATGGTGCTCTAGAGGCTCCTTCTTGACACTAGTAAGATTGTTCCAAAACCTCACATCCTAATGTATTCTTTGTTCATCAAATACCATATTTAACCATACAAAAAAATCAACTTTTGAGTTTACCACAATTTGAGATAAAGTTGACGGAATCAACTATATCAAATATGGTTGATGCAAAGCATCAGGTCACCAGCCACCACTCCACCCATTGACGTGTTCACTAGGTTAGAGTTGTCACCAACAAAAGAATTCAACCCACCCATCAGTTATGTAGATGCTAATTTTAAATCCAATATATTCTCTAATAGAAATTTCTCTAATATTATTCCAATGAACCCATGGCTGGATGAGAATTGTAACAAGGGAAGAGCACCATACGAAAAATACCAAAGTATTGAGAACTTTGCAATGTTGTTAGTAAAGGCAAAAGAGAGTGAATTTGCAAAAAAAAAAACAAAAACAGTAATATTTGTTAATGAAATCAAAATATAACCCCGGGAATTTTTGGAAATAACTACAAGTTTGGAAGAAATTGTAAGGAAACAATACAATTTCACACTATCATATAAAGTGATCGAGGCATCATATGGAATCAATTTCTTCAAAATGTGAGGATCAAATGATCTTTCACAAAATCAAGAAATATTTAGTTTCTTCATCCTCTTAGTGTATTAACCCAATTGCATAGGGTGGGTAGGAGTTATAACCTTAACCTCCAAAAAACACCACAAATCAACCTCCTCTAACAACATCTGTAGAATGCACTTCCAAGGTGTAAATTTGGATGCAGACACTAGACCTTCACACTCCGAGACCAAGACTAGTGACTAGTCATATATGTAACTCATGGAACACACCTCAACCAAAAAAATCAGCCAAGAGGGGGGGAAACCATACCAGCAACCTATCATGGGTGCAAATCAACTCTCATAGTCATAAACAATGTTTCATTCACTGCGATCTTACAAGGATCTCACCCACAACCCTCTCACAGGCACCAAAACCTATCTCAAGTATAGTTTAGCTTCAATTGTTGAAGTTGGGGCATTAGAGACACTGAGAACCTCCAACAACTCCCTCTCACAAGTAGTATTCCATTCCATATACATATTGTAAAATCTCAGAAAATACACTCTGATACCGTGTTAAATTTTCAGATGGTATGCAGGTATACACTCCTAAAATGAAACCCTAACCACTAGGAAACTAAGAACTTAACCTCCTATCCACATAGCATAAAATACGGTCCTAGATCTATAAACATGTAAGTACGAGAAACATAAATAACAAGATTCAAAATAGCACACTGTAATGTACTAAATTTGAATAATCAGAGCTCTGGAAATTACAAATAGCATATAGACTTAGAACAATTGCTCATATCTTAATTGATGGGAAGAAGAATATGATAAGAAATCAATAGCTCAAAACTAAATAAACAACACCCCTACCTTGTCTTTCTTTTATAAAAGAAGAAAATGCTAAGGAATTACAAAAACAGACCATCCTTGTGGTGCACCAAGATTAGGAACATAAATCCTTACAATTGGCTACCTAAAATGATGTGCCAAAGCATACATGATAACTTTTCCTAGGAACCAACACCTAGCTAAATTTGGAACATCCTCTATCTCATGCACTTTGTCTAAACTTAGAAACTATGTCCTAAACAACATTGAAAAAACACTTGCTAAATACAAAATAGTGATCTCCTTCCTAAACTAGAATTTAATAAAATTCTAATTGTGCCACTTCAACCTCGTAGCAATCCAAGGCTGCACAAAATGTAAGGCTGATACAGATCCACTAGTGCAAATTTTATCATCACTGTTGCACCTCTTCTGTGGGAGAACACATGTGCAACAACACGTAAAACTAACACTTTCAACCTCCCCACTTCTATAGAGCACTCTAACCATAATATTGAGTAGCACCACCCCCATATTTTAGTAGCCACGACTCATAATAGCCACTTGTCCTCAGTCTAGATTCATTTTGTAATAGTCTGTTCTAGACAATATCTAAATTTCTTGTACATATTCCAGAGTAAACCATTATTTGTGATTGTTAAATAAGTTTGAGTATCTCTTCCCCAAGAAGTGAACGACAGTTTGTAAAGAGACTCGTTGCAGTAGGTAAAGGTCCATTCTGGGCATTTTTCTTGGCAGCAGAAAGCCTGGAGGTGAAGCTATTTGTCAAAATATTCCCTTGCTGCATTCATTAGTATGGGATCATACCTTGATTATGGGGCACCCAAGTCTCTTTATGGGAAATCATTTGTATTCATGTTAAAAGAATGATGATTGGGAGCTCTTTGGCAAAGGGACCTAGAATCATTACTACTCCAGGAATTCGATTGGATTGTTATGGAACACAAGCACTTGATTTGCAACATGGTACAATTTGCTTCCATGGCTAGGGATCAAATGTATATGTTTTGGAAGCCACCATTGTAGCTTTAAGAAAACAAGTTTTGCATGTAGAGCAGAGTTTTATTTCTCTGAATATCAAGAGTAAATCAAGAACTGTTTGCAACCCTCCCCTTAGCACTAGGCAACCATTGTCCCTTATAATTTGAACATTCAGAATCCCCGTCTATGGTTGGCCTCTCAAAGCTTATATCACTACTACGTGAGCTAGATTTGGCTTTATCATCATGAAAATCACTGGCTTTAGAAGCATTCTCACAATCCTCAGTAGATATTTGAGGAATCTCTTCCCCCTCATCATCTCCATTAACATCATGATCTCCTTATGCCTCAGGACCACACTCAACCTCTTCATGACCATAAAAAAAATTGGTTGATTTTTTCATGCAAAGAAACCTTCATTGCAACTAAAAACATAAAAATTTACAGGTGCAAGATTTTTGTTGTCATGCCACTTTGGAACCTCTTTTTATTATTTCTTCTTGACTTTAAACACTTGGAAACACTCCCTCCTCATTTATTATGAATATTGAATGAGCACTATATTACTTACAAAAGAGTTATCATGTTTCAAGTTATGTTGAAAATTTTATTACTTTGAATAAGAATATATATAAGTGGCAAAATATTCTTGTGGAAAATATCATTTCCACAGTTTAATATCACTGATATGTAAAATAATTTGATCCCTCATATACATAGGATAAATCTATTATCAGCCAAGTGGGTTGGTTCAATTGGTTCAAATGGATTGTTTCAAGGCAGAGTTCACCACGAGATCCCCAGTTTTAACTTGGCTGAATTCTCAAGTCTGGTTGATTCCAGTAGGATTACCAACCACTATTGTGGCTGGTGGGTGAGCCACCCTCCATCAAGATATACCAACAAGAGGGAGATCCCACAAAATTTTTCTTGGGAAAAAAAATATACCTGTAGTGAGCCCAGTTAGCTCAATTGATTGATGCTCTTGTGCAAAAGTTGAGAGGTCTCAAGATCAAATATCCTAGAGTCCCTTGGGGTTACTAGCAGGGAATCAGCTGGCAGTTACTACCGTATTCCATTTGAAAACACAGGCAAGAGAGGGGAAATCCATGGGGGAATGACAAGGAACCAACATCCTCACTCAGAACACCTAATAGGCAGGTGAGTGAGGAACTATATTTCTCCAGCAAAAGAGGGATACCTCCAAAGTAAACATTTTCTATTAGATCCCACACATTCTATCCATGAATGTGACATTTACACCTTCATTATAAAAATCACAAAGGAAAACATATTGCCCTACATTTCATCATAGATCAAATGACAAATACTTAATTTAATAGATTATAAAAATGATTTGTTCCACCAACCTCTTTAAAAATGCTTCCAAATGTTGATAATGGAATTTTGACGCATTGACTCCATGTTTCATCATTAGATCCAAATTTTCAAGCCTACAGAAAGAATTAAATTTCAAAATGTGCTAAGAAAATAATTTTGACTTTTCAGCTTATTTATTCTACAATCAATGATAAAAATTTGAAAATGACATGAATTTTGCAAGATTACAAGTAATCTAGAATAAAATTGTAATGCAGTAACCCAGATAATTCAATTTCAATTAGCTTTTAACATGAATAAAAATAAGTGTGGACACTTGAAAATGCCTCATAATGGGTAACTGAAAGCAAAGTTAGCATGCAAAAAATTTTCTCTGCAGAATGATACTAATATGGATGGAGTAAGTTTCAAAAACCACCTTTAATGCAAAAATTGAGGAATTCATAAACTAGGGTAAACAAGGTTCATGGTAAGCACTTAAAAAATCAAAGTCAATACAACTTATTAGGATTCAATGCTTGTTAAGATGGCCTCAGAGGAGAATCCTCTCAAGCCCAAAACAAATAGTAGTAATGATTATTGTGCCCGAGGAAAATTGCGTCCCAAAAACAATCATAAGAAAGGTCTTGAAGAGAGGATGACATCTAAAAAGTAAAGTAACATGCAACTAAAACACAAGAAACACTAGACATCAACTACACAATGGCTCAACCACAACTAAGATTTCACAATAACACATCAAGATTCCTTCTCTACTCTCAAGACTCATATGCACCTTGAATATGAGACTATTATGTGTTCTGTCTCTCCCTTGGCTCAACAAGAATGCATACAAGAAGTTTTACTTCTCACATCATGAAAGCCAGTATATTATGTTAACTATTTTGATCATGTCTCCTGACACTCAACGTTTCTTAGCTTTTGATCTTATTGGCACTGACAAGTTATAAGGTAGCTTCTACAACTATTTTATGATAATAGCCACACTAATATCAAACTAAGTACAACATGCATCAAAGGAATATTTTTTCCATGAGTTAACCATAGTCATTTTTCCATAAAGCATTACATTGCATAAGACAACTTGCAAGACATCATATTGTCATTAAATTGCTATTATATTGATTTAGGACTGAACTCCTCCTAGCCAATGATTGCTACCCCTCTCGGAAGATCCTCCATGAGGTGGGGTGATGATATGACTATTAAAAGTAAATTCTCCATCCTAAGCTACCCCAGTCCCAACATAAGTTGGGAATTCTAAAGTTTGGATAATGTCATTCCTATTGCACACCCTGCTATGGGATTTCATCTATACATCAAGGAGAGTACCTTTCCCCTAGACTTCTTTGTTTCAATGATGAAAATTCTATGCTAAATTGATAATACCATAAGTATCAACATCAGTACCCCATAATCACCAAAGATGGTTAAGCTCGTTGATGAAATTTTCATGGTAAACAAATTTTGCATTATTAAACAATTCCTATAGGAAACTAAACAAACAGCAGATCTATGAACTAACAAAAGTGTTCTCTAGCACACCAAGTTTCTCTATGAGCATACTGAATTTCCCTTTTAGTTTCTTAGTCAAGATATTAGCAATTTTTTGATCTGTTGGAATCTATTGCAAAAGCTAAGCTCTCTTTTGAACACCATATTTAAAGTGGTAGCTGATCTCATTCTACCCCTGGCAGAGATTGTTGTTCAAATTATTAAATTTTCCTCACCATTACCACCCAGAGATTGCTTTTTTACATAATTGTTTGCAATATCATCTCTAGCACTGTCATCACTCTCCCCTTTTGCAACATATTTCTTTACTTTCACTGCCTCCTTTGTATCCTCTACACCATGCAGTCGCGGAGGGGAACCATGAGATAAATTTGGCATCATCATCATGAAAATCACCAGCTTCAGATGCATTCTCACTATCCTCAGTCGATCTTTGTGTACTCTCTTCCCCCTCATCATCTAAACAACTAGAAAGGGTCAAATTAGATAAGCGTTGAGATACAGAAGTTTGTTCCAGAAGGGCATCAATGACATGACAAGGAGAACATAAAGATAATAGGTCATATTGAGTGAAATTTATAGCCAAGGAGAAGGTGTCGAAGCAGAGGAAGGACATCTAAGCAGCTGCGCTCTCTATTTTGTTCTTGACGAATGTTATCTGCCTCATTTGCAATCCAATTCTCATGGTTCAAAAATAATAATCCTAGTTTGAAACTAAGATATCCTGGTTTGAAATGCTTGGACTTATGTATTGATGATGAACCTAAGTATCTCGGTTTGAATCATTGTTATAAATATAAGTATTGCAGATATTCTTTTTTTTTAATAAAAAGGTAGCTTGAATTGGAAAAATGGTGTTGAACCATAATGAAGGTACATCCATAGCATTTTGTATCACAGTGTAGAATAATATTTTGTATCTAAACATGTTTAATCATTTTGATTGTCTCTATCCTACTGCAAGGCTCAAGAGTCCAAAAAAAGCCATAAGGATATAGTTTATGGAATAGGCATATATGTGATAGAAATTGAAAGGAATTCAACAAAATTTAAACCAAGGTGGATTATTAATCATCTATGATAATCAAATTATCTATTAAGGATACCTGGTTGAGGTCTGTCAGACAATCCAATTGAAGCAGCTTGGACTAAATTTACTAAAGACACCTAACGATCTCTTCCTCACTCTTCTCCTTATTCCATGGCCTTTGTATTTTTCATTTGGAGTTGGCGATGCTAGATTCCCACACTCACATCTTGAATCTGCTGGTAGTGAGTGGAGATAATATTAGTTTGCACATCCACCTAAGACGAAAAAAAATAAAGCTTCCTACTCAACACCACTATCTCCATTCTAATATCCTCATCTACCACCCTCTCTCTCTTTCATGCACTACATTTCTTGCCTATTTTTACTTCCATTCCTCCCAGAATATGTTCAGAGTTTATGAGCTTCCAGCCCCTGTCCAAATTTCCTCTGAAACACCTGTTAATGATTACGTCAATTAATTTTATGACCTTTCTTTTCTTAGAGTGTTTTGTAACCAAAGCCAGCAAAATATAACAAAGAGGTCCCCTCAACAAGTTACCTCCCTGAGTGCCTTGAATTCCCAACTGATTGATGCATGAGGCAATGGGGTAATATAAAACTTAACTACTCTAATCCTCTGTGATCCTACCTCTGTAGTCCCACTTTGTACTAAATATTTCCCATTTCCAGATTGCATGGGGTGACTACTTCTAGAGATGGGCCAGACCTAGCTATACCATGCCATTCACACAAGGACATTCATCTCTTCACCTATTTAGGTATTCCAATTGTAGACATAATTGTTTTATACCTCTCATGGATTCCCAAGACTTGGAAACATTTTCCTCTGACTTACTTATCAAAATCTGGCAGTTCAACTTTACTCTATCATTGTTTTCCCAAGACAGTGTGTGATTGCCGTGTTCTAGGCATGGAGAACGCAATACTTCCATTATTTCTAATTGAGTAGACATATCCATTGAATTATGGTATTATTTCCTCCCTTATTGTTCCTTTAATATGCATGGTTTCAGGTGCTAGTGATAAGGCTTGGTTGGCCATCCTATCAGCTATAGCATTAAGGTCTCTTAGAACATGATTTCCCATAATTCTTGTGTGGAGATGTCACAACGAAGAGTCTAAAGAAAAATTTCTCAACACAAGATGTCATATGGTGTTATTAGAGTCTCCTATTATAATGAGGGACCTGATTGGAGAAGAAGAAGCCAGAATAAGGCCTGGAAGGATTAGAGGCTTTTCATAGATTCCAAGAGTAGCCTAATTCAATCCATCCTTCAGGGCCAAAAAGAACCTCCCCCCCTCACCTACCACCCCTATAAGCAGTGCAGATATTCTTGAAGATGCTGTCATAAAGAATGGCTTTTGCAAAATTTTGTAATCTGAAAGCACAATTTTGTTTGAGGGAGGTAACAATTTATGCATTTCGGAGTATTGCATAAGAGATTATCTAGTTAATCTAAAAATGATACTTTATTCAGGAAATATATTTAACAATTTATGTGTTTCATAGAATGAATAGAGGCCATTCGGTTGTAGTAAAATATCTAAAGATCATCTAATCCATCTAGCATACAGGTTGGAATTGAGATGAGTTTTGTTTGCAAACAAAATGAGGTTGGTAGCATCAACTAACAAACTAATGGTAAGGAAAATAAGTATGATCAGTTGAACTCAAACTAGTATCCTAGTCTTTTTGAATGTATATATACCTTATGAATCTGTTTATGGATTGTTCCAATGATAGAGTATGCAAAAATATTCTGTGTTTGAAAAGTGGACTACTATGGCACAAATGTCTGTACAACTGATTGTGTACAGTCTCAAACTGAATGCTAATTGGCTAAACTATGATTTATATCATTTAACCTAATAGTTTTTGGACTCTGAAACATATGATGAACTTTTATTAACTTTCCATTATAGATTTTACAAATATATCTAACAAAGAAGCACTGTAACTCCCTATCACTGTAGATCACACTTTTGGATTAAAGAAAATTCGAACACAGTAAGTGAAATTCCCTTCTCAAATTTTGAAATAATTTAGAAGAGAAAATTGGAATTTTTAACCTACAAATGTTAGACAAGTCTCGATTTTTCAACTCTCATATATGATACTTAGCTTAGAGAAAGAAATGTGCACAAACATGCCCATGCACAGATATGGCATGCATGAAAAAACTACATCTGGCTTAGTGGGAATCATTGATTTTGGTTTTCCTGAGTACATAGTGGTGCAACATTTTTCATGTACATGACACTTCAACAAGCTAGATATTACATATGGCCCCACTTCGACATGGCTAATATCCCTCAAACCATAAGGGGTGAACCAAAAAAAAACCTACTTATGTAGCCAAACTGACCCATGACGTTTGGGCATATGATCTCTGGAGATTGGAATCGAGTGAGAAACTAGAAAAGCGACTGCCTTCACTACTAAACTAAAACCCTATGGGAAGTAGTGAAATTTTCAAAGGAAGTCTTAACAGTGAGAAAGAATAAAATTAAATTTGAAATTCAAGATTGAAAAGAGATGGGAAAGGGAGACTTTTCTACCAGATATCATGCTCTAGATAGAGGCTTAAGAAGAAAATTCTAATCTTTTATCACTTGATTAGACTACTAATTAGAATGCTCCTTCTCTTTTTGGTCCCAAATAGATGAGAAAATAAAAAAATATTTACTCAAAGTCCCATAATGAAAACACAAGATAAGTGAAAAAGTCACAGAAAGTTGTACCCACCAATGTATTACAATAATAGGAATATGCAGAAGGAACAATAGAACTCACCTCAGAGTTGCACTGAAATAAATCAAGATGCAATTTATTTTTCCAATCTTTGTACTTTCTTTCTAGATCGTTTGTGTGTACATCATACTCTGGCTGCCTGCAGAGAAGCATGCCCACGTAATCAATTTCACTTCTGCTTGCAATAAAATTTTACCCTAACTAAATAGAAAACTTATCCAATGGGATTAGTAATATATTAATAAATATTTATATATCTGTGCATGTGGGGTTCCTCATAAAAATAAATCTTCATATTCATTTCATTTGAGTTTCAGCGTCTAGATATTTACAAACTGAATATCCGAAAATAGTTCACTGAAGAATCCAGAGCTTGAACACTCTTGCTGATGGACACACCATAAATGGCCCAAAATCTCCCTCTGTGCCACATGCCCAAAATTTAATGATGGCACCTGTATAAATTTAATACAATATGCATGTATATTACCGGACTCCCCTAATCTAACAATTAAATCCACTGTTAAATACAAAATACTTCTACTCAATTCTTTGCGAAAATTAAATCGTTAATTGCAAAACAAATGAAGAAAAATCAAGCGCACATAACAAGCTAAAAACCCCAAATATCATATATTATGTATATCATGGAATCATGAAACAATATCATACAAATCTCAACTCATAGAGATCTCAGTAAAATATACAATCGTCTCACACTGTCATGCAGAAATTTGCATATCTATGCACCAATTTCTTGCCTCCAGATAACCTGCCTCCATTGCGCAATCCCTGCTGAAGAAGATCCATAAATGAATTCGATATTTCCTTGCCTTGACTACACAATCCTCATTGCAAACTCCAATGTGTGTGTATATGCATTGAATGCATCACTATAGTCACAACTGATAGTGAAACAAACCCTTTCACCTATCTCTCCACTGGGTCTCCACTGGATCTAATATGCAAGTAGTTAACTGCTGTATTGATTCAGTTGCAAGTAAGACACTACTGGTGAATTAATTAAACAATTAATTCACTCATCTTTCACTAGTGTATCTTTAGTTACAACTAGCACAACTGAGTTTAACTCACTTAATTGAGTTAAACTAAATAACAACTACCATAACTACTCTTCCAACTCTGTTATAACTACCACAATCAGTTACAATGAAGTCCATCATGCATGAGTCACAAACCAACCTTGGAATGTGTAATTCCTTTAGCTAACTAGTTTTCCACATCAATTAAATGAAATCAAGTGTTCCAAGAGAATAAGTTATTATTTATTGTCTAATTATCATTAAGGGCTAATAATAATTGACATGCATTTTATTTTTAGATTAGCGATCTATAAATAGAATTCGCCCATCTTCTAAAAATAGAAACTCATCTAAAGATATAATTTTCTCAACCATCTAGAATTAGCATCCTGCTAATTGTATAATATTCTCACCATTCTAAAAATAGACATCCACCTAAAAATAGCTTGTGGGCCCCACCTAGTGAAGGTGCTTAATTTTCACTAGGATCGTCATCTTGTTGAATCTCAATAGTCCCTCTCAACAAGAAAGGGATTATCCTTCACCCCAATCCTGTCTCTATGGTATTCGAATTTTCTCCTGGGGAGCGCCTTTATCAGAATATCTGCATCCTGATCTTCTGTAGGAATGCACTGAAGCAACATGATATTCTGCTGCACACAATCTTTGATATGATGATACTGAATATCTATATGCTTAGATCTATCATGAAACACATGATTAATCGAGAGTTTAATGCAACTCTGATTATCAAAATGAATCACTGTAGGATCTAAATGAGAACCGAACAAACCAACCAGGATCTTCCTCATCCAGATAGCCTCACATGTAGCTTGACTTGTTGCCATGTATTCTCCTTCTGCTGAACTGAGTGCCACAAATCTTTGTTTCCTACTGTACCAAGAAAAAAATATAAATCTAATACTGAAAACCCTTCCTAATGTGCTCTTTCTATCCGTTGGGCTGCCTACCCAATTTTCATCTATGAAGCCATGCAACTTCACCTCATCTATCTGTCTATACCATAAGCCATACTCAGATGTGCCCCTAAGATATCTCAGGACATGCTTGCCCGCCTTCCAAAAGAGCTTGGTAGGATTAACCATCGCTTGAATAAGTTGGTTCACCACATAGCATATGTCTGGTCTTGTATTAACTAAATACATGAGCGAAATGACCAATTGTCAATAGACAGTAGCATCCACTACCTTTGCCGATGTAGCATCCTCTTTCCTCTAGTTTCCTGGAAGAGGAGTATTCATTGGTCTACAGTCCTCCATGTGAAACTTATCGAGTATCTCCCGAGCATACTTGCCTTGAAACAAAAATAGTTCACCTTCTCGCTGCCATATTTCCAATCCAAGGAAATAATGAAGGAGGCCCATATCCTTCATCTCGAACTCCTTTTCAAGATCCTCCTTTCATGAGTGTACCAGTTGCTCATCACCAGTCAATATTAAATCATCAACATAAAGAACAATGATTAAAAGCTTACTCTCCACCACAATCTAGCATAGGTTTGCATCCACCTCACTCTTGGTGAAGCCAAGTCCAGTGAAACAGTTTTCGATCCGAGTGTTACCAAGCATGGGGTGCTTGCTTCAGCCCATAAAGTGCTATTTTGAGTCTTCACACATGAGACTCACTGCTAAAGATCTCAAATCCTTCAGGCTGCTCAATGTACACTTCTTCCTCAGTGATCCCATTAAGGAACACATTCTTCACATCCATGTGATGAATGTACCAACCCATCTGCGCTGAGAGAGCAAGGATGGTCCTTATGGAAGAATACCATGTGACAGGTGAAAAATTTTCTTCATAATCAATCCCCTCGAACTGTGAGAAGCCCCGGGCAACAAATCTTGCCTTATAATTCTTAACACTCCCATTAGAAACTTGCTTTACCTTGTAGATCCATCTTGAACTTGCCACTGATTAATCAACCAGCCTTGGAACAATTTCCCAAGCACTATTTCTAAAAATGGAGTCATAATCCTCCACCATGGAATCTACCCATGTGGGCTCCTACACTGCTTCCTGAAAAGAAGATGGCTCTGTCATGATACACTTGATCATGAGAGCCATGTATCTTGTGAATCGGTCAGGAGACTGTCTCTGTATGCGCTTTGAAGTAGGGGCTCTTACATTCTATGACGCATCAAGCTTCAGCCTCTCAGCTTCTCTGGTACGCCTTTTGCCAGTTCTGATGTTTGGCTCTACGTGAGTGGACTCCTCCACTCCATGATCCTCCTCCTATGGCTGATCCACATCTTGAGGCTCATCTTTGGGAACAAGAAGTTCCTCCTCTGCATGCAAGTGTAGCTCCCTCTCAAGAAACAACTTCATGGCTTTCTCCTCATTGAATTTTATCTCCCGTCGCACCACAGTCATCCGATTGTTTGGAAAATAAACACGATAATTATGGAGTGTTTCTTTGTACCCCACAAATATCCTAACTTCTGCAGTTAGCTCTAGCTTCTTCCTGGCATTCTTGGTCAGATGAACATAAACAGATGAGCCAAAAATCTTAAAGTGAGAAACATCTGGTTTCTTACAAGTAAAATCTTCTTCAGGTGTACTCATGCCAAGTACTCTACGAGGACAACATTTTTGCACATAAACTGCAGTGTTGCATGCTTCCGCCCACAAGTGCATTGGTAGGCCTTGATCATGTAGCATATCTTGCGCAACACCCACGATCGTTCTGTTCTTCCTCTCCGCGACCCAATTCTGTTGTGGGTTACGAGGCGCTATGAGTTCTCTTTGAATTCCTTCTTTGCTACATAAGTCTTTGAATTCGTTAGAGATATATTCACCACCATTATAGCTTTGGAAAGCCTTCACTTGCTTTCTGACTCTTCCACCAATACTTTAAACTCACGAACTTTACGAATGTTTGATCCCTTGACCATGAAGAAGATCTAGCATCTACGAGAACATTCATCGACAAAAATAACCCTTAATACTATCTTTTTGTTGTTGAAGCAACAGAATGGTCCCACAGTACATGCAATTCTCTCTAGGATCCTTGAAGCACGAGGACCTCTTTATGAAAAGGTGGTCTTCCTGGCACCACCTGTACCCTTTTAAATGATCTATCTGCAAGGTGTACCCTTGGGAAGTCCAAGAGAACACTTAAAATTTTTGTGGTGCCATGGTGAAGATGGCCATCTCTAGTGCCATAATTCGCCTCATCCCCGCTCACCACTTCTTTCTTGCCCACCATTGTATAATAACCATCTACCTCTAGCTTGTAGATATTCTTAACTTGAATCCTTATCCTCTTGGTTTGACCCATTGTTTTGTGTCGCAGGAAATCTTTTCCCTCGCTGAAAACAATGTCATGACCTCTGTCCTCCAACATCGCGATCGAGACCAAGTTCTTCTTCAGACCTAGAACATGCATAACATCTTTCAACAGAAATGGTTTACCTGAATCCCTCTCAAAGGTAATGGTTCCAATGTCGTTCGCACTGTATCTACCGTCGTCGCTCATCTCTATATGCATTTGGAGATCTTTCTCCTCCAAGTCACTAAACAACTTCTTGTCTCCTGTCATGTGGAAGGAAGCACCAATATCATGATACCACACCAATCCCATTGCGCTTGAAACCAAGCATGTGATCAAGGAGAAATCAAGGTCAAATTCCGAGGCTAAGGCCTCACCCACTGCAACTCCAACATCCTTCTTGTTCTTATTTTTTTTTGGGCAGTTAGTGGTGAGATGCCCATGTTCATGATAGTGAAAACACTTCACCTGGACAACCAGCCTTCTGCCTTTAGACTCGGATTTTGGATGGGATTTTCCTTCTTCTCATTCCTCGCTTTGGAAACCAAAGCACAATCCTCTTCATCATCATGCTTTGATGAAGAGCCATCCCTGGTACTTCACCTTATCTCGTCTTGCACTAGATCCAACCAAAGTCACTCCCAATCCGGAAATTTCTCCTGTCCATTGACAAAGTCTTGATAACTGTGCCAAATCTTCGGAAGTCCAAGGAGAACCAAGCTCACCAAGTCATCATCAACAACTGCAATTCCCACACTCCCCAACTCATCCCTACATTGGAAAAACTTTGTGAGAAACTTAGGAATACAATCGCCCTTCTCCATTTTTATTTTGCTGAGTTTGTCTTTCAGCGCCAACTTCCTATGGTCACTGCTGCTTTGGAAAAGATCTGTCAAAGCCTTCCACATGGAAAATGGAGTGCCTTTCTCGTGAAGGCTTAACACAATATGGTCTTTCACACCTTCCAACATAATTCTTTTTGTCTTCGCTACTTTATTTTGCCAGGGGTCAAGTAATGCAGCATCCATCAAAGTGGCTTAGGAACATCACTATTGATGAACTCCTTCAAGCCATTATCTTCAAGAACCACCTCCATTCTATCCTTCGAGGCTATGTAGTTAGAGCTTCCATTGAGTGCATACCCCAACCACAACCCATTGAAAGCCATTTCAATGTTTACTCAACTATCGAACCAAGAAATTCTTGCAGCAAATTTGAATTGTTCCACCAACACAAAGCTCAGCACTGCTTCAATATTAAAATATCTAGTGATTAACACTCCTCTGATACCATGTAGAAATTTAATGTAATATGCATGTATATTACCGGACTCCCTTGATCTAAAAATTAAATCCACTGTTAAATTCATAATCATTCTACTCAATTCTTTGCGGAAATTAAATCGCCAATTGCAAAACACATGAAGAAAAATCAAGCGCACATAACAATATGTTTTACTGAGAAATATTAAAGATAAAAACCCCAACTATAATATATTATGTATATCATGGAATCATGAAACAATATCATACAAATCTCAGCTCATAGAGCTCTCAGTACAATATACAATCGTCTCACATTGTCATGAATAAATTTTCATATCTATGCACCAATTCCTTGCCTCCTGACAACCTGCCTCCACTGCGCAATCCCTACTGAAGAAGATCCCTGAATGAATTCGATATTTCCTTGCCTTGATTGAAAAATACTCATTGGAAACTTCAAGTTGTGTATCTGCAGTTAATGCATCACAATAGTCACAATTGATAGTCAAACACATCCTTTCACCTATCTCTCCATTGTCGGGTCTCCACTGGATCTGACATGCAAGTAGTTAACTGCTGTATTTCTTTAGTTGCAAGTAATACACTACTTGTGAATTAATTAAATAATTAGTTCAATCATCTTTCACTAGTGTATATTTAGTGACAACTAGCACAACTGAGTTTAACTCACTTAACTGAGTTAAACTAAATAACAACTCTCATAACTACTCTTCCAACTCTGTTACAACTCTGCCACAATCAGTTACAATGAAGTCCATCATGCATGAGTCACCAACCAACCTTGGAATGCATAATTCCTTCAGCTGACTGGTTTGCCACATCAGTTAACTGAAATCAAGTGCTCCAAGAGTCTGATTATCATTAAGGGCTATTAATAATCAACATGCATTCTATTTTTAGATTAGCAATCTATAAATAGACTTTTCCAATATTCTAAAAATAGAAACTCATCTAAAGATATAATTTTCTCAACCGTCTAGAATCAAAATCTTGCTAATTTTAGAATATGCTCACCATTCTAAAAATAGACATACACCTAAAAATAGCCTGCAGGCCCTACCTTGTGAAGGTGCTTAATTTTCACTAGGATCATCATCTTGTTGAATCTCAACAACTCCTTGAGCATTTTCCGAGGAGGAAAATCTCCAAAATTTTGTTGAGTAATAAAGAAGGCCATTGGGGCAATTGGGCATGCAGTTTTTTTTGTAAAAAACATATGAGCATCTAGAAAGGGTCAAACTAGACAAGCATTGAGTCCCAAAAGTTCGGTGCAGAAGGGAATCAAAGGCATGATAAGGAGAACATAAAGAGAATAAGGCATCTTGAGTGAAATTTGCAACCACAGCGAAGGCGCCAAAGAAGAGGAAGAAGATCCCAGTAGCTTCGCTCTCTATTTTGTTTTTAACGAATGTTATCCTCCTAGTTTGCAAGCCAATCCTCATGGTTCAAAGCTAAAAATCCTAGTTTGAAACTAAGATATCCTGGTTTGAAACGTTTTTACTTCTGTCTAGATGATTGTTAAAATTGGCAACTAGGGCCAAATTCCACTTTGGTCTCCTCATTTGATGAAGATAATAAATCCATTATATTCCTCTTTTCAAGACGACCAAAATCAATATAAATTTTGTCCAATTTGGATATGATAAAATATGTATTCATTCAAAAGAAATGTTATAAGTCTTGACTTGGTTTAGGCTAGAAAAATTGAAATTTTAATTTTAATTTTGCCTCCAAAATTCCATGTCTAAAGTGCATATAAGGAAACTCTCCTCACGTCATTTTGACACATCGATCATCAAGGATGTCTTTGCAATTTGGTCAACAAAGTGAGTGCACTATGGTTTGGGTTTCTTCTATGGTAGCGTGAGTGGAAGAATGGCTTGATTTCTTCTATGGAAGTGTGGGTGGAAGTGTAGCCTGATTTATAGTTCTATTTCATGTACAAATCATCGTTGTGGATAGGGATTATTTATGGTGGGTTTATCTTGCAACTGGAAGACCACAATGAGGAGTCCCCCTTACAACCAAATCCAGTGCCCAACTGTTGTATCAAATCATTGAGATTATCTCCTAGACAGTTGGAGCTTATTGAAAGGTATTTGGTTATGTTGAAGATTAGATCTGCTATACATAGTTGGTCACGTTGAGTAAGACTATTTATGATATAATACTGCATGCCACAATCCATCCTATAAGGTCATGGATGATGGATCAACTAATAGAGCCAGTGCATGAAATTATATGAGGGTAGTTGTTGAAATATTTTCCCTAAATCAGATCCATCAGTTATGATGAGGCACCCTAACCAGAAGATTGATTAAGTTCAAGAGCAGTGTTGTTATAGGAAAGTTATTTTGTTCTCATCAATGTACTCTCTCTATTGAACACTTGATATTTGATAATAAGATGAATTTATCAATGGTTTTCCCCATCTTAGGGTTTTTCCCTGGCTTGTGCCATATCATTGTGTACCCTTGTCTTGAATTGTCTTCCGCTTGTTCATTCAATGTTCTTTCGTTAGTTACTATCATGTGATGATTACTATGACTACTTATGATCTAATGGAATTAATAATGGGCTTATGAAGTAACTATATCAAGAAAAGAACATTTTAACTAAAATGAACATAGAATCATAGCTCAGGTGAGGACAAGCCCAAGCTGGAGTAAAAGAGAAAGAAATCACCAAGGGAATTTTGTTGACAAGTTCTCATGATTTTTGCAATGGCATATGAGAAATTTCTGAAGTATAATCTATGATTCTAGTCCTGGTTAGGACTCAAGATCAACCAAAAGCAACTTGAAAGATAAATATTCCTGTGGAAAAAGTTTAATAAGAGATTTGTTTCTCATGTTCTGCAAATAGGATTTCCGTCTCATGTATAGCTGGAATGAACTATTTTCTAAAGTGTCATGTTTCTAGTAAAGAAAACTAAAGTTGAATATTTGGGAACATTTTTTTAAATTTATTTCCTTACGGGTTGTCATTGGAAATTTATTGTCCTTTGCAGGTGACATGAATATTTTTATGGATGCTCCAAACTATATCTATCTGGTCACATATACTCCTCTGTGGTCCTCAATGATCCTTAACAATATTTTATCAGAATCTAAAATTCTGAGTAGGAAGGAGTATTTTTGGGCTAAAATTAGCATTATTGGGCACACACTCTTTTTTTTATGTGCTATGGCTCGACCCTTTTGTTGGGGCACATTTATGCGAATAAATTGAGCTTGTTCAAGTTATAAGCAACATGACTCCATTTGTGGATGAATCTATGTGGATCTATAATCGAACTACCTTCTACCTAAGGTTTGGACCTACTTATGATTTTTTCAATACCTGCGGCTTGGGATTATAACATCAAAATCCTTCAAATAAGCTCCATTGGACAGTTCAAAAATTTGTTTTACAGGTCTGAAGTATTTTGATGATTAAAGTTGTTTTGCTCCTTCCAAAGCGCATTAGAATTCTTGAACATCTGAAGTTGTGTGTAAGGGTATTGTTCTAGCATGATTCAAGCCCAATAAATTCCTTATTTAATGCTCGCAATATGTATCTCCTTGCAAATAAATTTGGCATTAATAATCCCAGACACTAAACTCTATTAAATACTTGAGACAGTTTGTGAAGGTAGTTTATTCCTGGAAAAAACTAGAGCAACATTTGAGGTATGTTTAAATATAGACATGAAGCATCAGTGACATGTGCTGAGGCCTAATCAAACAGTACAAAAATCACCTATTTGAAGACCATTCCATGGGAAAATATGTGGTATTCCAACAATGATTTGTTACTATACTTAACAACACTTTAAAGATTGTAGCAGATCGAAGATTGACAATCTATCATAAATTGAAGAAATGGGCATTGGAGAATCCTTTTTCTATGAAGTGACATCTTAAGGATGAAATTATCAGTGTCACATTTTTTTTCATGAAGATTCAGCTGCCAAACAAGAAAAGGGTTGCATAGGACAAAAATATTGTTGACTAAAATAGTGATCAAGTATTGTTTTATGCAGCATAAATCAGATTGACCAAGTGTAGTAGAGTGTAAGAATTAAGAACATTTGGTTTCTTATAGTGCCCATTTGAAATGAATCTTTGAGAGTCTGAACTTCTCATGATGATATTTATATGATTGGAAGAGAATGAAGTCATATAATACTGAGAAAGAATCAGAGATAAAGGTTGGCAATAATCTTGCAAATAGTGATGGCATGATGACAGTAATATGGAAATAAGGCAGTGATTGTATTCTTGAGTTAAATACAGTGATGTTGGGGCATGGCAAGGAAAGGAAGTGACACCTTAACCTTTTGACTATGTTGACTAAGCAATAGTGTCCAGTATGACAATAGGGCTTTGTCAATATTATGTGGCATAATAACCTTCATAGAGTGGACGTGAATCTCAAGATGAGAAACCGACAAACAAATTAGAATACAACCTTTATATCTCATAAAGAAAAATAAATGATGCATATAGCAGAGAGTTGTGCCTAAAGTATAGAAGAAGATAACAAAAAAAAAGTGCACCTTAGACTCTTGCCATCTAAGTGGGTACCTCTATATCCGGATCTCTGAAAGGATACAAAGAAAAGAAGTGAATCAATTAAGAAATATTTTTTTTCATTATGATTCTATCCAAGCCTTCATTTTCATGCTCCACCAAGGAAAGGAGATGGTTGTGGCTATTAAGCCTGACCTACAGTTGATGAAAGCCTTTTGAAAGTTGAAAGGAAGTAGAAATATTTCAGAAAACTAGGAAAAGTTATATATCAACTCCTCTTCATACTGAAATACTTGAACAAATTAATATCTCCTCTTGCCCATTGATTATTTTAATAAAATTGTCCATGTAATTAGGACTGATAACCAGTTGAAGATGTCTCATTGGGAAAGATCTCTTTTCAAATATTCATAGGGAGCTATAATTCAGGGGGAGCTGATGTTTTCTTTAGCTTTAAGCATAAGTTGTCGGTCCAGACATTTTGCAAGTACTCTAAGGTACACTATCAAAATTGCTGAAGCACAAGTATGATGAATAGTAAAGCTATAATTCATATTAATTTATAAGGCTGAAGTCCGGAAGCTTCGTTTAGGCTATACATTGAAAGAAATCATCCAAGTGAGGTAGCTCTTTAGTGAGCCATGTTATATTGTAGAAGAGGATTTCGAGAATACAGTACTTCTCATACCTCTTCATTTGGTACAACTGCGGTATGGCTCGGATCAACAAGAATGGAATGGTGCTTGAAGAAAATGTTAAACTCAACCTTGGAGAAATAATTGAAGATCATGGCCTTGAGACATGTCTGTGATGCTTGATTTTATGAACAATTTACCTCTATCATATATGCCTCAGCCCTCATATTTTCAGTCTGAGAGGGAGTTATCTGTTGGATCCTCCCAGCAAGTATATCCAAGAACATCCTTGTTTATGGGAGTGCACTATCAAGATCGTAAATTATCTACTTAACAAGGGAAATCTAATCATGTTTCCATCTCTAGAAAGTTTTAGGGCTGTGATCTCCTTGCGTAAGAGGGATTAACATCAATATCTTCTTTTTCGAGATATGCAAGAAGATGAGGACTTCTAAAGTGTTTCTATGATCTTAGAAGGAAGAAAAATATTTATTTATGTGCTACTGGGTGGAGCAATGAGACTCTTATTGACACTTTGTTCATCAATTTAATCACCAAGAACTAGTCTTGGTTTTCATAAAGCAGCTTAATACTAATCCTTATATAAAGGGATCTCTGGCTAAGATTGATCATTGAGCTCTAGGAGCTCCCTAGAGCAAGTGCTATGGGCTATGAGTATTACCTAAATTGATGAATTGTACTTCTGGTGGGTAGCTCACCTTCCCTATGATACCCATGGTGGTTTCCCTTGTGTGTAGGGTGAAGTGATTCCACCACCACAGTAAGCCTACACGTGAGTAGTTGACATGTGTGTATGTTGATGGTCACAATCCCCTATGATGGGTTACATATTGTGCTCAAAAATTGAATATTTACCACTTATGTAGGTAAGTGAATATCCCTTATGATGAATATTTACTGCCTACAACGCTGTGAGAAAGATAGGTAGTTCACACTTTCTCTGCGAACTTTTAATGAGAGATGCATATAGGCTTATAATGACTTGTATTTTAGTGAGGATATGATTAAATTCACCCTTTCCCCACATGTAGGATTCTCATTCCCTACGGTTAATGGTTGACATGTCAGTGGGATGTGGTTAACCCTTTCCCCACGTGTATGATCCTTCCTACTATTGATGGTTTATGCATGCGTGTAGGAGGTGGCTCATTCTTTCCCTACTATATCTGTTCTTTCATGCATGTAGGAGGTGGTTCATCCTTTCCCTACATATGATTGTGAGGTGTTTCTGTAGGATGTGGTTTTTCCTTTCCCTACATGTGATTGTGATGTGTTTCTATAGGATGTGGTTTGTCTTTTCCCTACGTATGATTATGAGCAGGATGTTCATTCTCTGCTGGTGTTTCTGCATCATCCTACCCATGTAGTCCGAGACACATGGGAAGTACCTCTCATCTAGCCAATGAATTGGGAAATGAGGATAGAGACCATAACAGTACCGATGGACGCATCGTGTATTATTGTACTTTCTATGTCTAGGATGCATGGTGCTCAAAAACTTGATTTTGGATCAAGTATGGTTGAGGTTTTTACCTCTAGACTGACTTTGGGTCAGTGGAGAACAACAAGGTCTTGTGACTCACTCTCGATCAATTATTCTTTATTATTCACATCATTTTTCAGCAGAGAAGAGAAGAGATGACAAAGATGGTTCATGATGACAAGATGGCTTGATGATCTAGGGCAGCAGATAGATTGGCAGGTTGAATTCTCCCTAGTTGAGAGGGAGTGTTAAAATTGGCAACTAAGGCCAAATTCCACTTTTGTCTCCTCATTTAATGAAGATAATAAATCCAATATATTCCTCTTTTCGAGAGGACCAAAATCGATATAAATTTTGTCCAATTTGGATAAGATAAAATATATATTCATTCAAAAGAAATGTTATAAGTATTGATTTGGTTTTGGCTAGAAAAATTTTAATTCTAATTTTAATTTTGCCTCCAAAATTCCATGTCTAAAGTGTATATAAGGAAACTATCCTCACCTCATTTTGACACATCGATCATCAAGGATGTCTCTACAATTTGGTCAACGAATTGAGTGCACTATGGTTTGGGTTTCTTCTATGGCAGTGTGGGTGGAAGAATGGTCTAGTTTCTTCTATGGCAGCGTGGGTGGAAGAATGATCTAGTTTCTTCTATGGCAGCATGGGTGGAAGTGTAGCTTGAGTTATGGTCTAAGTTCATGTACAGATCAGCATTGTGGATACGGCTTCTTTATTGTGTTTTATCTTGTAGATAGAAGACCACGGTGAGGATTCTCCCTTACAACCAAATCTAGTCCCCATTTTTTGTATCAGATCATTGAGATTATCTCCTAGATAGCTAGAGCTTATTGAAAGGTATTCGGTTACCTTGAAGGAAATATCTGCTATACACAGTTGGTCGCATTGAGTAAGACTACTTGTGAGCTAATGTTTCATGCCACAGTCCATCCTATAAGGTCATGGATTAGCTCATATATCCAATGTAGGAAAGTCTATGAGGGACATTGTTGAAAGATTTTCCCTAAATCAGATCCATCAGTTATGTTCAGGTGCCCTAATCAAAAGATTGACTAAGTTCAAGAGCAGTGTTGTTATACACAAGTTATTTTGCTCTCATCAATGTACTCTCTCTATTGAACACTTGATATTTGATAATAAGATGAATTGATCAAGGGTTTTCCCCATCTTGGGGTTTTTCCCTAGCTTGTGCCATTTCTTTATGTACCCTTATCTTGACTTGTCTTCTACTCGCTCATTCAATGTTATTTCGTTAGTTACTATCATGTGATGATTAATATGATTTCTTATGCTCTAATGGAATTAATTATGGGCTTATGAAATTAACTAAAATTAAAAATGATGAACCTAAATATCTAGGTTTGAATCATTGATATAAATATAAGTATTGCATATATTCTTTTTTTTTAAATAATAAAGTAGTTTGAATTGGAAAAATGGTGTTGAACCATAGCGAAGGTACATCCATAGATGTTTGTAGCAAAATGTAGCATAATATTTTGTAACTAAACTAACTCGATCATGTTGATTGTCTCTATCCTACTACAAGGCTCTAGAGTCCAAAAAAATCCATAAGGATACAATTTATGGAATAGGTGTAATATGTGATAGCAATTGATAGGCATTCAACAAAATTTAAACCAAGGTGGATTCTTAATCATCTATGATAATAAAATTATCTAGTAAGGCTACATGGTTGAGGTATGTCAGGAAATCCAATTGACGCACCTTGGACTAAATTTATTGAAGACACCTGACGATCTCTTCCTCGTGCTTCTCCCTATTGCATAGCCTATGCATTTTTCATTTGGAGCTAGAGATGTTGGATTTCCATACTCACATATTGAATCTGTTGGAAGTGAGTGGAGGGAATATTAGTTAGCACATCCACCTAAGCTGACAAATAATCAAGCTTCGTACTCAACACCACTATCTCCATTCTAATATCCTCATCTACCACCCGCTCTTTCTTTCCTGCACTACATTTATTTCCTTTTTTGTCTTCCATGCCTCCCATAATACATACAAAGTTTATGATCTTCCATCCCCTGTCCAAATTTCCTATGACATTCCCGTTAATTATTGTGCCAATTACATTGATGACCCTTCTTTCCATAGAGTGTTTTGGAACTAAATCTAGAAAAATATAACAAAGATGTCCGCTGAGCAAGTTACCTCCCTGAGTGCCTTCAATTCCCAATTGATTGATGCACAAGGAGAGGGAGTAATATAAAACTTAACTTCTCTAATCCTCCATGACCTTGCCTTTTTAGTCTCATTTTGTGTTGAATATTTCCCACTACCAACTTTCATGGGGTGACTACTTCTAGGGATGGGCCAGACTTGACTATACCATGCCATTCACACAAAGAAACTCCTCTCTTCACCTATTAAGGTATTCCAATTGCATATATGATTGTTTGGTACCTCTCATGGAATCCTCCCAAGACTTGAAAACATTTTCCTCTGACTTACTTATCACAATATGGCGATTCAACTTAACTCTATCATTGTTGTCAGAAGACAGTGTGTGATTACCACATTCCAGGCATGCAGAATGAAATAATTCCATGATTTTTAATTGAGTAGACATATCCAATAAATTATGGCATCATTTCCTCCCTCATTGTTCCTTTAATATGAATTCTTTCAGGTGCTAGTGATAAGGCTTGGTCAACCATCCTATCAGCTATAGCATTGAGGTATCTTAGAACATGATTTACTTGTGTGATTGGAAATGTCACGGCTAAGAGCCTAAAGAAAATTTTCTCAACACAAGATGACATATGGTGTTATTGGAGTCTGCTATTATAATGAGGGACCTTATTGGATAAGAAGAAACCAGAATAAGGCCTTGAAGGATTACAATATTTTCCTAGATCCCAATTGTAGCCTAATTCAATCTGTCCTTTAGGGCTGGAAAGAACCTTCCCCATGCACTTGCCACCCCTAGAAGCATTGCAAATATTCTTGAAGATGTGTCACAAAGAATGGCTTCTGCAAAAAATTGTAATCTGAAAGCACAATTTTGTTTGAGGGAGGTATACAATTTATGCATTTCAGAGTATTGCATAAGAGATGATCCAATTAATCTAAAAAATGATACTTTGTTTGGGAATAGTATTTATAGTTTCTATTTTTCATATAATGCATAAAGACCAGTTGGTTGTAGTAAAATATCTAAATATCATCTAATCCGTCTAGCAAACAAGTTGCAATTGAGATGAGCTTTGTTTTCAAACAAAATGAGGTTGGTAGCATCAACTAACAAACTAACTGTAAGAAAAATAAGCATCAATTCAATTCAAACTACTCTCTTGGTATTTTTGAATGTTTATATACCTTATGAATCTGTTTATGGATTTCTGCAATGATAGAATATGCATAATATTCTATGTTTTAAAATTGGACTACTATGGCACAAATGTTTGTATAACTGATTGTTTACAATGTCAAACTGAATGCTAAATTGTTAAACTATGATTTATATCATTTATCCAGACAATTTTTGGGCTCTGAAATATATGACAAACTTTCAATAATTTTCCATTCTATATTTTATAAAAATATATATCAAAGAAACAATGTAATTCCTTATCAAGTATATCACACTTTTGGATTAAATAAAATGTCAACACAGTAAGTGAAATTCACTTCTCAAAGTTTGATATAGTTTAGAAAAAAAAAATTGGCATTTGTAACCTAAAAATGTTAGACAAGTTTCGATTTTTCAACTCTCATATATGATACTTAGCTTTGAGAAATATATGTGCACAAACATGCCCACACACACATATGGCACGCATGAAAAAACTTGATCTGGCTTAGTGGGCATCAACAATTTTGGTTTGCCTGATTACACAGTGGTGCAACATTTTTCCTTGTGCATGACACTTCAACAAGCTAGATATTACATACGGCCCCACTTCTACATGGCTAATATCCCTCGGCCCATAAGGGGTGAACACATAGCGACCTACTTATCTAGGAAAATCATTTCGCGACGCTTGGGCATATGCTCTCAGGAGATTGGAATGCAGTGGGAAACTAGGAAAGGGAATTCCTTTGCTACTAAACTAAAACCCTGTGGGAAGTAGAGAAATTTTGAAAGGAACTCTAAATAGTGAGAAAATAATAAAATCAAATTTGAAATTCAAGAGAACAAAGACATGGAGAGGGAGACTTGTGTGCCAGATACCATGCTCTGGATAGAGGCTTAAGAAGCACATTATAAGCTTTTATCACTTGAGCGGACTAGTGAGCCTAATAATCCTTCTCTTGCTGGTCCCAAATAGATAAGAAAATGAAATAAATTTTACTCAAAGTCCCATAATGAAAACACGATATTAGTGGAAAATTCACAGAAAGCTGCAACCCACAAATGTATTACAACAATAGGAATATGCAAAAGGAATAATAGAAATGACCTAAGATTTGCACTAAAATAAATCAGGATGCAATTTCTTTTGCCAATCTTTGTACTTTCTTTCCATATTGTTTGTTTGTACATCATACTCTGACTACTTGCAGAGAAGAAAGCCCACATAATCAATTTCGCTCATGCTGGCAATAAAATTTTACTCGAACTAAATAGAAAACTTATCTAATGGGATTAGTAATATATTAATAAATATTTATATATCTGTGTGTGTGAGGTTCTTCATAAAAACAATTTTCATATTTGTTTCATTTGAGTTTTATCATCCAGAGATATACAGACTGAATATATGAAAATAGTTCACTGAAGAATCCATAGGTTGAACACCCTTGCATAATGGGCACACCAAAAATGGCCCAACAACTCTCTATGTGCCACATGCCCAACATTTAACGAAGACACCTTGAGCGTTTTCCAAGGAGGAAAATGTCCCAAAGTTGTTTGAGTGATGAAGAATGCCACTAGGGAAATTGGGCATACATTTTTTTTTATAAAAAACATATGATCAGCTAGAAAGGGTCAAATTAGATAAGTAATGAGACCCAAAAATTTGGTGTAGAAGGGCGTCGAAGGCATGACAAGGAGAACATAAAGAGAATAGGGAATCTCGAGTGAAAGTTGCAGCCAAGGTAAAGGTGCCAAAGCAGAGGAAGCAGATCCCAACATCTTAGCTCTCTATTTTGTTGTTAATGAATGTTATTTTCTCATTTTGCAAGCCTTGCTATTAACCTAATGTTATCCTCCTGGTTTGCCAATGAATCCTGCTTGGCCATACCCCGCTAATACTCTTTGGCCATACCCTTTGATTTGGAAAATGAAATTTGAATTGGCCCTACCCGACCAATGCTCTTTGGCCATACATTTGAGTGGGAAAATGAAATTCCAAATGAGAACCCCAAAACTTAAAAAGAATGTTATTAGAAATTAATATTATTGCTAGCCAATATTGTTTTGGAAATACCCTCGTAAATTTGAGTGGGAAAAGGAAATTCCAAATGAGAAGCCCAAAAGTTTTACCATAATGTAAAAAAAATAAAAATTTAATATAATAAAAATTTTGATTTTTTTTAAAGTTGTCAAAGGTTATAGATGTTTTAATATTTTTCAAAAAGAAAGGTAGTTGAATTTGCAAGTTATTTTGTTTTTTCAATTTTTTTATTTTTTATTTATTTTTGCACCTTTAGAAATATTTCATTGTTTCGTCTTGGCACTTGGTAGATCGAGAGTTAAGATGGATCTAGATCAATTTATTTATTAATTATAGTTATAGTTATAATTTTTTTTATATATAGAGTCAAAACTTTAAAGAGGACATCAAAATATCTTTTACCATGAGAGAGAAATTCAATAATTATGGAGAAACCCTATAGGCCCATGGAAAAATTGTAGGTAATGAAAGGGGTGTGGAGTTTCTGACTATAGCGAAGCGTAGTATTGACGAGAGTGAATGGGCTCTGGACAATGTCAGTCTCTGAAATCCTTGTCAAAATGCAAAATAATATTAAATGATAACCATGAGATTTTTATTCACATTATGTATATTTTTAAAGCACAAATATCATCATCATGATAAACCCTTTGAAGACACACAACTACTCATGAAATATATCTTTTGAGATGAAATGTTGGTCTCTTACTATCAGACCCACATGAAGGAGGAGGAGTTGGTGGATTATGTATTGGAGGAGGGGATTTTCAAAAAATTTGGGCTAGCTAAAAGATTTTATCCATTCACATTTGGAAATTAGATCGAAAGGTCACCATGCCTCGGTTTTCGGGCCCACAATAATTTTATAGGGCAGCCCTCTAGCGATTCAGAGGCCCTAACCCCTACTCCAATTGCACATTGTTTGGGTCCTCTAGTTTCAGCCAGCCTAGGGCTCGAGGACATTTTTGTGGAGTTGCAAAAATATTCATGGAGTTATCTAGCTTTGAGTTTGGTTTCCCTTTCATCCTAGATATCAGAGAAAGACATGTAATGTATTATGAATTTCTTAGGGTTTTTGGAAGTTTTAGAAGTTACGACTTTCTTCGATTTTTCTTTTTTTCTTGTCCTTCATCTCAAGTGCCATTGGCCTTTCCCTCCTTGGACTAACTTGGGGAGGAGAGCCTTGCCCTGATGACAAAGGAAGGTCAAACTGATGTTGATAATATATGAATCCATCTATAATGTTAAAATTTAGAGACAAATGAGTATTTAGAATTTTAACACTATATATGGATTCAAAGACCCCTTTGTCTATAAATTTAACACCTGCATATGAATTCAAAGACCCCTTTGTCTATAAAGTTTAACACCTACAGATGAATTCAAAGACCCTTGTAGTGAAATGAAACACTTCAATATTAAAATTTAAATTTTCCATTTCGAGAGTGACATAATTAAAAATTACTAATATAAATGGATAATTCATATACTTGTTGTACTTATTATTTGGTCATACTTTTATTCTTGGACTACAGTAGTCATTTACTTTAATCATTATTAATTTTGTCACTTATTATCTAGTCATATATTTTAGTCATGGACTAAATTAGTCATTTTAGTTAGTCATTTTTAGTTCAGTCACTTATTTTCTAGTCATATATTTTATCCTAGACTAAATTAGTCATTTAAGTTAGTCATTTTTAGTTCGATCACTTAAAATTGCTCAAATTTAGTAGTAATTCACTTCAAATAATTGCGGTGAATAACTCTTTTAGTCACCTAGTCACTAGTTTCATCATTTTCTACTAGTGGTAGCAGATCAGGAAATTACAAAAATGTTGTGAAGAATTCAACAAACAAGCAATTTGGGAAAATTCTACAAATGCCCAAATGGACAACTGAAGAAAGACCAAAGGAGTCATTCAGCATACTAGAATTTGGTCAATCTCAGAAACCACCATTGCAATGTTAAGGTTCTGGCGAGGCACATTACTTTAAGAATTTCCCACATAGCAGAAGAAATGAACTGACAACTAATCTACAAGAAGTGTCTATGGTGGGGGATGTCGCTCGAAATATACCACAGATTAATGCTGCGCTGGACGATCGACAAGCATATTTCCAGCCAACTATGATAGAAATGGAAGGTAATTTAAAATCCCAAACTGTTTCTATTTTAATTTATCCTAGTGCTAGTTTAAGTTACATAAACCCCCGAGTAGTTGAAAATTGTAAGCTTCAAAGACAGAAATTTAAAGATCCATGGCTGGTGCAATTAGCTATGGGAGAAAAAAGACGAGTTAATACCAAAGTCTCAAATTTTTTGTTGGGTGTAGAAACACAACAAATTACTATAGAGTTGAATATCCTTCCTTTGGGCTCCGATGAAATTTTATTGGGAATGCACTGGTTGGAAAGACATTGGTCCCTAGTAGATTGTAAAGAGAAAATTATCCATTTTAAGGTTAAATATGGAACTCGTCAAGAGTTTCAAGGAACGAAGAAGCCACTTCGATTGCATCCCATTACTGCATCTCAGCTGAGTAAATGTACTATAAAGGGCTTCCAACTATATGCAATTCAAGTGGGCTTTCTAACTCCAAGGACAAGACCTTGATGATGGAAAACATACTCATTGTCCAAGAATTCAGGGGCATATTTCCTGCAAATATACCAGTATTACCACCAAGGCGAGATATTGATTTCACCATAGAGTTAATACTTGGGGCATCACCTGTATCAAGAGCACCTTACAGAATGAGTGTGCCAAAATTAACAGAACTAAAAATGCAGATGCAAGAATTATTGGATAAAGGGTATATTAGGCCAAGTGTGTCCCCTTGGGGTGCACCAGTACTGTTTGTGAAGAATAAATATGGGACAATGCAAATGTGTATGGACTACTGACAACTCAATAAACTAATTGTCAAAAATAAATACTCGATGCCCCGTATTGATGACATTTTTTACCAGGTGAAAGGAGCAACTGTATTTTCCAATATTGACCTGAGATCTGGGTATCATCAGATAAGAATTAAAGATGAAGACATATCTACAACAACCTTCTATACCAAGTATGGAAATCATGAATTTGTGTTGCTACCTTTTGGATTAACTAATGCACCAACAACTTTCATGAGCTTGATACATGGAAAATTTCACCCATTTCCGAATAAATTTGTTTTAATTTTCATTGATGATATTTTGATTTACTCTAAAAATGTTGGGGAATACAAAGAACATTTACGTTTGGTGCTTAAAATGCTACGAGAACACTAACTCTATGCCAAATTCAGTAAATGTGATTTCTACAAAGAACAAATCCAGTATTTGGGCCATGTAATATCTACTAAAGGGATTTCTGTGGATCCCGAAAAGATCAAAGCAATTATGGAATGGAGAGTTACCAGGAACGTAGCTGACATACGTTCATTCATGGGCCTAGATGGTTACTACCAATGGTTCATTGAAGGATTCTCTAAAATATCCTTCCCTATTACCTCCTTGCGGCGAAAGGGGCGAGTCTATAAGTGGACTGCGGAGTGTCAAATCAGTTTTGAACAACTAAAAAAATTGTTAACTACTACCCACGTACTAAAAGTAGCAAACCCAAGTGGAAATTTTGAAGTCTGCACGGATGCTTGCAAGGAAGGGGTGGGAGCAGTATTGACCCAAGAGGGTAAGGTTCTAACATATGAGTCTAGGAAATTAAAGGATCATGAGCAGAGATACTCTACCTATGATTTAGAGTTAACAGCAATAGTACATGCCCTTCGAGTCTAGAGACACTACTTGTTAGGAAAAAGGTTTATACTAAGAAATGATCAAAAGAATTTTGACCATTTATTTCAAGCAATCAGATTTAAATGCCAACCAAGCAAGATGGAATGCATTCCCAAGCAAATTTTATTTTGACATTCAACATGTGAAGGGAAAGGAAAACCAATTTTTTGATGCTTTAAGCAGAAAATTGCATTTCATTTATGAACTTTATGTTAATCAAATTGAATCTAAGTTCCAGGAGAAAACCATGGAAGAGACAAAGAGAGATCCTGAATATCAGTTTATGTGGTAGCAATCGAAGGAAGCCGAAAAGAAGGGTAATTCACTAGATTATGAAGTTAATGGTGAACAACTTTTGACTTTCCGGAAAAATGTATGTATTCCAAATCAGTTGAGTTTAAGAGAACTGATATTGGACGAATATTACTGAAGTTCTTATGTGGGACACCCCGGATATCAAAAGATGTTAACATCAATTAGAAAAGACTATTTTCGGCCTAGAATGCATAGGAATATTGCTAAATACTTTACCAAATGCTTAGAATTTCAGCAATTTAAAGTAGAGCACCAACACCTAGCCGGATTACTTCAGCCTATCCCTATACTGGAATGGAAATGGGAATTCATCTCCCTCGATTTCATCACGGGATTTCCAAGAAGTAAAATAGAAAATGACTCAATAATGGTGGTGGTGGATAGACTTAGTAAGGTGGCTCATTTCATCTCGGTACAGTCAACTTACAAGATTGTACAAATAGCTGAAATTTTCATGAGAAAAGTATTCAGGTTACACGGTATGCCAAGATTCGTCATCTCCAATTTAGCACCGCTTACCACCCTCAAACTGACAGATAAACAAAGAGGGTGGATCAAATACTGGAAGACATTTTGTGCATGTATGTGATGCAGAAACCCACCAAATGGGAGGAATATTTACATCTGGTTGAATTCACATATAATAATAGGTATCAAGAATCTCCTAAGATGATCCCTTTCGAAGTAGTATACGGAAGACAATGACAGACTCCCATGAATTGGAGTAGTCCAGGAACCAGATTGATGTTAGGGCTAGATATGTTAGAGTAAATGGATGGAGAAGTGAAAAATATCAGACATAATTTTAAAGAATCCCAAGACAGGAAAAAGATATATGTAGATCATAAAAGAACTTTCTAGGAATTTGATGTGGGTGATCACATGTACGTGAGAATTAAACCAAAGAAAAACACTTTGAGATTGAACTCTTGTGCCAAATTGGCTCCCATATATTGTGGGCCATTCCAGATCTTGGAACGGAATAGGGCCAATGGCTTCTCTACTAGCCCTACTTGTCATATTTCAGTACATAATGCGTTCCAAGTATTTCTATTGAAGCGATACATACATGACCCCCAACATGTGATACACTGGAAGAGCATACATGTAAATTATGTTTACATTCTAGTTTACAATAAAGAGGGGAATTAATTAAATAATTATGAATCTATTGATTGCAGGTTGAACCAGACAATGAAATTTTGGTAGAACCTCATCGTATCCTTGATCAGAGAGAAATAACGCTCCGGAGGTGAGTCATCCACCAAGTTAAAGTGTAGTGGAAGCACTTTTTCCTAGAGGAGGCTACCTGGGAGGATGAAAATTATGTTCAAGAAATATATCCCAAACTATTTTTGTAATCAAATAACACCGAGTACGGTGTTTGCCTTAAGATGGGGAAGATGTAACACTCCGATTTATTTTCTAAATATGGTCAATATACTTTTATAAAAACATTTGAATTTTTAACAAATATGACTATTCGTAATGAGACTGAAATTTTATCTTTTTTGAAAAGAAAAATAAAAATATGAATAATTGTCTTGAATGGTTATTTTAACTGAATGGTAAAATAATTTCCAAGATCCAGGGTAAAAAGAGTAAAGGCAGTTTTTGGCAGTTACCTTCCCCAGGAGGATAAAAACAAAATCTTGAGAAGGAGAAGTGGTTCTGTAGAAAAAGAAGAGATGGGTTACAACAAGAATGTTGTGAAGAAATTGTCCAGAGCTAGTGGGTACCAGTGGAGCTCTAATAACCTAGAGAGAGTATAAGCTGGACAATGGTCCTAAGGCTTAACTCTTGAAATATTCCTGCTACCTAAGACCTGGTGTGGAGCACGGGGGGAGAAGAGGACGTGATAACCTCTCACAAGGTTGGGAGGAACCATCATTTAAGGACATAAAGGTTAGAGGTAAGTATTTACTTCTGTAACGATAAATCTATGTGATTTGGAAAGTGAAGTCTGAGTTCATTAAAAGGCTAAGATATTATGAATTTTTCTGTAAATTATGAGGAAATAGTACCCTGAGATGCATATAGAAATATGTAGTAAACTGAGAAAAATTTACAGAGAGCTTAGAGAAATTATGTAAGTCTATAGGAGGCTAAATATTTTACTGTGTAAATAGGATTGGCAGAGTTTAACTACTTTGTTTTCGAAGGATTTCTATTCATGCAAGATAGGTCCAGTTAAGCACTTTCAAAAAGAAAGAATTTTGAAATAACAGGTTATATAAATTACAGAAAAGAAAATATCATAATCTAAAACCCTCAGTAATGATAATAAATAAGAAAATGGACTCAGAATTTTAGAACTAAGCCCCACGATGGCAGGGCCAAGTTCAAGATCTTCTAGTCAAATAACTATAACATTAAAACCAGAGCCTGTATAAAGAAATTGTAGGAGAAACTATAATGAGAAAACACATGTAAGGTGAAACATAATAGAAGATGATATATATATAGCCTTGTCGAATACACACATAGTTTTCAATTGAAATATTCACACATCAGAATTCAAACCCCCATCTTATAAATAAAAAAACAGAATATAAAGTATGAGTAATGATTGACATTTTAGCAGAAATATACCAAATATATTTATAGTCTTTAAAACTGAAATTGTGCCAACAGAATAACTGTATTCAATATACATCGTAGCCATAAGGGTTACAAAATTGAACATCACATAACTGTGCCAAAATGAAAATCTAAATACATAATTTAGTAACAGAATTGAGTGCCATAGACTGTAAAACTCCTCGTTGTTAGGGTGGAACAATGGAAGCAATAACTTAACCAAAAGAAAAATTAAAATTCATATATAAGCCAGAAACCTCTTCAAAAATCTAAAGAGTCTCAGAGTAAGACCTTGCATGTAGAATATGGTAACTAGATGTTGCTCCCGTGCAGACAAAGGACGTTGTCCTTAGAACTCAGGAAGCAAAAACCATTTACACTAATCCTTCAAAACAAAATGGGTAAAGGAGTACATGTTAAAGTTTCATAGCATGGTGGCTGAGAGAGGGAATGACAAGACGAATCACTCCTCTCGGTGCATACCTGAAAAGACAGTAGGAGAAAATTATGAGTAGGGTAATGGTAAGAAATAGCTAAAAATAAAACGAGAGAGAAAATACCCAAAACTATTGCAGTACATAACCGGTGAAATAACATATTTACCTTCAACAAACGGTGGCCACAGATTGGGAGGGCCTAGGTCAGTAATTTCGGGTTCCTCTGTCGGGTTTTTTTTCGACATTGAAAAGGAGTAGCAGGCTGGGAATACAACCCAAAACTTGGATTAAACCCGAAAAAATTGTAAATTATCGATAAACATTTAAACGTCATCATAAAAACCCTCTCAGAAAAATCATTTTTGTAAGCATGATACATCTCAAATCAAATGGATGGAACCGCAGGAATTCAAACGACTTGCCTAGAGAACAGAGGCAAAGCCTGGGCAAAGCAAGTAATGGAAGCTGAAGGATAAATCGCGCAAGGAGAAAATAGTAAAGCATATCCACCAAACCAAACAAAATAACAATGTTTATCACAAGTTTCTAGCCAAACAACACAAGTCGGAATCTATAAATTACCTCATGGAGTATGTGCGACAGTTGCAGAGTGGCAACCTCCATCTCAGGGCGGCAACGAATGAGCCGAAATAGTGAGTGGGGAGAGCGTTAGTTACACTAACCTCTCCAGCTCTCATCCTGACAGTAAGATGTATAGGGTTTCAAATCAACAAAGAGAATGAAATACAAGAGCTATACAGTTGTCTCCATGATGTATAGCCATCCAACAATAATATCCCAGAATCAGGAAAGTTCGTCATTCAATATCAATTAAACATTACATAAAAATCTAGTGATTTCAAAGGTACAAGACTTATATTTTTTCCATAAAGATTTATGGATAAGCATTCATGGCTATGCTAAGTTTGATATGTATACATATATTTCATAGTCAAGATAGTAATGCTATACCTTATACAGTAAAACAATTATATCAAAGTGCTGGAATTATAATAATTACTTCCTCAAGCATTTAAATCATTGCTGTAGATATAATGATCCACAACAGGATGCCAGGTGTTATTGCATAAATCTACCTTAGGTTGAAAAAAGACAGAGTTCAGGGTAACATCAAACCACGCTCAGTCTGGTATCTAGCCCTACCAGAACAGGAGAGGGCTCTCTCTGGGTCAATCTCAGCAAAAATAATCAAAGGGGCTTGAGATGACTTGAAATAAAGGGTAATTTTAGGCTAGGTATATAGGTGAAGGAGTTTGATTTTGATTTTGGGGGTTTTGTTCGAAACAAAGGGAAAGGTAGTTTTGGGTTCGAGGATGAGGCCTAGTTTTTGTAGAGTTCTGAATGGGGCAAGGAAGGCAATTTTTTTTATGCTTTGGATTGAATTAATGGATAGTTAGACTGGTGAGGAGCTAAAGAGGGCAAGAGGCTTTCAATAATTCTCTTCAAACAGATGAAAACATGGAAAATTAAACAAAACTAAAGGCAGAGCAAAGAAATCTAATGAATTCCACCTTTATAAATCATTTTTTTAATTTAAGAAGAAAGGAGAAGGGAAATGATACACATAAACATCAATGAACTTACAATCACATAGAGAAACATACCATCAAAACCATGGAAAATTTTAGGGGCTAATATTTGCAGGTGGGCTAATTTTGCATGGTTTTTCCAAAAAAAAGATTCGCCAATTTCCATTTTTTTATAAAAATCATTCGCCCAAATTTTACAATATAAAATTATTTTATGCTAAAAATTGCCAAAATTATATAGACAATATACATAATATCATTATAAATTTTAATAATTTTACAAATACATCAATAAAAATTTTATAGTTTGCATATTAGGGACTAGTGATATTCGCCAATTTTTTAAACTTCAAGATAATTTTCCATCCTTAAAATTTTCCCTAATCAAAGCATAGAGCCACATGGATCCCAAAGAGTGCTACAAACCCTGGTCTATTTCTTTTCCAAAATTGCAGAGATGAAATGTACAATGAAGTGCCAAGCAATCCCAAGTGTCCAACCCTGAAAATGGCTGAAGAAATACAAGATATAGACAAGCCTAACTCATCCACATGCCTCTAGGGGTCGAGCTCATCATTCTAGGAGATGTTTCAACCATATCTAAACTAAGAGCTGGAAAATAGGTAATGAAACAACTTGCCTCTATATGATAGGAGACTGATTCATTCACTTACATTTCACTTTTTGGTGAATGAATCTACTAAGATGAGCAAAAATATGCCAAAATTACATCATGGTCATGAAATTACATCAAGTTACATCAAAATTTACATGAAAAAGTCAAACTAGCCAAAACTAGGCGAAAATCTGAGCTGCTGAGTGAAAAATAGGCCAAATTTCACACTGCGTCGCGCCTGAAATCTCTATGCGTAGCACAACTTTGAGGCTGATTGTGAGGGCCTTCCTGAAGTAAAAATTTAGTGTAGGATATCTCGTTGGAAATATCTACCTGTCTACTTTCCAACTCAAGTGGAAAATCTGAATTTGGTTGCCATTTTCCCCTCCAAAAATCCAATCTCCCAACACTACTTCCTGTGTGTCCAAAAAGTGGCAGAAAGGCCACTTTTAGGGTGCTTTTGACCCTTTAGGAAACCCATAACTTGATGAAATCCTTAGGTAATGGGTAGGCATACATAAATTTTGATGAAAAATCTAGAAATGCAAAGTTTTCCTCCAAAAGAGCTGCCAATTATAAGCGCGCGCCAAGTGGCGCTACGCGTCGGGCGGAAAAATCTATGTTTAGGCCAAAAAATTCAAAATTGAGTCTATCAAGCACTATTATGGGCCAAATAAGCTTTAGCTAAAATTTGGAGTCTATCATGCCTTTTGCAACGCTTTGGTGCCCCTCTTAACCTTGCTTTCAGGATCTTGATTCTCGCTTTGCAAACATGATTTCGTGCCCAATAGTGGTTCTTCATGTGCCTGAGCATGTTATTTTCCTTTTTTTCCTTCTCCAATAGCTTCTCAAGATGAATATTGACCCTCTCAAGCCAAGTCTCTCTATCAGCCTCAATCTCCCGCTCAATGGGTGTCATCTTTGTTTGGCTTCTTCTGGAAGCTTGCCGATTCTCACAGATGTTTTGCAACTCCATGATTGTTTTATGATCCTCCAATTGTTTTTTTCAATACTCCAGGTAGTTTATGATACATTGGGCTCTCTACAACTTGAAATTCAAGGTGTCGATCTCCGCCTTCTGCTCCTAAATGGTCTCTCTCAACCTTGAGGTTGGAGAGCTCGAATCCTCATCAATCAATATGAAATCAGTATCCTGGCCTCCTGAAGGGCCCTCATCCTACATGGGCCTCTTACCTCTGTCCTGTACCTATACCTATGCTGTTGATGATGACAACGAGACTCCCTCCACCTCAGGTGGAGATAGTACTCTTCGGGCAACTGCAAACAATACTCTGGTGCCTCTCTGATAAGTAACAAACATTGGCACACTGATAGGCTCTGTCTCGTGACCTTCACGATGATGTGAAGGTTTATGTGGCTCATGAAAAACATCCGGTGTAACTGGAGGAACTGTGAAGAAATCACGGGAAATGAAGTCCTCCCATGAAATTCCCTGCAATCCAAGATGATGTACAACCACGATCTTGATGAGTGCATAGTGATAAATATTGTTGTATTGCTACTTGAGAGTTTTCTTCTGCACAAGCATGGTCATTCTCTCGATATTCTGGCACATGAAAAAAGGTATGTTCATCATCCTCACTCTAGTGAAATGCATCAATAACCTAACGTGGTATGCATAGAGGCGTGAAAACCGACCCTCACAACTGAAGTATCTGATAATGAGTTTCATCAGAGGCGCATAGGATTCCTTTAGGAACCAGAATGGGAACACTCTACTGAGCTGCCTCACAAAGCTAGGCCTGATGTATGGTTCATAATGCACTCTATCCACCTACTGTATTTTGTTCCACTGTTCACCCACATTCGGTATTCTGGTTGCTTGAGAGATGGTTTCCGGTGTCAAAGTGAAATTTACACCAACAAGAGTTACCTGCCCATCATGTAAATGCAATACAAAAAAACGAGCCAACTCCTGATGATGACGGATCATAGCAATCATCTCACAATACTGATAGCATGACTGCTCTCGAAAACATGCCATGGCAAGTGGGCAAGCCTGCAATTGAGTCAATGAGGTGGGCTCTTCTCTCACATGTTTGCCACCTTTACGAGGCCTTCTAGGTGCATGTAGCTCAGTGGTAGAATCACTATATTTATCATATGATGTATCAGTGTCTGTCTCCATGATGTTTCAAGGTCTATGTTTGGCTTGTATGAGATGAAAATGAGAATTTGGTGCTTTGTTTTAGTTGCCAAATGTGTGTCAGAGGAGAGGGACTGTAGGAGATATAGGACAGTAGGAACAATGGGGTTTAATCAAATGATAACTTGCCTTTTGAAAGCCTTTTATTTGAAAAACTTAAGGACAAGGAACAACCACTGGATTTTTTGGGATTTGGGGAAATTTTGCAAATGAAAATAGGGATAATGGGAATGAAATGGTATGAGTGGCTTGGGATATAAGGGAATAGGGGAGGACTGTAATGATAATATTAACAGTGAGAGGGAGGAACAAAAAGGTGGGGAATAGAGTATTTGGCACCACAAATAATTTTAAAACTTCAATTTCAAAACCCTAAGGATAAATTTTTAACAAGGGAATAGGGTTTAAAGTTTTGGGCATTCCAACTCTTATATTAAACCTCAACCAACACCAAACATTTTTAATGGAAATTTCAAAGTCTCATAAACTTACTTGGAACAAAGGAGGCCGATTCGTTTTGATGATTGAGGGAAATGGCAACAAATTTTGTGTTTCGGCCCTGTGCGTCGCGACAATGGCCCAGTGTGTCGCGCTCCTTGTATGCGCCGCACAAGTTCAGAAACACACGGTAAAAAATGACCCTATGTGCCGCGTTTGGCTTATGCGTCGCGCCCAACGCCCAGTGCGCCGCGACAGTTGCCTTCACCACATTTCAACCTTCCAAACACTGTTTCTCTCTTCCATGATTTGACTCGGCTCAATGCTATCTCTTGTCTTTGGCATGCAAATGAATTATTGAAACACAAAAATATCTTTTATGCCATAGACTTTGATTTTTGATTTGAAAAACCCACTTTTGTAATGTTAGAACTTTGACACTTTTCACATAAACTCTGTTTTTGTTTCCTTTGTGATTTTTGAACTGAATGACGAATCTCTTATCTGTCTTTGCAGGGATAGCTGGCATGGGATTTTGGAAAAGGTGACCAGGGCTGCGCCTGAAGAACTTTACAACTGAAAAAACTTTGAAAATTACATTGCATTTATTACAAACGGATAAAATAGACAATTTTTCTTCAAAACAGAGTTTTGAAGAAAAATCATTATCAAGCATTATGACGATGAAATTTTTGCAATGAAAACCTATTTCGAATCTCCCTCATGTGCCTGCTGATTTTATTAGTCATTTTGAAAACTAAATTAACGAAACCCTAGACCTAATGAGACTAGAAACCCTAAAATAACTTTTTGTTGACCAAGAGACCAAACATGACTGTAAATGATTGTAAATGATTTCGATGAACAAACACGGACCAGCAGGTACATGACATGAGGGATATGAGTGACAAGACCCTTCTATCAGATGATCCATGCTCCTAATGGAATGCAGCTGACTGAACTTAAATGAGACACCTAAAATGAAACGCAACAAGAGAAATTTGATCTCTAACGGAGGGATGAAGATACCGACTCTAACATTGGCTCCAATGGGGATGGTAGCTCCTTGGAGGTGCCAAGAACTACAGATTTCTGGGAGAGTAGGCAGTGCCTTCATCCATTGGGCTATGGAGTCCATAACTTTGACAAATCAACACAAGACTCTTGACTCATTTTATTGACTGTAAATTGACTCAAATTGACTCTTTCTTGAAACCAAAATGACTGAAAATCCTGACTTGAAAAACTCAAACCAAAGCTGAAAATCAATCTTTAGAGTTATAGCCTTCACCTCGGGCCCCAAACTGAAGAAAAGATCACAGCACGCACTTGCAGTGAAACTGAAATAAACTGGTATGTATAGTGAGAATGTAAAATAGCAGAAAACATTTCAGAAATGATACCGCTTGAGCAGCCGACCATTGACTGGCCCTCCTGGACAATCTTCCCCGTTCATCTCTTTTAGAAGAAAAGCATTCTCACCCCGATATGCAGCAATTTTAAAGGGTCCTTTCCAGAGATTTTCGAACTTACCGTGCTTACCCTTTTCCTCATTTCTTGCATCCCATTTCAGCACCACTTCTTCGAATTGAAATTTGTCCGCCTTGGCTTTTCTATCATATATTTTATCAATTCTCTCTTGCACCTTGAATGTGTTTTGGAAAACTTCTTCTCTCATCTGCTACAAATGGGTCATTTGATTTATTCTTCTTTGCATATGATCATCTTCACTGCCAGCTTCCTGTAGAAATTTGACCACTGGAGCTGCGAGAGAGGTAGGAAACACTGTGTCAACTCCATATACCAACTCAAAGGGGGACATACCAATGGATTTCTTCGGACTCACTCGATCTGCCCAAAGTGCATTGACCAACTTCTTATGCCAACTTTTCTTATTTATTTCCAGTAACTTTTTAATGATGTTGACCAAAGATTTGTTGGAAGACTCTGCCAATCCGTTGCCTTGTGGATGATAAGCGGTTGAGTGTCCCAAAGTGATTTTATACTTGTCACAAAAATCAATCATCCTTTTTTATTTGAAAGTTGCTGCGTTATCAGTGATTAACTTATTCGGGCAACCAAAACGAGACAAAATATTATTCTCAAGGAATGAAATTATTACCGAATCTGTAGCTTGCCTGGTGGGAATTGCTTCAATCCATTTCATGAAATAATATGTCGCTGTTAGGATCCACCTATGCTGAGCTGAAGAAGTGGGATGAATCTCACCAATGAAATCCAAACCCCATTGCTGAAAAGGAGCACTAACCTCAATGGGCTTAAGCGGCAAAGGCTGCAATTTCTGCCTCCCTTCAAAAATATGACATTTATGATAGCTTTTGACAGTCTTATACACATCAGAAAAAAGTATCGGCCAATAATATCCCGCTCTCAAAATTTTATTTGCCATTGTTTTCCAAAAAATGTGACCTCCACAATCTCTCCTATGAAAACCCTCCATAACCTTCTTTTCTTCTTCTTCAACCAAACAATTCAGTAAAACACCACTGGGATCTTTCCAATAGAGTGAATTATTCAAAACACAAAACTTAGCAGCCTTCAATTTCAGAGTTCTACTTTTGTTTCTAGCCATGCCGGGTGGTGGTGACAAATTTTGAAGCACATATACAATATCTGAATACCAAGGAGAAAGCACAAAGATTTCTGATACCTGAACTGATGAAGTTTCCTCATTCTCCTCGGACATAGCAGCAATGAGATTAATGTCCAAGGCATGCAAATTCGACTCAGCCATTAGCTTAGCCAGCCCTTGTCCTTTGATAAGCTTTGTAGGCTTTATCTCCACATCATACTCCAACAAGGCAGCAATCCATTTGCCTCGTATCCCTTCCGGATCTGTTTGCACTAAAACATCCTTAACAGTAGCATTAGGAACATAACCAAGAATATGAGAATGCAGAATATATACTCAAAAATATTTCAACGCTTTCACTAAAGAAAGAACTTGCTTTTCAATGATGTTATACTTTAAGGCTGCATCTCTTATGGTTTGGCTGAGAAAAGAAATTGGTTTTTCATGCTGATCTCTTTTATGCATCTATACTGCTGCCATAGTATGCTCCTACGCAAATGAAAACAAAATAAAATCCTGAGTATAATCCGAGCTGATAAAAACCGGATCTGAAGAAAGAGCCAACTTCGCTAAATTGAAATACTTTATAGCCTCCTCAGTCCACTTCACTACGCTATCCTTCTTAAGCATGTTTGTAATCTCTCTTAGATGTTCGGCAAGATTAGGCACAAAGCGGCATAAGAAATTCATCTTACCATTGAATGATTGAATCTCCTTTTTGTTTCGGGGAAGATCAATTTGCTGAATAGCTTCTACTCAAGCTAGGTCAATGTAAATGCCATCCTTTGATATTATGTGACCAAAAAGTTTTCCCTCATCCATGGCAAACAAACTCTTCTTCGGATTGAGTGACACACCATACTTTCTACATCGCTGAAAAACAATCTTCAAATGGTAAAGGTGCTCTTCATCAGAATTAGAAAAGACTGTCAAATCATCAAGATACACAACTAAAAAAACATCCTTCTCATTTGCAAACGCCATATCCATTGCTCGCTGAAATGTCGCACCAACATTCTTCAAACCGAAAGGCATTTTAGCATAATGGAAAGTTCCCCACGGAGTGGTGAACGATGTTTTGTCTCTATCATCCTCATGGACCAGAATTTGGTTATACCCGGAATAACCATCGAGTAGCGACATACGAGATGCTCCAACTACTCGCTGAAGTATGTGATCCATTTTGGGCAATGGATAATTATCTTTCAAAGAAACCTTATTCAGATTCCTAAAATCAATGCACAAACAAATCTCACCTGTCTTCTTGTGTACGGGCACCAAATTGGAAATCCAATCTGAAAATCTTATAGGAACAATGATACCAGCTTTGTACAATCTATTCACTTCCTTTTCAATTGAAGGCAACAACTTTGGATTTATCCTTCTCAACTTCTGCCTGAAAGGCTTTTGATTTGGCTTAATAGGAATGGTGTGTTGAATTATATTGGTATCATATGTCTTCAAATCTGAATAGTCCCAAGCAAATACATCAGCGAAAGAAGACAATAAACTAACATATTTTGCTTTTACCTCCGGTGACAATGATTTGGACAATTTCACCATCTTTGGATTCTCAGCTGATCCAATATTCACATCTTCAACTCCCTTTTTGGTTGGCCGCAAGGTTGGTTTTTTAGCTACCTCATCTTGATCGAAGAGCTCCTCTAAAGGTATCAAGCCTTTAGGAATGACATTATATTTCAGCTGCAAAACTTCCATTTGATTTACTTGCACATTAGCCTCACCATCATCATGCTCCATATCAATTGAAGTGTCTTTGAACTTGCCTTTGTTTTGCAGAAATTCATCAATCTCATCATCATTTTGGAATACTTGCCAATACCTTTGATTGTCCGGGATAGTCGGACGATGCTTCACATGAATTTCAAATTTGTTACTTGAGTTCATCGGAATATTTAAATTACTTGTCGCCTTTGCAAGCGCATCTGCAATACCATTCTAAATATGAGGGGCACAAGTCAAAGTATAGTCTGAAAACAATTTCAAGATATCAAGAAAAGCATTTCGGTAAGCCCGCATTCGAGGATGCTTAGCTTGGTATTCACCTTTCACTTGCTTAATTACCAACTCGGAGTCGCCATATACTGCAATCCTCTTAGCATTCAACTTTCTAAGAATTTTCAGACCAGCAATCAAAGCTTCATATTCTGCCTCATTATTCGAACAATCAAAAGCTAGTTTATAAGAGAAGACCCTTACATTACTCGGTACCTTGTTTGGGGGGGAAAAAGGGCTGCGTACCCAAATTCCAATTCCAGCACCATCACTTCCTACTGCACCATCGAAATCCATGGTCCACAAACCATCTTCATCTTCTTCCAAGTGCTGAAATTCTGTTTGCTCTGTTATTTCCGCTTGCTGTCCATCAAATTTTTGCTGCTGTCGGAAGGCTGATTGCTCAGCGGAACTCTCAAGTTCTTGTCTCTCTTTCTTCAAAAGCTCTCTAAAATTTTCGGTGATTTCTGGAATGTCCTTTGCTTCAACTAACTGACTATTTACATCATTGAAACTATCTGAATACAAAACAAATGACTCTAAATCTGTATGTACATAATTGATTGGATGATTTACCGGTTTCTCCTTGATATTAATCATATACTTCATCTTTTGCTCCCGATACAGTCTTCTCATCTGACCAAACACAGGAATGGTAGCATAGGAGAAATCAAGCTGCAATTTTCCCTTTAGTTTCGCTCCCCAAGATCTGGAAAGAAGCATGCCAAATCTAGGAGGAATATCCGCCACGACCACATCCATCAAAACATTCTTAGTCAGAATCTGATCTAAACTAACCACCAAATATTTGATAAGCCCAATGCATCTTACTCTACTAGAATAGAAAGAATAAATATCATGATATTTCCTAGTGATGTCCAATCCCAATTTCTCCATGATTGCTCTCGGCATGAGATTATGAGATGCTCCGGAATCAAACATGGCATTATGTAACACAAAATCATGCAATCTAAGGCTGATATAAAAAGGAGGCACATCACTATCTGGAGACTCACCATCCAATGCTGGTCCAAATATCAACTCAGGTTGATCATCTTCCACATTCACCATATCAGACATTGGATCAAAATTCAAAATTTTAGACACCTGACCCTTATAACTACTATTCTTCATCAATTCAGTCAAAGGAATGGAAACCTTTAACTTAGCAATTTCATTCTCTAAGTTAAAAACTAAAGTTTTTTATACCTCTTTGGCTGGAACATCCTTATTTTCAGCTTTCTCCCTCGATACAATTGGCTGATTAGATCTTTCATTTGCTGATGGGGATTTTCTAGTAGTGGGATCAACTATCTCTTTTCTCTTCCTTTGTGCAATGGGTGCATCATTCTTTGGTGTTGAAACTTCCTTTCTCTTTTGGATTGGGTTAATAGGCACATCTCTGTTTCTAAGTGAATATTGACGCTTTTGGGCGGACAAAGCATTCATATAAACTCTCTGATACTCATCCGAATCTTCTTCAAGAGCTGTCTCATTTTCCAAAATGAAATCCTCGTCTTTTTGTACAGTTGAATTTTCTGCATACTCCTCATCTTCAGTGATAAAATTTGGCAAATCATCAAGTGTAAAGAAGTGATTCTCTTCCCCTATTACATTATCTTCATCATCTGATTCCGGACCAAAAAAATTCTACTGTAAAGGGGTCTTTCCTGCTGTTGTACTGGTGGTTCTTATGCTCGTTGCTCTCGTTGTTTGATCCTGAATTGTGGTTTCTGCCAGCCACGGAAGTTATGATTTCTGATCTGCAGTTCAGACTTATCAAGTTTTAATATTTCAATCATCTTTTCCACCTTGCGAATTACTTGATCTGAAATATAAGCCTCTTCTTTTATTGCGACTTTATTTTCAGCTCTCAATCTAGCTCTCTTGTCATTCAAATTAGCTTCAACACTCACCGCAATTTTCTGCATGTCCTCCAAGGTGGCGGGATCTCTTTCTCGTAATTGATAGGCCATGTCCGGATCAAAACCATCCAGAAACTTAAGAAAATCTGACCTCCTATATGGCCTTAAATCATCAGGGATTGCATTGTAAACCGTATTGAATCTAATACAATAATCTTGGAAAAAATCACCAACATTCCGCTTGATCTTGGTATATTCAGAAGTGATCTGAAGAGGATCTTTCTTTACTTCCCATCGATCCAAGAATTGTCTCTGAAGCTCAGCCAATGTAGCAATACTCCTAGGCTGCAAAGCTCTGAACCATTTTCTTACTTCACCTCCAAAAATTTTCACAAATAATCTCATGGTCACATTTTCTGCATCGATCTCATAAAGGTCAAAGAAATCTGCCATTCTATCAACATTTTGCTGAGCAGGAACACTTTGATGAGTACCATCAAACAATGGAATCTTACTTTGATAATCAGCGAGCATGTCATCTAAGTTCTGAGGTAATACGAGAGGTGAAAATTGGGTAGCCATTGCTCTTGGTGGATTTACAATCGGATTTGGAAATATGGGAGGAGTCGGAGCAGTTGATGTATGAGGTGTGGATGGAGGCAATACTATTGCAGATTGTTGATAAGAAATAGATGGTTGCACGGGAATGGTAGGAATGAAAGGAGGCTCGGTATGAACTTGTGAATCGGAAGTAACTGCTGATGGCCCAAGAGTTTCGGATGTAGACTCTATAAACTCCAGAATGTTTGTTGCCACAATGGAATTTTGAATATTCAAGATGTAACTATCAATGGATCTATTAGCCTGTTCAATTTCAAGATACTTGATAAACTCTGGATTTATGACCGTAGAACCAATAGCACTTTCGAACTTAGTCTCAAACAACGACAACTCAAAATTTTCATCAAATTCAAGTTCTTCAAGGTATTCAAACACAGCGGGACATGAATGAGATTTGAATAGAGGAGTCACAGGACTTTCTCGACGAAGTATTCTTGAAATAAGATTGGTATTTTCATACACTAGAGGTGGATCAGGATCCAGATTTGCTCTGGTATGTCTTCTGGAAGCCAGTGTGTTGAATTATTTTCAAAATCAAAGGGACAAAATGAACTTGTTCAACCTATCAAATTCTAGACTCATCATCCAAAGTCTAGAACGATCTGATGTACTGGGGGCAATTTACAAGTCAAGTGTCACGTTTACAAACTAGACCGGAGATTGACTGAAGCAGCGTTTATCTACTTTTGCTAATGCAAAGCAAGAGCGTTTCGAAGGCTACCTGGCATAACTTCAGGCTCCGTCTATAGCTTATAAAACAAATAAAACTAACAAGAAAACCATTTATTCCCCAGTATGGTCGCCACTATGTTATTGCCTAAATCTACCTCAGGCTGAAAGAAGGCAGATTTTAGGGTAACATCAAACCACGCTCAGTCTGGTAGCTAGCCCTACCAGAACAGGAGAGGGCTCTCTCCGAGTCAATATCAGCAAAAATAATCGATGGGGCTTGAGATGACTTGAAATAAAGGCTGATTTTAAGCTAGGTATATAAGTAAAGGAGTTTTATTTTGTTTTTGGGGGTTTTTTTGGAAACAAAGGGAAAGGGAGTTTTGGGTTCGGGGATGAGGCCTAGTTTTTGTAGAGTTTTGAATGGGGCAAGGAAGGAAATTTTTTTGATGCTTTGATTTGAATGAATGGATAGTTCAGACTAGTGAGGATCTGAAGAGGGAAAGATTCTTTCAAGAATCCTCTTCAAGCAGATGAAAACATGGAAAATTAAACAAAACTGAAGGCAGAGCAAAGCAATCTAATGAATTCCACCTTTATCACTCTTTTGTTTAATTTAAGAAGAAAGGAGAAGGGAAATGATACACATAAACATCAATGAACTTACAATCACATATAGAAACACACCATAAAAACACATAGCCACATGGATCCCAAAGAGTGCTGCAAACCCTGGTGTATTCCTTTGCTAAAATTGCAGAGATGAAATGTACAATGAAGTGTCAAGCAATCCCAAGTGTCCAACCCTGAAAATGACTGAAGAACTACAAGATATAGACATGCCTAACTCATCCCCATGCCTCTAGGGGTTGAGATCATCATTCTAGGAGCTTTTTCAACCATATCTAAACTAAGAACTGGAAAATAGACAATGAAACAACTTGCCTCTATATGATAGGAAACTGATTCATTCACTTACATTTCACTTTTTGGTGAATGAATCTACTAAGATGAGTAAAAATGTGCCAAAATTACATCATGGTCATGAAATTACATCAAGGTACATCAAGAGTTACATGAAAAATTCAAACTAGCCAAAAATAGGCGAAATTCTGAGCTGGTGAGTGAAAAATAGGCCAAATTTCCCTATGCGCCACGCCTGAAATCTCTATGCATAGCACAAGTTTGAGGCTGATTTTGATGGCCTTCCTGAAGTCCAAATTAAGTGCAGGATAACGCGTTGTAAATCCCTACCTTTCTACTTTCCAACCCAAGTGGAATTTCTGGATTTGGTTTCCATTTTCCCCTCCAAAAATCAAATCTCCCAACACTGCTTCCTGTGTGTGCAAAAAGTGGCAGAAAGGCCATTTTTAGGGTGTTTTTGACCCTTTAGGCAACCCAAAACTTGATGAAATCCTTAGGTAATCCATAGGCATGCATAAATTTTGATGAAAAATCCAGAAATGCAAAGTTTTCCTCCAGAAGAGCTGCCAATTATAAGCGCGCGCCAAGTGGCGCTACGCGTCGGGCAGGAAAATCTGTGTTTAGGCCAAAAAAATCAAAATTGACAAAAATTTTCCCAAATTTCTTGAAACTGAAATTTGAATGTCCACCATGTGAAGCACTATCTTTGGGCCAAAGAAGCTTCGGCCAAAATTTGGAGTCTATCATGCCTTTTACGACGCTTTAGTGCCCTCCTTAGCCTTGCCTTCAGGATTTTGATCATTGCTTTGCAAACATGATTTCGTGCCCAATAGTGATTCTTCATGTGCCTGAGCATGTTATTTTCCTTTTTTTCCTTCTCCAACAGCTTCTCAAGATGAATATTGACCCTCTCAAGCCAAGTCTCCCTATCAGCCTCAATCTTCCACTCAATGGGTGTCATCTCGGTTTGGCTTCTTCGGGCAGCTTGCCGGTTCTCACGGATGTTTTGCAACTCCATGATTGTCTGCTGATCCTTCAAATTTTTGTTCCACTGCTCCAGGTAGTTTATGATCCATTGGGCTCTCTTCAACTTGTCGGTCAAGGTGTCAATCTCTGCCTTCTGCTCCTGAATGATCTCTCTCAACTTTGAGCTTGGAGAGCTCAAATCCTCATCAATCAATATGAAATCAGTATCCTGGCCTCCTGAAGGGCCCTCATCCTACATGGGCCTCTTACCTCTGTCCTGTACCTATACCTGTGCTGCTGATGATGGCAACGAGACCCCTTCCACCCCGGGTGGAGATAGTAATCGTCGGGCTACTGCAAACAATACTCTGGTGCCTCTCTGATAAGTGACATATACTAGCACACCGATAGGCTCTGTCTCGTGACCTTCAGGCTGATGTGAAGGTTCACCTAGCTCATGAACAACCTCCGGAGGAACCTGAGGAACTGTGAAGAAATCACGGGAAATGAAATCCTCCCATGAAATGCCCTGCAATCCAAGCTGATGTACAACCACAATCTTGATGAGTGCATAGTGATAAATACTGTTGTACTGCTGCTTGGGAGTTTTCTTCTACACAAGCCTGGTCATCCTCTCGATATTCCAACACATGAAATAAGGAATGTTCATCATCCTCACTCTAGTCAAATGCATCAATAATATGATGTGGTAGGCATAGAGGCATGAGAACCGGCCCTCACAACTGAAGTATCTGATAATAAGTTTCATCAAAGGCGCATAGGATTCCTTTAGGAACCGGAATGGGAACACCCTGCTGAGCTGTCTCACATAGCTAGGCCTGATGTATGGTTCATAATGCACTCTGTCCACCTGTTGTCTTTTTTTCCACTGTTCACCCACATTCGGTATTCCAGTTGCTTGAGAAATGGTTTCTGGTGTCAAAGTGAAATTTACACCAGCAAGAGTTACCTGACCATCATGTAAATGCAATACAAACAAACGAGCCAACTCCTGATGATGATGAATCCTAGCAATCATCTCACAATATTGATAGCATGACTGCTCTCGAAAACATGCCATGGCAAGTGGGCAAGCCTGCAATTGAGTCAATGAGGTGGGCTCTTCTCTCACATGTTTGCCACCTTTACGAGGCCTTCTTGGTGCATGTAGCTCAGTGGTAGAATCATTATCTCTATCATATGATGTATCGGTGTTTGTCTCCATGGTGTTTCAAGGTCTATGTTTGGCTTGTATGAGATAAAAATGAGAATTTGGTGCTTTGTTTTAGTTGCCAAATATATGTCAAAGAGGAGGGACTGTAGGAGAAATAGGGCAGTGAGGATAATGCAGTTTAATCAAGTGATAATTTTCCCTTTAGAATTTTGACAAATGTAGGGACAATGGACAACTACTTGACTGTTTGGGGAACTTGGGGTTTTGGGAATTTTTATAAGTGAAATGAGAAAGGGAGAGTGATAGGAAATGAAATAACTTAGGAATAGGGATAATGGGAATGAGATGGTATGAGTGAATTTGAGGATGTAAGGGGATAGGGGATGAGCTGTAATGATGGGATTACAGTGAGGGAAGGAATAAACAAGGTGGGGAAATGGAGTATTTGGCACCACAATCAATTTTAAAACTCTAAATTCAAAACCCTAAGGGAGCAATTTTTAACAAGGGAATAGGGTTTAAAGTTTTTGGCATTCCAACTCTCATATTCAACCTCAATCCACACCAAACATTGTTAATGGCAATTTCAAAGTCTCATAAACTTACTTGGAACAAAGGAGGCTGATTCGTTTTGATGATTGAGGGAAATGGCAACAAATTTTGTGTTTCGGCCCTGTGCGCCACAACAATGGCCCAGTGCGTCAGGCTCCTTGTATGCGCCGCGCAGGTTCAGAAATACACGGTTAAAAATGGCCGTATGCGCCGCGTTTGGCTTATGCATCTCGCTAGTTGCCCAGTGCACTGCGACAGTTGCCTTCACCACAGTTTGGCCTTCCAAACACTGTTTCACTCTTACACGATTTGACTCGGCTCAATGCTATCTCTTGGCATGTAAATGGGTTTTTGAAACACAAAAATATCTTTTATGCCATAGACTTTGATTTTTTATTTGAAAAAACCCACTTTTGTAATGTTTGAACTTTGACACTTTTCACATAAACTCTGTTTTTGTTTCCTTTCTGATTTTTGAGCTGAATGATGAATCTCTTGTCTGACTTTGTAGGGATAGTTGGCATGGGGTTTTTATTAAAGTGACGGGGTTGCTTTGAAGAAATTTACAACTGAAGTACTCAAATATTACATTACATTTATTACAAAAGATGAAATAGACGTTTTTTCTTCAAAACAGAGTTTTGAAGAAAAATCATTATCAAGCATTATGACGATGAAATTTTTGCACTGAAAACCTATTTCGAACCTCCCTCATGTGCCTGCTAACATTATTAGTCATTTTGAGGACTAAATTAATGAAACCCTAGACCTAATGAGACTAAAAACCCTAAAATGACTCTTTGCTAACCAAGAGACCAAACATGACTGTAAATGATTTTGATGAATAGACATGGACCAGCAGGTACATGACATGAGGGATATGAGTGACAAGACCCTTCCGTCAGATGATCCATGCTCCTAATGGAATGCAGCTGACTGAACTGAGTGAGACACCTAAAATGAAATGCAACAAGAGAAATTTGATCTACGAGGGATGAAGATCTGAAGCTCTAACAACCACCACCCACTCACATCCATTCACCTCATGTTGATCCTACCTCATCACCTTTCAATAAACCTTGACCATCACATCATGATACTGAAGCATCAAGCAATGAAAGGGACATTGAGGTAGCTTGCACTAAAATGACTGATATTGAGCCATTTTCCTTGACATATTAGAGAGGCCACAGGCATGTGTTTTCTTCACATGCTATGAAAGGGGCCATGCCTTCTTCATCAGCAAAACAGGTAGATAAGGGCAAGGAAAAGGCTACAGAGCCTATCATTGTTGAGCAGGAGGACAAACATGAAACTGAGTAGGAGTTTCAATTGATTGAGATTGATGAGGTAGATGAGGATAGAGCCACTAGTGTAGTGATCAGAGGCAAGGAGGCCAAGATTATTGAGCTTCAAGCTAATCTTGATAGAGCACAGTATGTGATTGACTTTCTTGAGCTAGAAAATCATCAGCTGAAGACTAATCAAACCATCAGTGAGGTCAAGACAATCAGAGCTCAGAGAGAGGCAGGAAAGGCCAAGGCCTTACTAGAGGATACCTTGGGCAGTTTTGATGAGAGTGACAATAAGGAAGATCAACATCCGAGACAGAGACCGAGGACAATTGGGCTAAAGAGGGCTTCAGCTCGGGAAAGGCAGAAAGAGGTTGAATTAGCAGAGAAGCTTACTCCAAGTGAGTTGCTTGCCATAGAGATCAGTAGAGATAGAAATTATTGGCTTGAGATAGCCAATTTGCATCTGGAGGGACTGCTAGAGAGGGCAAAGAAAGACATGGACATTCATAGGAAGATGGCAAAACACTATGCCACGAGAAACAAGATTGCAAGGGCCAAGCTCAAACGAGCCCATGCAAAGATTCGGGCTTTGAATAAGCCAAAGGAGAAGGAGAAGTTGAAAATTCTCACTGATGTGTCTCTCCACACCTCTAACCCCTAAATAAGCAAGCAAATTCACAATTTTGGCACATGTGGCATTCTTGTGCAAATTTTGATTTTTGGACAGTTTAGCACACAGAAAATTTTCTAAACGTGCAACACCAATGGGAAATATAATTGAAAAGTGGTTAGCATCCTCATGTTCATAATGATGAGTACATCAACCTCAGCAATTTTCAGGAGATTTGGAGTAGAACTGGTCCCTTAAAGAGGCAAAAAACCACCAAAAAATCAAGTTTTTGCCCTCTTTTTGACCCTGCCGCTGCGTGTTTACTAGTTTGGGGAGAACATATTTTTGACAGGGCCGATGGACACCATTTTGGAAAGTGAAAGCATATCTAGAAAATATACTTAGATACCTTTCCAATGAGCTATCATGGAGTTGATTTGGATCAGGTAAGGCCTTCAAAAGTGGCTTACAAAACAGGCTAATTTTTTTGTCATGGCACTGCGTTTACCAGGAAATTTACATTTTCACTAGTTTCATCAAATTTTGAAGTTTCACTTCTGTTTCACATTTTACTTGGGTAAATGAAAAAGTTACCAATGTAAATTTCATATTTTACTTTTACCTAAGGTAGATACATAAGGTAGATACATTAGGTAAATCATTAGTTGAATTCAAATGTATCTGTTCTTAAAGATAGGAATGAGTCATTTTCCTCATCCTAGACTCTAGCTTTCATTTCAACTTTTGATGTAACAACTTCCTCACCTCATGGATTTTGTTAGTTCTAGTCTTTGTAGCCTGTCATCAGTGATCAAATAATCTCTTACCATTTCTGGTTTTCACAGATGCTTTTCACATGAGCTTCAGTGCAAATCATATCCTAAATATGTTCATCTGACGCAGCTCAGAAAGATATTTCCAACGGTATATCACACTCCCAAAACCGGCTTCTGGATCAGAAGATATGACCAAATGAATTATTGACTCTTGGTTATGCCTGATGCATGTTTCCTTATAATTTTACATTGTGAAAACTTCTCACCTTTTTCATGGTTTATATTTGCAAATCCAGTGAACCATGGTCGATCATGTGAGCTATAATGTGTGTGGAAACATTAGTTTCAAACATTGTTGATTTATGAAGGTTGACGAGTATGGGGCAGGCTTAATGTTATGGACGTGCCAGAAAGCCTCAATTTTACAAAAGAAGTGAAAGAAATCGCTGTTATTGCCAGGTCTCCTCTTCGGAGAGATTGGTCATGAGTATTGGAGCTTCTTCAAGGGTTGGATTCTTTTCCTGTGCCACTTATGCAATCATAAAATCCATCTCAATCAAATAGTCACAACTGGAGAAGAAGAGGAGGATGTCCTTCTTGACATGAAGGCCAAGCTGTACAAGTTTGACAAGGATGGGAATCAATGGAAGGAGCGTGGTATAGGAACAGTAAAGTTTCTTAAGCACAACGAGACTACAAAGGTTCGGTTAGTCATGAGGCAATCGAAGACATTGAAAATATGTGCAAACCATTTAATTCATTCACCAATGTCACTTGAGGAGTACGCATGTAGTGATACAACTTGGTTCTGGCATGCAACTGATTTCTCATATGGGAAACTGAAGGATGAACTCTTCTGCATTCATCTTGGTTCTGTAGAGAATGCTAAGATTCCAATTACAGAAATTATATTTCCCATAATGGACTTAGGAAGACATGTACAAGATCTAATATTGTTAAAGGAAATATATCTAAAATACAAGCAAATCCTGTGTGTAAAACAATTACACTCTCTATTATCCTTGGGAAAATTATGTCAATCATGGGAGGAAATCTACAGAATTAATGTGAGCTCTCTCCATCATATCTTACAGCAACTCTTGTCATTGCACTTGTTCCCTCATTTGATGAATCGTTTTCCAAGTTATTGCCCATTCCAGTTGAAGATACAAATTAGGAAATTAAGAAAGAAAGGCATGAATCTTTACGAAGTTTTTGTGAAGTTCAGGGTCATGAAGAATGGGATAAGCATTACTTGTCTCTGAGGAAAGATGGTTGTGTCAGTGATGTAACAGAGCCCAGGACTGGAATAAGATTTCCAACAGATCTTATTAGTCACGATTGTGGAAGAAGCAACACAAGTCCAATTTCTCAGATGACGGTTCGACTTGTGTACACTATAGAGGATTAAAACTCAGTATGGTGCGGAATACTCTTGAAAGATCGTTGCAGAGACTTCTAAGAAAGATCAAAGAGGTGGCATATGATGATGGGATGATTGCATTTTTGTTCGTACTTTTCGAAAGATATTTCTCTTTCCCCAGGAACTACTATTGATTTTCATCGTTTGTCCAGAGGGAAATTGCGGACAGAGGTTGGTGGCTATGAACTGGGTGCGTAATCAAAGTTCGACAAAAAAAACTGGGACTGCTCTTGTCAATGGTGCTCATGATAGTGCCAAAATTGTAGCTTTGTTGGAGATTATGTGCAGTGCTATGGATGTGGCATAGACCGATTTGTTCCCGCCATGGATCGACGAAGAAGAACAGTACAGTACCCCTGTCTGCCCGACTATGCCCATGCCCGAGATCAGAAAAGACAAGTAGTTTGATCTGGTGGTTACGAAGCTACCCTGTAGGAAGCCAGAGCAGGGTTGGTTGAGAGATGTTTTGTTTTTGCAAATTCATCTCGTCTCTGCAAATGTGGCAGTAAGAGCTTCCAGAGATGGGAAAAATATGGCAATGTTGTTCTTCAGTTCGTGTAGTCTAATGCCGGATTTGTTCAGATGTGGGGATCTTGCCAAAGATCAGGGCATGGATGTAGTGTGGCTCTATCCGTCTGATGTGAAGAAGTTGGCTCAGAAGATTTCGCTTCCTGTTGGATCCTGTGAATTGGCGGTATCATGGAAGGATAATCCTGAAACAGCGGAGGTATTAAATGTTTGTTTTGTTTTGTTCCACTTTTATAATTACCAAATCTCTTTTTTGGAGTGGATTTCTTTAATGAATGGTTTACATGTAAGGATGGTGAGCAGCTGAAGATGTCACAGAAGGTTTTCCAAGAGTATGCAAATTGAATTTGGAGGAGACTGCAGTATTTCCCGACTTCATGGGAAAAAAGATAAACACTGTACACATGATGTTCTACAGGGGAATTCATGGTGAAATAGAATCTGTGATTTCTAGATCATCTAGCTTTGATATGATTACAAATGACAGGTTGAATAAGGATGTATCTGATTTTGGAGACGACACATCTTGTTCTGCTAATTTGAAGCTCGTGCTTGTGTCAAACTTTAGGTTTACAGAAGGGAAGGTACATATGTCTCCTCTGTATATAAGAGAACCTTCATATTGGCAATGTATTGCATCTGGCTTGCAATTATTTTAAGTGTGTCTAGTAAATATTAGTAGAAGTGCAAAATTATTGAGTTGGTAGAACCTTTTTGTATTCATTGGTACCATGTTTCGGTTTTTGAATGCTGGTTCCGAACCATAAAGTTATTTGTGCAATACTCAAATGAAATTACAGCAGTTTGAAGCTGGCGACCTTTTAAATGTGAGGAAATATATTGAATTTCCATTATGAAAATGCTTACAATCAATGATCATGAGGTCTGACGTACAGGTTGAGCTTTTGGTTTATGACACTCTATCAAATGCACACAAATTTTACTTTTGGGGGCCCTTCTTAGAAGTTCTATGCAATGTTGGCATGTCTCTAGCCTCAGTAATGAGCTCAGCAAAAAACGTACTTCCGGGTGAGATGTTTGGCGCTACAAGGCATGTAAATTTAAATGCCCCTATTCAGTCACTTACTGTTAAGTTTTCATCTCTACAGAGAGGTGCATGGAGCCCTCTCATTTGTAGTTTTGAGAACCCTCACAATATGGCAAGGGAAAACTGGAATGATCGCAAAAGAACACTCCACTAGTGTGATTTCATGATACTTTCCAAACATACAAGGAGTTCAAGAAAAAGTGTAGGAAGCAGCTTTACTAGACAAAACTGATCAAGGGTGTGGGATTTTTACCCAAATGGAGGTTGAACTACTTGAAAGGGTTGATAATGGTACATTAAAAATTACATTGGGGATATTGATTTGATATCCATCATTTGTGAGAGTTAACATAATTTAGTAATTACAGTGCCCTGTTTGGAAAAGTTCATTGTATAAGTGCCTAGTCATAACCAGTCAAAAGTATTTGACCTCCAACAAGGATTGAAAAATGGCCTAGGTGGCAGTCATTGCAATACTTGGGTGTTCGATTCATCTTCAGATTTAAAGAACATATGTGGTAGATTTGACCCATATTTTTAGCATTAAAATATTGGAGACCTTTTCCCAATTTCGGCAAAGTGGCAAATGCATCTCCAGAAATTTGAGGGCAGTTGTGCAGGAAGGTGCAGAGTAGCATTTAAGAGGTAGATGTTTCAGGCCCAAAATCAGCAGCTACAGGATTCTAGGCTCAGATTCAGCAAAGGAATCCTAGATTTCATGAAAAAGACTCTAGAAAACTTCAAGAGTTCGACATATTGTCGCAAACCTATTCTATTTCAGATGATTTAATTAAATTATTTAGTTATAATTAAATTTATTTTTTATTTGTCAGCACAAATATATTTTATTTTTTATTTTTATTTTGATTCCTCTGTACAAGAATTAAAATAAATTTGTAATAGGTATATATAGGAATATTTTTGAGAATGTAAGGGTTCTATTTCAGCAGAGAGACTGCTGCTTTGGACTGTGAAAATTTTTCCTGAATATTATTTTAATGGATCAATTTCTGCCCTTTAAATTTGAGATCCATCACGGCGTTTCATGTTCGCCATGTTTTTCTTGCAAGATCATTTTCATACTGTTTTTTTTCTACTAATATTTGTTACAGCATTTTTTAAGGGAAGTGTTAGGAATCCATCCATGCATGATGCTCCTTTCACAATGAGTATGTTGTTAAATGTAGTGGTTATTTTTATAGAATCCATCCTTTTTTAGCTGCTCTGTTTAATAACCCTATGCTTTCCTTTCTACTAAAGCTGCCACTGGAGATTCATCCATTGATCGATGCCTACAGGGTAGCGGTCCTTCTCCTCTTTTCTTCTCTAGTTTACATCATTTATTTGGCTGAGCATTGTGCCTACTTTTCCCCAAGTTTGCAGGTAGAAAACAACCTCGACTCCATAACCGAATGATTGTTTATCTCTTGCTGTCTCGACCCAACTCTTTCAAATTCAATCCCCGCACTTCATAGCTAGCCTAATATTCACTTATTGTAGCCATCCTTCATTGGCACATAGAGAGCCCTCTCTGGTCTGGTAGGGCTAGATGCTAGATCGAAAGCTTGGTCTTTGGTTACCTAAGGATTGCCTCTTCTTAGCCTTGAGGTTCAATCTGAGTGCTAACAAATTGGCGTCGTTGCCGGGGAATGAACCCAGGTCACCTGCGTGACAGGCGGGAATACTCACCACTATCAAAATCAAAAAAGATCTAGCTGAATTGGAGACCCAAATACAATCTCAGGATCTGGACTATCAAGTTTGATTCTTTGGGAACCTTTTCCAGCAGAAGGAAGGAAAAGTAAGGCTGCCCTTGGATGTTTGCATTAACAGTTTGCAGTTGGAGGCATGTATTGAGGAGTTACGACAGCAGACAGAGTTTGGTTTCTATGATCCTATTGCAGCATATATGGAATATTTTTTCAGTCTGAATGATGGACCAGATTGTTTTTTACAAAGCCAGATGCATTTTGTGCATGTATGGTTGTCAGTATTTCCAATTGTGTTCTGGTTCAAGCACTTCCAAATGACATTATTGTTACATTTGCTTTATTGGATAATCTGACATTACAACATCACTTGATCTAGTAATTTTGCAGCAAAGTAGGGTAGATTTGTACAAAAATAAACCGCCTAAGGCAGAATTTCAATTTTCGGTATTAGTTTCAGTTTCCTAGTGTATAGATTGCAATATGTGTGTATTTTTGGTTGGTATAAGTAGTTTAGGTTTGCAGCTTTTTGTGACCGTATTGCCCAATGGTTAGGCACTTGGTCTATGGTGTTCTTGACACCTCCAAGCAGCTGCCATCCCCAACTGGAGCTAATGTTAGTTCCAGTCTTTGCAGTCTATCATCGGTGATAAAATAAGCTCTTACCATGTCTGGTTTTCACAGATGTTTTGCACATGAGATTCAGTGAAAATCATATCCTAAATACTTTCATCAGAAGCAGATCAAAAATATCTTTCTAACGGTATATCGCACTCCCAAAACCGGCTTCTAGATCAGAAGATATGACCAAATGAATGATTGACTCTTGGTTACGCCTCATGCATGTTTCCTTATAATTTTATATTGTGAAAACTTCTCACCTTTTTCATGGTTTATATCTGCAAATCCAGTGAACCATGGTCAATCATGTGAGCTAAAATGTGTGTGGAAACATTAGTTTCAAATATTGTTGATTTATGAAGGTTGACGAGTATTGGGCAGGCTTAATGTTATGGATGTGCCAGAAAGCCTCAATTTGACAAAAGAAGTGAAGGCATTTGTTGTTATTGCCAACTCTCCTCTTCGGATAGATTGGTCATGAGTATTGGAGCTTCTCCAAGGTTTGGATTCTTTTCCTGTGCCACTTATGCAATCAGAAAAGCCATCTCAATCAAATAGTCACGACTGGAGAAGAGGAGGAGGATGTCCTTCTTGACATGAAGGCCAAGCTGTACAGGTTTGACAAGGATGGGAATCAATGGAAGGAGCGTGGTATAGGAACAATAAAGTTTCTTAAGCACAAGGAGACTACAAAGGTTCGGTTGGTCATGAGGCAATCCAAGACATTGAAAATATGTGCAAACCATTTAATTCATTCACCAATGTCACTTCGGGAGTATGCAGGTAGTGATAAAACTTGGGTCTGGCATGCAACTGATTTCTCAGATGGGGAACTGAAGGATGAACTCTTCTGCATTTGTCTTGGTTCTGTAGAGAATGCCAAGATTCCAATTACAGAAATTATATTTCCCATAATGGACTTAAGAAGACCTGTACAAGATCTGTTATTGTTAAAGGAAATATATCTAAACTACAGGCAAATCCTGTGTGTAAAATAGTTACACTCTCTGTTATCCTTGGGAAAATTATGTAAATCATGGGAGGAAATCTGCAAAATGAATGTGAGCTCTCTCCATCATATTCTACAGCAGCTCTTGTCACTACACTTGTTCCCTCATTTGATGATTCGTTTTCCAAGTTATTGCCCATTCCAGTTGAAGATACAAATCAGGAAATTAAGCAAGAAAGGCATGAATCTTTACGAAGTTTTTGTGAAGTTCAGGGTCATGAAGAATGGGATAAGCATTACTTGTCTCTGAGGAAAGATGGTATTGTCAGTGATGTAACAGAGCCGAGGACTAGAATAAGATTTCCAACAGCTCTTATTAGTCACAATTGTGGAAGAAGCAACACAAGTCCAATTTCTCAGATGACAGTTCGACTTGTGTACACTACAGAGGATTAAAACTCAGTATGGTGCAGAATGCTTTTGAAATATCATTGTAGAGATGTCTAAGAAAGATCAAAGGAGTGGTAGATGATGATGGGATGATTGCATTTTTGTTCGTACTTTTCGAAAGATATTTCTCTTTCCCTGAGAACTACTATTGATTTTCATCGTTTGTCCAGAGGGCAATTTCGAACAGAGGTTGGTGGCTGTGAATTGGGTGCGTAATCAAAGTTCGATAAAAAAAACTGGGACTGCTCTTGTCAATGGTGCTCATGATAGTGCCAAAATTGTAGCTTTGTTGGAGATTATGTGCAGTTCTATGGATGTCGCATAGACTGATTTTTTCCTGGAGTGGATCGACGAAGAAGAATAGTACAATACCCCTGTCTGCCCGACTATTCCCATGCCTGAGATCAGCAAAGACACCAAGTTCGATCTGGTGGTTACGAAGCTGCCCTGTAGGAAGCCGGAGTAGGGTTGTTTGAGAGATGTTTTGCGTTTGAAAATTCATCTCATCTCTGCAAATGTGGCATTCAGAGCTTCCAGAGATGGGAAAAAGATGGCAATGTTGTTCTTTAGTTCCTGTAGTCTGATGTCGGATCTGTTCAGATGCGAGGATCTTGTCAAAGATCAGGGCATGGATTCAGTGTGGCTCTATCCAATGTGAAGAAGTTGGCTCAGAAGATTTCGCTTCTTGTTGGATCCCGTGAATTGGCAGTATCATGGAAGGATCATCCTGAAACAACGGGGGTATTAAATGTTTGTTTTGTTTTTTTCCACTTTTATAATTACCAAATCTCTTTTCTGGAGTGAGATGTTTGGCGCTGCAAGGCCTGCAAATTTAAATGCCCCTATTCAGTCACTTTAAGTTTTCATCTCTACAGAGAGGTGCATGGTGCCCCCTCCTTTGTAGTTTTGAGAACCTTCACAATATGGCAAGGGAAAACTGGAATGATCTTAAAATAACACTCCACTGGTGTGATTTCATGATACTTGCCAAACATACAAGGAGTTCAAGAAAAAGCGTAGGAAGCAGCTTTATTAGACAAAACTGATCAAGTGTGTGGGATTTTTACCCAAATGGAGGTTGAAGTACTTAAAAGGGTTTATAATGGTACATTAACAATTACATTGGGGATATTGATTTGATATCTATTATTTGTCAGAGTTAACATAATTTGGTAATTACAGCGCCCTGTTTGGAAAAGTTCGTTGCATAAGTGCATAGTCATAACCAGTCAAAAGTATTTAAACTCCAACAAGGCTTGAAAAATGGCCTAGGTGGCAGTCATTGTAATACTTGGGCGTTCAATTCATCTTCAGATTTAAAGAACATATGTGGCAGATTTGACCCATACTTGGAGACCTTTTCCCAATTTTGGCAAAGTGGCAAATGCATCTCCAGAAATTTGAGGGCAGTTGTGCAGGAAGGTGCAAAGTGGCATTCAAGAGGTAGAGTTTTTAAACCCAAAATTAGTAGCTACAGGATTCTAGGTTCAGATTCAGCAAAGGAATCCTAGATTTCATGAAAAAGACTACAACAAACTTCAACAGTTCGACATATTGCAGCAAACCTATTCTATTTCAGATGATTTAATTAAATTCTTTAGTTATAATTTAATTTATTTTTTATTTGTCAGTACAAATATATTTTATTTTTTATTTTTATTTTGATTCTTATGTAGAGGAATCAAAATAAATTTGTAATAGGGTTTATATAAGAATTTTTTTGAGAATGTAAGGGTTCAATTTTTAGCAGAGAAATTGCTGCTTTGGACAGTGCAAATTTGTCCTGAATATTATTTTAATGGAGCAGTTTATGCCCTTTAAATTTGAGATCCATTATTGTGTTTCATGTTCACCATTTTTTTCTTGTAAGATCATTTTCATACTGTGTTTTTTCTACTAATATTTGTTACAACATTTTCTAAGGGAAGTGTTAGGAATCCATCCATGCATGATGCTCCTTTCACAATGACTATGTTGTTAAATGTAGTGGTTATTTTTACATAATCCATCCTTTGTTAGCTGCTCTGTTTCATAACCCTGTGCTTTTCATTCTGCTAAAGTTGCCATTGGAGATTCATCCATTGATTGATGCCTACAGGGTAGCGGTCTTTCTCCTCTTTTCTTCTCTCATTTACATCATTTATTTCGCTGAGCATTGCGCCTAATTTTCCCCAAGTTTGCAGGTAGAAAACAACCTCGACTCCATAGCCCAATGATTGTTTATCTCTTGCTGTCTCAATCCAAAACTTTCAAATTCAATCCCCGCACTTCATAGCTAGCATAATATTCACTTATTGCAGCCATCCTTCATTTTCACAGAGACAGCCCTCTCTGGTCTGGCAGGGCTAGATGCCAGATTGATAGCTTGGTCTGTGGTTACCTCAAGATTGCCTCTTCTCAGCCTTGAGGTTCAATCCGAGTGCTAACATAAGCTTTGAGCGCAGAGACCAGGATTTCAATCTTAGCTTATGGCGAGGCGTAGGTCGGGATGACTACTTGGGGAAATTCTCCACACAATATGTCAATGAGGTTCTCTAGCTTCGTGTGCTGAGCTATCACTGCCTACTACATTGTTTGAGCCTGGATAGACTCTGCCATCTATGTTGTTACAGTTTGCTCGGCTTCACTGAGCTTCTGTTGTACACGAGGCTCTCTACTCTGCAGTTCGGTAGAGATGAAGATGTGGAGAGCATGTAGCTTTCCACTGAGTAGTTTCGCTAGGTCAATGCTGACCTCAGGGCAGATTTGCACCTACACGCAAAGTTCTGGATGTTCCATGGTCACGGCTGCACCCAGGAAGGGGCAGATTCTGCTTTCTGTTGATGTGATGATCAAAGTGGTTGGCAGGCTCTCTTGCATCGGCCTCACTTAATCCACGCTCGCTTGTAGGGTGTATGTATTCAACTATAAGACCTACAAACTCGATTGCAAGGCCTCCACCATAGCCTTGTACTACGCTTCCATAGAATACCTTCTATTCTCTGATACCAAAGAAACTGTGTCTGTGATCTTGTCAAGGTCCTCTTCCGTCAGAGTGACCTCTTCCTCTCCTCCAGTCTTGGACCCTTTCCACTTTTTGCACAGCCCTTTCGATGTTTCTCTACCTCTCTTGGTACTATGCAGAGATTCAACACCATCCCCATTGAGCCCATCTAAACATCTGATGTCCACATCCTTCTATTCTTTATATTTTTCTGCTTCTGGTGCCTTCTCAGCTTTAGCCTCAGTGTCTTTTCTATTGGTCTTCTCAGTGTGTGTCTCAGTGCGCAGCTTGGTTGTGTCCTTTGGGGCCGTGTCCTTACCTGAAGTGGACGGTGTAATGGGCTAGGTGGAACCAAGCCTGACCTTCCATGCATTTGGCCGAGTCGCCATGACCTTGTCAACTTCTGCCTCTATTACCATATATTGAAAGGTATACCAGTTAGAGTCCTTGTGTGCCTTGATCTGCAAATTTTTCATGGTCACCTAGAATTCAGCAATGCTCTTATATTTATCGTGCATCGCTAGCAAAATTCTGGGTCTAAAATGGATGGTGGAAACCATCACGCCTTCAAAAAGCACCCATAATTTCTTATTCTCTTCGACTCACTAGGTGTCAGATGAATCCCATAAGTTAGCGTAGCATGCCCCTTCGCATACGCCCAGTTCTATTTTGGGGAGGACTGCAACTGCTAGAGTCTCCTATTCCACCAGTGCAATTAACAACAACAGCCACGAGTAGCAGAACTACTTGCCTAGCTCCTATGCATCACGCACATTCTCTAGAAATTTTTCACACAAAAACTGGGACCATTTATAGAGGACCCCTTTTTCACATTTCCCTGCCAAGGAAATGACATGCGTTGGGACCTTTTTCGGGTGAAATTTCCTCATTAGCTAGTAGCCGAGGACCAGGGTGCCTAGGCGCACTACCAGGTCATCGACGGTCTAGACCAGGAATCCCCTCTTATCCCTTCGCACCTTGAAATTTTTTTACTTTCAGCTCATTGCTCTTCTCGAATCCCTTCATCGGATAGGGCCCCTTCTTGGGCAGGTTGGTGATCCAATGGATCAACACAGCATCTATGGGAATTCACTCTAGAATCCACAAGAATCCTTCGTGAACTAAGGCCAGCAGCTGGCGCACGCAGATGCTGGTGATGGGGTACCTTCCGAAATGCGGAATCCTCAACAGGTTGAGGACTCATGCATTGTGGAGCCCACGCGCCCAAGGCATTAGCTCGACATTTGGCACATTGTCATAAAGCACACGTTCCAAGTAATTCATCAATACGAGCTTAAGGAACATTTCTTCATTAGCCAAGTCATGGTCATCAAATTTGATTTGCGGGATTTTTCCGAACATTTCACCAACTATGGGGGCGTCTTGAGGGATCATTGGCATCTGTAGGTATTCTCGGACTGTATTGACATTCTTCAGCGTGCACGCAGAGGGCTTCTGCGGCTTGACATAGGGCAGCCACCAGGAGATGGGTTCAACAAACATGGCCTCCTCTCTTGTACTCATCGGGTGCTTTGATGGATCGTTGATGGGGACCGATCCTTAGTGACTTGCTGCAGGGATGTTACATTCTGTGGAGAGGTGTGCAGCTTAGAGTTAGCCCACTTTGACATCTTCCCCTTTCCTTTTTATTTAGCCGACGTGGACACGAATTATTCTACTTCCAGGATTACTTATTGAACATCATCTGCTCCCATCTCTATTGAGGCAGTGAGGGGCGCAGAGTGCTCCTCTGCAGGGTTGGTGGCCACCATTGTCGGTCGGAATATAAATTTGGGATTAGTGATGTCATATGGAGATTCGCGGCCTGACATACAAAATATATAGACATTAAGGTAGCAGAAATCACAGATAATCACAGAGCGCCAAATAATCAAACAACAAAGGAACCAATTGAGACCCATGCCCACCCTTTTATGAGCCATCCATGGTAAAAACGGTCGAATTATCATTAATTTCCACTTACCTTCAAGAAAACAGTAAAAAATCCTCCAATATTGCCTCATTAATTGCGAGAAATTTTCTCCATTCAACGGTAAAATCCCTTTTTCACCCAGTTTCACTATTCCAACGGCTAGTTTCTTTTCCTGCGCGTCACCCCTGTGATTCTGTTGCACCTGCCCACGCCCAACCTCTACGCTGTGCACAGACTATGGGATTCGGATGCTACGGCCACATAGTTATTTGGTCAACACTAGATTGTCTCTATATGGCTTCAGATGGCTTCCATCGAAGTACCCGAGAAGGTTCTCACCACGCAACATGGCCAAGCGCACTTCACCGCCATCAGTGATTTTCGTCACAATATATGGCCCTAACCAATGCTTTCTGAAATTCCCTGGGTAGAGCGCAAACTGAATATCATATAGAAAGACCAAGTCTTCCTCCTTGAACACCTTCTGCCTGATGTGTTTTTCATTCCAGCCCTTTTCACGTGCCTTCTACACTTGCTGGTGGAAGTTAGAAATGAATCGATATTCTTCTAAGGAAACGAGTTGCGCCAATTGTTCCTCCATAATGTCAGGCTTGACCATAATAGTAAAATCTATGATGCGCAATCTTGGGAAAATATACTCCATTGGAATGATGGCTTCCTACCCATAGATCATCCTGAAAGTTATTTTTCCCATTAACTTTTTGCATGTTTTCCTATAAGCCCATAACACATAAGGGATGCGCACATCCCAATCATCTCAGTTGGCACCACAGATATTTGTGAGCAGGTTCTCCAAGATCTTTTTGAAAGCTTCTACTATTCCATTTTCTTGTGGGTGATAAGGGGTACTCTTCTTGTGATGGATCTAGAATTCTTCTGTCAAAGATTCAATTTTTTTGTTAACAAAGTGCATACCTCTATCACTCATCAGAATCTTCGGGCAGCTAAATCTGGTCAAAATGTGCTCATAGATGAAGTGCGTAGTAGCATCTGCAGTACAATCCTTAACTACCTTTGCCTCTTCCCATATGGTTACATAATCAGTTGCAGTAATGATATAACACGCTCTAGCCTTCTTCCCCAAAGGGTTGATTGGTCCAACAAAATCTATGGGCCATTTATCAAATGCCTGCAAGGCCATCTATGGTTTCAAGAGCATTTAATCTCTGCACGAGGGCTTCCTTGTCCTTTGACTTGCATCACAGGCACAGTAGTACGCTTGTGCGTCACTGTGTAGCGTGGGCCACCATAAACCAACACGCAATACCTTCTGTGCCATTGATTTCCCAACATAGTGGCCTCCTACCACTCCTCCATGAGCCTCAACCCAAATATCCTATCTTTCATGTGTTCCAACACAGATCTCCTTAATACTTCATCTACTCCTAGTTTATACAATTGTCCTACAATCAAGATAAAATCAACTGTGTGTACAACCAACTCCTTCTTTTGTTGAACTGAATATTTTGCACATGCGGTTCCCATGGTCAGGAGATAAATAATATCAGCAAAGTGTTCATCAACCACCTTGATAAAGAAGAGCTACAAATCATGAAACCCCTCCTCCATAATGTTTGGTTCTTCCCCATTTCAATTCGTGATAGATGATCAGGTCAAGCATTTAGTCTTCCAAGCTTCACAATAATTTGAAAGTCATACTCTTGAAAAAATATCAACCATTTTCAGATCTTCCCCCCCAAAACAAGTTTATTGACCAGGTATTACAAAGCATAATGATCAGTGAAAATTTTGAAATTCCCTCCTAGTAGAATGTGTCTGTATTTTTGTAGACCGTATACCATGGCCAATCCTTCCCTTTCTGTAGTTGATTAGTTGTGCTCTGGGCTGGAGAGCTTCCTACTGGAAAAAGCAACTAGGTGATCAATGTATCCTTCTCTTGGTTGTGCTAAAGCAACTCCAACTGTTATACCTGATGCATCTAGATGCACATGAAAAATCTTGGACCAGTCTTGAAATATCAAGAGAGGTGCAGTTACCATTTTCTCCTTTAGCAGCTCAAAGCTCTTATGAAATTCTTCATCCCAGAAAAATGATACATCCTTCTTTAGCAACTTCTCCATTGGCACAGTGATCAGAGCATACCCTTTGATAAACTTCTTGTAATAACTAGTGTGTCCTAGGATGGAGTGCAACTGTTTCTAATTAGTAGGAACTTATAAGTTGATGATAATTGTGATCTTGGCTGGGTCTACCATAAATCCTTGCTAACATACTATATGCCCAAACAAAATTCCAATAGGCATGCAGAATATACACTTCTTTAGGTTGAGAAAAATATAGTGATTCCTATAGGTGTCAAGCATCATGTGCAGGCTTGACGCATGTTTCTTTACCAATCCAAACATTTTCCAGTCATCAAAATATACCTCCAAGAATTTATACATGAATTATTTGAACACAACCACTACCACACGCGAGAATATTGCAGGTGCATTTTTCAATCCAAATGGGATGAAAATATATTGAAAATAACCCTATTCAGTGGCGAAGGTGGCCTTGCTACAGTCTTCCGACGCAATTATGATCTAATGATACCGCGAAAATCTATTAGTAAATGAATAAGATTCTTTTCCTCCTACATTATCCAAGATTTCATTATAAAATGGAGTAGGGAAGGTTTCATGCACACATGCATCATTCAACTTGCGCAGATCTACACAAATCCTTATCTCTCCTTTGATATTTTTCTCCTGAACCACCATTGGGCTTACCCAATCAGACTGTTCGACTGGTTCAATGATGTCTGCAACCACTTTATTTTCTAATTCCTCCTTTACTTTCTTCTTATATTTTCTATTCAATTTATATGGGCATTTCTTGACAAGGCGTGTATCTAGTTTCAGTGTGATATTCATAACACCTAGGTCCCCTACAATTCCCTTGAGCTCAGAGAACTTTGTAGGAAACAAATCTTGATACTCTGTCAACAACTTTGCCATCTTTCCTACTGTATCATCATCCCAGTAATCCCCAATTTTGGCCAATTTGGGCTGCTCTTTTGTCCCAATGTTGACTTCCTTCAATTTCAGAGGTTTAGTGACATCTACCATCCCTAATGCGAGTCCTGCAACTGCTGGCTCTCCTTCAGACCAAGTATTTTAATATTCCTCGGGTCATCTTCATTATCCTCGATTGACAAGTTTCTGCAATTGATGATGTATTGCATCTGCGCATCCCAGGCCAGCGCAACATATTCCTTTCGAGGCCGGGATTCTTCAAAGACCAGGGCATCTTTGTCTTGCGGGGCTTTGTCCAGTTTCTCCGAGACCCCAACCAAGCCAAAGGTTTCCAAGAAATCCTCAATCATTGTAAACCACTTTCGAGTGCCTTGGTGTAGCTCAACTTCTAGATACCAGGTGGTGGGTACCAGCCCCAACGACTGAAAAAACCTATAAACCCACTCATTCTAGGTATTTTCATCCCATACCTCCATCCACATGGCTAGTTGCTTACGCAGATCTCCCTGACCATAAAAAAATCTCAATTGGTGGCATGGTTGGAGGTTCAAAGTGCAACGTCATCATTTATCTACATTCCTCCCATTATGGAAGGCTCCTTTGTGGTTCTCCCACCAACGCGTGGGAGTTGCGTGCATAGCCAAATCAAGTGCCCAAAACCTTCGTTCCTCTGGGACATATTTTTCCAATGCTTCCAAAAATACTTTGACACTATAAGAATCGTCAAATTAGGGTATTTATCTTACCTCTGAGGAGATGCACCATAATTTATTTGTGATCTTGAGGCATCGCAACAAATATACATCATGCAATCGGTTCTGCCAGTTCTCGATCTTGCCATTTGAATTGGAAAAACAAGAGCTATAATTTTCCCAGTTCAACATGCCATTAGCTATAGGGTTGATCCAATATATATCTGACGATGTTAGCTTGTAAATATGGTCGACATCATTGCCTTCACGTATTGATTCTGTGTATTGTTCCCCTTCTGTTGGATCCAGTGGGACTATCACCGGTGTACCATCATTCTCAAAGATCATGCTCTTACGCTTCAGGTTGATGATGCCTCCCATATCAATGGCCCAATCCAATCCTAATAGCGTAGGGTAGGGGTCTGCATCATTCACAATTTGTATTACTTCGAAATCTACACATACCTTTACTCTAGCGATGTCTACCATGACTTATGGGAGTCTCCCAAGTGGAATGATATTTTTTTGATTAGACATGCATAGCTAAATGGTGGACCATTCCAACTATGGTTCTCCCATCTTCTTTCAGGTCTTCTTAGTTAAGACATTTGCATCAGAACCCAGATCCAAGATAACTTGATCCATCTCGTATTCTCCAATCTGCATAGTCAAGTGCATCTCCCTACTAGTTCTCTTCTTATGCTTATAAATATTGTTCACGACCTTGGTTTCTATTTGAGGCATGTATTTATCCACGCAACTGTCTATCAGGGCCTGGAGATTATCTCCTACCTTTTGATTTCATAATAGCTTAATGCAGGCTTGTAGGAATGGTTTAACTTCATCATGAACCTTTGGTTCCATGGTAGTCCTTGAAGAGGAAGCTCCTACATCAGCAAAATCCTTCCTCGCCTTAATGAAAATCTCTTTTTCTTTCTGCATGTTGTGGCCTTCCTTCTTGTCAGACACCTTTCTAATTAGTGGCTCTGCGACAACCTTTTCCTCATTTCCTCTAGTGGTAACACCACTGCGTGTAATTACATTTACACTTGGACCATTGTCATGCGGTTCAACCTTAACCATCTGTATGTTTTGTGTCATCATATACTGCTTTTCCTGCATTTTAGCAATTATCAGAGGACAATCTTAAATTACATGATAAGGTTGTTACAATACCTTGGATTATCGTTTAGTATGAATCTTTCGTCATAAAAGATCACTTTAGCTATGCATAACAAATAGCCCTAACATCGATTATGGCTGCAAAATATCTTTAAGTCTACAACGAGGTGATCCAAGTAGTGCTGCACAAATCGAGATCTAAGCACAAAAGACATTAAGCAGATAAAATATCATATGGCTCCATGCATCCAATAGACAAGACAAGAACAATGTATTTAAAAGAATTTTATATTATATTAAAGAATGGGGCACCTGAGAGGAAAACAAGAAAGGTTTTTCCGGTTCTCCTCAATGGGCTGGGTTCTTGAAAGTCCTCAGTGTTTCAAATCTAAAATTCCTCTCTTATTGGTGTAGAAAACCCAGACAAACATAGAGCTCAATGGGAGCTCACAAAGCAAAAATGGAAAATGGTGACCAAGAGTAGATCCAGAGAGATCTAATGCAATGGAGGTGACTAATGAATGGGGAAAACCCTTCTATTTATAACAAAATATTGGGGTGTTCTAGAACTCGGTGCATGAATAAAATATTATTAATCAAATTCTAGAATCACCCCTTAGGAATATTTTATTATATTTGTTGGAGGGAAAAGGTCTTTTGACTTGGGTCAATTCCTTTATTTATAAACAATAAATAAATAAATAAATAATTTATTATTTTAGGGAGATGGTGGGAATATAATTAAATAAATAATGATTTATTTAATTATTTAAAAATGATTTAGTCAAATTTAACTAGGAATATTATTTAAATAATGATTTGAATAACTTATTCCTAGGAAATAATTAAATAAATAATGATTTATTTAATTAATTTCCTTATTTTGGGTTAAATATGACTAGGAAATATAGACAAATGTTATTTTACATGGTGAAAGCAATTTTACTTAGGGTAAAATTGGTCTTACATGGTGTACTTGGGTTCATCTAATGATAATGGGTTAGATGACCAAAAAAATGGTGTAACAGATTTCCCCCCAATGTTCAAGTGTTAGGAGAAAATTGTATGACCGAAGTATGTTGTAAGAACTCAATCACTAGGCATCAAGAGGGAAGTGAGAGAGAGAAATGTAAGGTAGTCTAATGTGTTAAAGGACTAGACTTGGAGGAGACGAGACTTACAGGTGCAACAGGTCTCTAGGTGATGAAGTGGTAGCAATGTTAAAGGCAGCGGGGGAGGCATACATATGCCCGCCGAGACAATAATACAAAGAATAAGGCGCCCAGAAAAACACGGAATGCAATAATGAAGCATGTGTTGGCCTAAACATGAGCCAGATAAATAAAATGATGAATCCCACATACATGCGATTCCTGGAATAACTTTCAGGACTTATACAAGAATATTTTAGTACATGAGATATAAATACACTCAAATTCCCCCTACACACGGGGAAGGGCTCGCAAAATCTGACTGATACATGCAAATCGAAGAGGCGCTACAAGCGTTTGAGGCCGATATCATCAAATGAGAGGAGCTGCATCAAGGGCGGAAATGAAGAATTCATTCGGGCATGTGGGGGGCTACCTTCAGGGCCACCCCCTCATGAGGGTTGAGAGATCTCACACATGCCCGAGAATCACCAATAACTACTGCTGCATCACTAGACCATCAAGTGTATAGATCACGATCATGCTGAGAAGAGCTCGAACCGAGGTACACTGCCCCCTAGACCTGGCTTCTGGAGTAAATGAGCTGATGTCGACAGAAGTAGGTCCGTCAGGGAACCCCAACTAAGGCACGAGGGAAAATAGTAGAGTGACGAAAAAATAGACACTAATGATGATGGTGGAATGAGGGATACAGAGGAGTGGTTGGATGACTTCCCTTGTTAGAGCATAAAGGGCATGAATGGCTTGGCAGCGACTGACACAATATCATGAGGGATAGGGGACAAGGGTACTGAAAGCCATAATGTGTGACACGAGAGAGGTACCAAGCAAGAAAGGATGGAGGACTATAGTGGGGTACAAAGGGACTCGGGATAGACTCCATGAATGCGATGATGACTCAACTCAGATGCTCTAAACAAGGGCGAATCGATGGTGCTGCCTCATAGTAAAGGTCCGATGGGGGACCATAAAAGCATGAGTACAATAGGGTAGCTCATGAAGAAAATCAACACGAACGAAGACAAGTAAGGAGGCAAAGTGGTGCCCCAAGTACAAGTGTTGTAAGTGAAGAAATTCGATTTTGAGAAGAGGTGAATTGACCCTTAATGGAAAAAATGTGTCCTGGTGAAGTATCAAAACATGAAAACTAATAGATACCCATTTGAGTGCTCGGTGAGAGCTTTCCAACGGTGTAGACGGTGTGTCAAACAGGGCTACGGTTTGGTCGCAGCAGGAAAAAGAAAAAATAGGGGTTTTCTTTCAATAAGGCATTTTCCCTCCAAAATAATTCATTTGCTTTTGTAACTGTGGTGAATGTGGAGAGGAGAGAAGGCCCTAAATATTGCAGCGATCGTAGTAGACAAACCAACCATTGGAATCGTGATCCGTCAGTTGCAGGTAAGAGGTATAATCCTACTCTTTGTTTTTGATGGATTCAAATTTCGGATTAGGGTTTTAAATCTCAGTAACTTCCCCTATTTCATCATTACGGTCGAGTCGCACTTTTTGGGGCAAAAACTGCAACCTGGGATGCAGGTTTTGGCCTGAAAAGTGCGACCTGGCCCAGGATTTGCCCAAAAAGTGTGACCTGTTAGATGTGGGTCGTTTCAGTGCAGTTATGGGATGAGATTTAGTTTTGGTGTAAGTTAATTTAGTTTTGTTGATCTGTAGACTGACAAAAATGATTGTTTTGTGCAGATATGGCAGATATACAAATCAAGTGGAGAGAGAGAGACCTAGGTACATTACGGATGGAAATCTAAGCAGATCAGGGTGTTCGTCGTGCATTGGCTAGGTTTGGGGTTCTGAAATTTTTAGAGAACCCTTTGATGAGGGCTAGGGAGCCCTTGTTGGCCCGGATTATCAGTTATTGGGATCCAGACCATGAGGTGTTTATAGTGCAGGGGCACAGGATTGAGCTGACGTTCCAGGATCTGTATTTCTTGACTGGTCTTCCACCATTAGGGATGGTGGGAAATACGTAGCCAGTGTTACCACAGGGGCGTAACATTATGGATTTTTTTGAGCGACATTATCGACCAGGTGTCCGAGTCAAAGAGACTCAGATATCCATTGGTGATCTAGAGAGGTTGGAGACCCAGGTAGTGGTCGTAGCAGTGTTGCGGATCTTGGGTAGCTAGGCATTCCATAACATCACTGGAGGGAAGATGATGATTGTGGAGAGTGTGCTAAGTGGGACCTACTATGGGTAGGCCTAGATGATGTTGGTATCAGTGAAACGAAAACTGTCGCTATGCAAGCGGAAAGTGAATCATGATTGTGCCTATGGGACGGTATTGTGTTCGTTCTTTTTTGAGAAGATCCCGACCTTACGACCTCATATACAGTTACCTGATGGAGGTCCCAGAGAGCCCCGGATGCATCAGTGGGGACGACTACTGTGTAGAGGAGGGGGAGGGGCGGTCGGACGGGTGTTCCAACCAGAGTTCTTCGCCCATTCGGATCAAATTCCATTATACATAGACGACTATCCCTATAGTGGGATGAGTTATTGGGGAGATCCAAACTTGCCGCTTCTGCCTAGTCGAGTGTGGGGGCCCGATGGTAAGTGACAAGCAACTAAATTTTTATGTGTATTTTGGAGTTTGTGACTAGTATTCATGGTACTAATCCTTATATTTTTTGGAATGCAGATATAGCTCCGGTAAAACCGGTCGGATATATGGGATGACCAGCAGCAGTAGGGGCTACGGGTGCAAGTGGATCGAGGATGGAACAGAACGAGGATATGGCCTCTCTGTTGGAGGACATCCATCGTAGATGTGAGGGGTTGTTGACCGGTGTGTCAGAGTTTGGTTGGCAGGATTTAGACAACCAGTACATAGAGTTATGTATTGGGCTACCCTCGGAATGGCGAGGTATCATGCGATGCATGGCAATGGCCGGTCAGACTGTGCGTGATCTACGAGCTGCGGGAGCAGAGCTATTGGCTCAAGATCCTCCAGAGAGTGATTAGATGTAGGGAAGGTGGTGCCCCCCAGTGTTTATGTAGGGGCAAGTGGTGCCCCCCATTTTTGTAGTTTTTGTTTTTTGTACCACGCTATGGGCATGTCATATGTTTCAGAGCAGATGGACTCTAAAAACACATGATATATGATATATATGATTTATGTACATTTTGTTGATGACGTGAAATGTTATTGTCTTGTGTGTGATAAATGCCAGTCTAGAACATGATTTGCGATTTGATCTATGTAGTGATTTTGACGTCGAGGGATATGGTTGAAAGTAATGAATCTAAATTCACGTATCAAAATTTTCACTCATAAATATTGTCTAAATAGGATAGGGTTATGCACATGATAAACCCCATTAAGTTGTAAGACAAGAAGCAAGGAATCTAAATGAACATGCAGATAGAGGATGTGATGAGAGAAGGCATCGGCTAAGAGACCACGTACTGCATCATATTCGGCCTGATTATTGGTGGCATTACCAATGCAGACCCCATTTGCAAGAACCAGGGTATGCAAAGGAATAAATATGGCCCATGCTGTCAAAGTAAGATTCCAGGAATAACGACTTGCCCCATCGTCATAGCCAAGATAATGTGTGGACGAGAGGGCCGATGTGATAGTGTCATAAGACAAGAAATGGGAGGGATGAGAAAAAGGAGGGCAGCATGAGTAGAGGAGAGACATCCATTGACGGCTATGGGAGGGATCAGTCTGGGTAGGAAGTCTAGGACTCATAAATCGACGAGAGGGAGAGGAATGAGAACTATGGGATGAAGGGCAGGAACTCAGGCTGCGAAGAACATCGAAGATACGGATGGTATGATCGTGATTATGGAAGGAAATGGAAGGGCGAAGGAGACCATACAACGCTGCAAAGCTACCTAAATCATCAATATGGGAAGAGAGGCGCAGATACGGGTCATCAAGGGGAATGACAGAAGAACAGGTAACAAGATGGTCAAAACATGAAGAGTCCAAGAATGTGTCTGAAGGAGGATCAAGCAGAACAGATGGAGTGGATTCAGAGGGAATATACTCTGAGGGTTGTGCGGATGATGATAGGTATAGGAGGGGAGCAGCAGATTCTGACATCTCAACATCAGGGGGAGGAATTTCGATGGTAGCAGGGGGATCCTCGAGGAGACCTGACACATATTGAGCAAGGATGGGAGAGGCATATTGATTTTGTTCAACTTCGTACTCGCGAATGACCTCTAAAGAGGCTCGGTAATGCGTGAGGTGAGGAAAATGGTGAGAATAATGGCCATGGACACCACACAAAGAACAATTTTTGTTGGTGCGAAGAGTCTTGGGGTTCTTGGCTACAGAGGAGGAAGAAACAGGGGTTTCAGGGACCGTAGATTCAAGGAACGTGACTTTAACCATTGGTTGGATACGAGGTAACTCAAGACAAGTATGGGTGGGATGACCGATACCATCACACAAGGCATAAGGTTTGGCGGGTGGGGGAGGGGTAGGGTCGGTTGTGGTGGCCTTGTCTTTTGATGCCCCCTTTCGAGTTTTTCTTTTCTTGCCCGTAGGTGTTGCAACACGGGGAGGGTCCTGCGGAGGGGCTAGGGGCACTGTAGCGGTGGAAGGAGTGAAGGGAATCAGTTGCACGGGTGTCACAACAATGTATGGTTTGGGGTGGCCCGGTGGGGTCTTGGCTGGAGGAGTAAGATACCATACTGGTATTCCCAAGGTTAAATTAGGGATGGAAAGGCTGGCCATGACAGGAACCGAATAGACGCCAGGGGGGGGACCAAGGAAAGGTATCTGACCAGCGAGGTAATAACCAGGAGGGATGACTCCATGGTGGATACCTGAGGGAACTGACTCAGGAGGGTAGGGAGATTCCTGAGTGTGAGGTGGATGGGAAGGTCTAGGTGAAAAAGGGTCGGTCAACTGAAGCGAAGGACTAGGAGCAGGTTGCGGTGGGCGAGATTGAGGTTGCTGACTAGCCAAAGTAGGTTGTGAAAGGCCAGCCTGAGACGATTGCATCATGCAAACATTCGCTAAGCTGGGGTCAGAGACAGGAGGAGGAGGAGGACTAGGAAAATTTCCAAGCAAGGAGGAGTCTTTGTAGACGCCAGGGGAAACACTGGTCAAAGAATCAACAATGGGCTTATTGGTAACAGTAGAGATGGTGGACTCAGGGGAGGTCTGAGATTTTGGTTCATGGTAAGTCAACTGGTCAATTGTGACAATCTAGCCATTATGAGGGAAAAACATCTTGCGGTGGACTGCAGATGGAACGAAAGACATGGCATAGGTGTAACTATGCCCCAAAATAATGTTGTAGTCAAGAGGGGCATCGATAACTTCAACGTTGACACAAACAGTCTTGCCTGCAAGGGTGATAGGAAAATTACAGAATAGGCCAATGGGATGGGAGGCATGGCCATCCCACGCACGTAGGGTGATTGTGGAAGGGGCCAGCTCAAGGGATCCGAGTTGTTTTCAAACTGAAGCAGACATCATACAGGTAGATTCCCCCTCATCAATAATACACCGAGCGACATTGTCATTTCGAATTTTGACTGGGATTTGGAAAGCAACAGAAGGAGGAAGAGGGGGATGGTCTAAGTGACGGGTGTCAAAAACAATCAATTGGTCATCAGCAGGATCTAAAACACCCACAGCAGATAGTAGAGCCTTATTTTGAGAAGGACACGACTGGAGGAGTTCCAGTGTTGAAATGGCAGCAGGAGATTGCGCCCGATCATCTACTATACTGTATGAATGGGCAACCTGACCATAGGCAGCGTTTCGGCGTAATGGGCCTTTAGGATTCTTGGGAGGAACCTCGGCTTGGGGTGGAGGGATTTGAAAGGGACCATTGGGTGTCGACAGAGGCTCTATAGGACCTGAAGATGGAGATTCGGAGATAGATGGAATGAGAAGCATGGAATACTGACGGGACCGAGTTTGAAGGTTGAGGTCGACGGTGAGAGGTGGGTTAGAGGCCATCATGAGAATCTGGTAATTAGAGGAACCAGAAGGGGAAGGTTGAGTGGTTACCGGGGCATGAGGTGGTTGAGGAGTAGCTGGATTGGGAGGGACATTAGGGGAGGAGTGTTGTCCCCGCACAGTGGCCTGAGATTCCCACATCTGCCGCATTTGGGGTAATAAGGAACAATCGTGATTATAATGACCATGAACACCGCAACACGAACAGGGCTTATTGGTGCGAAGTGGCCTGCCCGGCTTGGACTGAGAGCCCTGTGGCTGGTTGGCAGTGGTAGAGTCAATACAGGAAGGATTGGATCCACGATTACCAGGAGCGGATTGATTGCCTTTCCTCTTTCTTTGAGAAGGAAGAAGATTAGTTGCCCCCTGCTGCACAAATACTTGCCCTGGAGGGGGTAGTAAGTGCGGTTGTGGGGGTGGAGAAGGAAAGGGAGTGGGAGGTCCAAATGCTGGAGGAGCTGGGACACCAGGTTGTGGGTACGGATAAGGGGTAGGATAGGCAGCATTGAGGTAAACAGGAGTGTGGGAAAAAGGAGGAGGCATGCCATATCCTGGATACATGCTACCTGGAGGGGGGAAAGTGCTAGAGGGGCTGGTCCCTCCTGGAGGGAAACCATAGCCCAGAAGAGGTTGAGCAGAGGTATGTGACAAGGCTCGAACGATACCATCGGCAGAGTGAGATGTCCCCGATACATTAGGGCCACCGGGCTTGGGGAGGTCAGGAAGGACGGTATAAACATAACCAGATTGGGCATAGATAAGGTCATATTTCAAGGCTATTTGGAGGGCGGCTTCTTCAGTTTGGAGAAAATGGGATGCGACATCTTTTCCAATGGGGGGTAAGAGAGAGCGAAGGAACTAGTCCATGTAAACCCGATCCTCAAATGGGGGAGCGCGACACAGGCTCTCTCTTCGTCGCCATTCCTGGACATGAGCGGAAAGGCGAGTCGAAGAGGATTGATGAAAAGAAGTCAAGATTTCAGTACCAGTGTCATATCGGAGAGGGAGCTGGAAATAAGATAAGAAGGCTTGGGCAATGGTCGCAAAGGTGGTATGGGAAGAGGTGGCTTGATCAACATACCATTTAGAAGCTTCGCAGGTAAGCGTGCGTTGGAACAAACGAAGACGGATGGAGTCATCGGTGATGGAATTGGAGGAACAACACATGTGGAAAGATCGGATATGGTTGGAGGGATCTTCACTAGCAAGGCCTTCGAACTTGGAAATGTCGGAGGGGAGCTTGGTTGGCATAGCAGGCCAATTGACATCGTGGCGAATAGGATCATTAATCATCTGATTGAAGTTGGGGAGTCTAAGACCGACCATATAAGGGAGCAACAGGGAAGTCGCGGTAGGTCCTGTAGTGGTTCCACTAGAAACAGACCCAGCGGTAGAACTGGGGTTAGGGCTAGGTCCTGAACTAGACATGGTGAAGGTAAGAGAGGGAGAACCATAAATAGGGGGAGAACCCGAACAATCAGAGGAAGAGTTAGAGTGCGGACTCAGGGGAGGACTTACTCGATGATGACGAGAAGGAGGAAGTCGACCAACCGAAAACTAAGGGTGAAGGCCAAGAAATCTCTGGGAGAAGCGCCTTCGGGGCGCAATGATGACGAGAAGAAGAAAAACTGACAAGGGCAGGGAGGGAAAAAATCAAGTAAGGTCAAGGGTGGAGAGGTGCAGTGAAAATCGATTTTAAAGTCTTTTCCAGGCGTTGTTAACCAGGCTGTTCTTCACTTAGGGTAAATGTGTGGCGTGCGTTAATTTTAATTTTTTAAACCCAAACGTTTTGAGAGTAAAAGAAAAATTGTGCTATGTCACTGAAAATAAATCTGCAGTAAATAAAACTGAAAGAATAGAAAATTAATAGCTACCAATGCATCAATCTAACCCAAGAAGGCGGGTCTCTCAAAACTAGTCTATAAGAGGGAAAAAACTTGAGCAAAGCATGCTGAAAAGAGGCCAATAGATCTAAGGTCGGGAGGGACGGGGATCTAAAGGAGAAATCTGTTGAAAATAGGTGCAGAGAACAACAAAGAGGCAGAGGCAAGGTTGCTGCTAAAAAGGAGGAGATCAGCTAAAAATAGAAGGTACAAGGAGGCAGCCCTAGAAATGAACCAAAACAAAACTATATGAGGTGATTTCAAAGGGAGAAGAGTTGATCTAAAGGGATCTGAAAATGAGGTATCAGATCTGGAAGCAAAAAGGCTGAAACCCTGGAAATGCAGACTTCTGAAATAGCAAAACTCTCCCACAAAAGGTGGAGGGTACTAGAGCCCTAAGGGGAAAGATTCCCACTTAGTTGAGTGAAAAAGATCAGAAATAGGTCTAAACGGGTGGAGACAGAGGCTGGAAAACCCTGACAGAAGCTTTAGACAAACCCAAAAAAAGTGCTGGAAAATTGCAGAAAAAAGTGCAAGTCACAGGTTCTGACCTGTTGGCAGTCCAGGTCGTAGATTTGGGGCAGAAAAGTGCGACCTCAAGGCTAGGTCACACTTTTTGGGCTGATAAGTGCGACCTGCAGATCTAGCTCTCTCGGCGGCAGATTTCAGAAAAAATTGTCGTCTAAGTTGTGGCTGATGTCTGTCACCTGTGCAATAAGGCCAGAAAGACACGAAAGGTAAAAATTTGACTGTTTGAGGGTTTTAGAGGTGGAAAGCACCATAAAAATAGGAAAAACAGGAGATGGAAGAGAAACCCTAGGGTCTAAAATAGCTGGATATGCAGGAATATATAAAACGACTGCAGTCGCAAAAGAAAACCCGTGTGGAGTCGCCAATTGTTAGTATGAATCTTTCAAAGTAAAAGATCACTTTAGCTATGCATAACAAATAGCCCTAACATCGATTATGGCTGCAAAATATCTTTAAGTCTGCAATGAGGTGATCCAAGTAGTGCTCCACAAATTGAGATCTAAGCACAAAAGACATTAAGTAGATAAAATACCATATGGCTCCATGCATCCAATAGACAAGACAAGAACAATGTATTTAAAAGAATTCTATATTATATTAAAGAATGGGGCACCTGAGAGGAAAAAAATAAAGGTGTTTTCCAGTTCTCCTCAATGGGATGGGTTCTTGAAAGTCCTCAGTGTTTCAGATCTAAAATTCCTCTCTCTTATTGGTGTAGAAAACCCAGACAAACATAGAGCTCAATGGGAGCTCACAAAGCAAAAATGGAAAATGGTGACCAAGAGTAGATCCAGAGTGATCTAATGCACTAGAGGTGACTAATGAATGGGGAAAACTCTTCTATTTATAACAAAATATTGGGGTGTTTTAGAACTCGGTGCATGAATAAAATATTATTAATCAAATTCTAGAATCACCCTTTAGGAATATTTTATTATATTTGTTGGAGCGAAAAGGTCTTTTGACTTGGGTCAATTCCTTTATTTATAAACAATAAATAAATAAATTATTTATTTATTATTTTAGGGAGATGGTGGGAATATAATTAAAGAAATAATGATTTATTTAATTATTTAAAAATGATTTAGTCAAATTTAACTAGGAATATTATTTAAATAATGATTTGAATAACTTATTCCTAGGAAATAATTAAATAAATAATGATTTATTTAATTAATTTCCTTATTTTGGGTTAAATATGACCAAGAAATATAGACAAATGTTATTTTACATGCTGAAAGCAATTTTACTTAGGGTAAAATTGGTCTTACATGGTGTACTTGGGTTCATCTAATGATAATGGGTTAGATGACCAAAAAAATGGTGTAACAATCTTAACGGACAAAAATGATATTTATGAGCAATTAATGGCCTCCAAAACCCTAGTTAGGGTTTTGATCTTCCTTTGCATGATAAATACTGCATGAGGGCCTCATTTTTCATGTTGGTTGGTTACTTGCTGAACTAAGCATAAGCTTTGAGTTGTAAGGAGTTTCTGACTTTGGGGCCTTATATTTCTCTTGGACTAAATAACAATGGAGCCAAGCACTTTGCAGGATTCATGAACATGGCTATTGGTGATGTCCTTCTCATTTTGTGCTTGTCATATTCTGTTTTACATCTTGTTTCACCTTTCCCTTGCATTAGAACAGAAATTTTAGTTTAAGGTATGTTGTCAAAGGCTCATTAAGTCTGTCTGCCTCTATTGCTTTCATGTTTTCCTCTACTAGGTTAGTTTAGAGAATTCTTAATTTCTCTTTAAACCCACTCAACTTGTTTATCTCTAGAATGATTCAATGAACTCAGTGCCAAAGAGGTTTATGGTTAGCCCTGCCCTTTGGAATCACTTTAAACATTGTTTTTGAGGTCTTTAATTCAAAGTATTGCTAGTTAGGGTTTAAACTGAAGAGATTTATGATTTTCCATGCCCTTTTTGTTCATCTTAAATGGTTGTTTTGAAGTTCCTTGTAGTTTGATTAATAAATATTAGGAGTTCCCTGCTTCTTGATCATCACTATTGTTATATTGCATGTTTTATTTCTCTGAAGGTAGATAGCTTGAGAGGTTAGGAGTTCCTTGCTCTCTAGGGTTTACTGGATTGTTGTCTTGATGTTTGCTTGCTATGGTTTGGTCAAAGAAGTATGGTATGCCCTGTCTTTGGTTTTGTCTTCATGCATAGTATTCTTAGAGGCCTTTCTTGTTGTAGTATTTGAAGGATTCTTAACTGCCCTTTGCACCTAATTTGTTCACGTAAGCCTTGAAGATCCATTTAGCTTTGTTATACCTACCCTCTGAAGCATCGTTGAACTATTGTTGTACCTTTCTAGACCTTTTGCAAACTCCATAGCCCAATGGTCTAAACCTCTCCTAATCTATCTATTTTGCTTGAAAACCCACCCAACCAATCAAAACAAACAAACAAACCCTAATCTTTATAACTAGCCTAAAATCAAAACCCTAAAATCTATCAAGTTACATCTTTACACAAAAATACAGAGAGCCCTCTCTGAGTCTAGGAAAGCTAGGTCCTAGGACTCCAAAGACTGGTTTGATGTTACCCTTGTACATTTTCCCTTGCCAATCTGACAAATTACGGGGACCTAACAGGTTGTATGATCTAAATGCAACTGTGGGTACACCATGGGGTTGAAAGGTTTCTGATCCTTCTTAGGAGGCATGGTTAATCTTCTGTAACGTTTCTTCAATTTGCAATGGGGAATGGGATATAAGAAAAAGGAGAAGAGAGGGGAAAAAATTGCTATTGGGGAAAGGGAGAGAGTAGAAGGGACCACGATCATAATACTTTGACAGTGACACTGTGGCCTGGTTGGCTGAGAGTCGTTGATTCCATTGGTGAACATGGGTTCCCCTGCAAAAATTTATTTAACCAGTGATATTTTGTAATTCTTATTAAATTCGATCTCTGCAACCTTAATTAGAATAAACATATTAAACTGTGTATCAAGTGTGAGTTTTTCTTTTAACCAGTGATTGGTGAGCCGTTGAGGTGGCGCGGGTCGGTTGGAAAATGACTCGACCATTCATTGTGCGACAACCATCTTGGCAGGACTGGAAGTTATTAGATGAGGGAACATGTGAGCAAGGACGTGGCATGGTGGGAGCGAGCAGCGGATAAGCTAAAAGTTGATGGGGGAAAGGTTTTGCATGGAGGCAGAAACTGCTTTTGGATGGGGGTAGAGGTAGTAAGTTGTATTTCCGGGGGGGGGTGCGAACAACCCTGTGGCGTGACACGTAGCGGGCTAGGCGGTATTGGGTGCTGCCCATTTTGATATCCCCCCCCCCCCACCGTTAATTTTCGGAGGGTGAGGGAGGGCCGGAATGAGAGTGGACCGTCAGATGTGTGGCAGGTGTGCAGAGATGTGGGGAGTTACGGGGCGATTTAACACAGGTGGGGACGGGTGATGGGATGTGTGGGCTCGGGATATGAGGATCGAGGGGTAATCAAAAATTTAGGATAAAACAAATATGAAAGGGGTAGGGTAGAAAAGAAATGTAGGTGGTCGGGACTTAGGGGTAAAAAATATACCATAAGTTTCCAATTTTCATAAGATCACCCCCTTTTGAAGCTTTAAAGCATCATTTTTCCTTGCAGTTTGATTTTTCTTCATTTGATTTCTTCGCTGTTATCATGCGAAAATAATTAAGAAATTTGTAGGCTACTTATTTACAAGATTGAACTTTACCTTTTTCTCCCTTCTTTTTTACTTCAAATCTACCTACCCCAACTACAAATCTAACCCTTTTCTTCTTTCTTAGGGTGCATCTAGAATTGCAGACCCTTAAATCATTTTCTTTTGAATTTCTAACCTATCACCTATCCCTTATCTCTCCTATTGGTTCAGATTAAGCCGTTGAACCAATTTCATTTTCTACCTATCTACTGATAAGCCAAGATTAAATGGTTTGACAAATCTTCATTTTCTAACCTATCAAAAAGAAATTCAAAACTGCACAATCATGCTTAAGTTGTATGATTGCATAAACTTTTCTAAATAGTAGTGGCATTTTGATTTGCAGCACTTTCAGAAATACAATTTTTTTGTGTGGGGCTTTCTTTTTCTTTTTTTAACACCCTCTTTTCTTTTCTTTTTTGTTTCTTTTTATCTTCTTTGAAAATGCCTTTAAGTATTGAAATATATGTACAATATGAAAATTTGAAAATAAGACATATACAGACACCTTGTGATACTGTAAATTATAGTACCACCTTGTGATACTCCAAAAATCAAAGGCATTCCCCCAATCTGTTTAGTTAGGTTATGTTAGGTTATGTGAGCTAGCAACACCTCATTACAGGGACAGAGGAAGGAGGGAAGGGAGATACACTCCTATTACGGAACCCAATGCCTAAATTCCCTACTTACTTAGGGGCAAATGGGGCAGAGACTTCTTTTATATGTTAACTAACTTTGGGGCAAATAACTTCTTGTAGACGTTAATATGATAGGACAATTAGGACCAGCTACAACACCTTCAATCTATCGTTCGTCAAACAATGCCTTCATTACGGTTCCTTAGGGGCTGCTACTTATTAAACTATATATACGTGATTTCCCTAGGACATTTTTTGACCAACCACTCTATTGTTTTTTCTTTCACCCTCGGAGACTTACGCTAGTGGAGGATTGTTTGGATGGAGGGCCAGACACACATAGTGGGTCAGTTAAGACCAAAACCTTACGATAGTGTTTCATTGAGGACTTGACCTGATAGTGTTTGGCTAGACACCTACTTTATTCCTTTTTCTTTGAAGAAACATCTATACTGCTTGCCAGACATTACTTCTTCATTCACTATAGACAAGCCCAAAACCTACCTAGCCATTTAGCCTCAGACCTAAAAAGACAGACTGAAGGCCAGGACCAGTTATGGGAAGATATTGAGGCAAATTCGGGGAGGATGAGCACATTATTTCAGCTATCCTAAATCTTCAAGAAGGCCACCTCATGAAAATATATGTCAATGACTGCACTGAGACGTTCATGAATATCCACCAAGTGAAAAACCAAAAGGAATTACTAATTGCATTAGCAGACAAGTGTAATGAATTATTCCAAGTCTACTCCACCTTTCGGTTCTATTTTGTGAGAGTCATCAAGATGGGGCTTCCCTCTCCTTGTGAAGCAAAAGAGGATGATCATAGATACAAGGGTGACAAAAAATACGCCTGTGTGCTAAGAGTGGAGCAGAGCTATATAGGGAAATTTGAGGATAAGCTTAATGATTTGTAAGCAGAGTGGTTTGTGGACTTACTCAACTGCAATTTCAACATATTTCCGTGGCTCAAATAGAACTCCAAGGAATTGGGAGCTCCACCTCCGATATTTGTTGTAGATATTGAAGGACTGCTCAGGAAGATAGAGTTGGAACCATATCACTTAGCAGAAAACTAGAATCATTTACCTGCAGATCAACAGATAATCTCTGGCACCAGTTGGGTCCCCACAAGTCAATTTTCCTGTAAGAGGCCGGATAGATCCTAACACGGGTACATCTAGCATGGCTCTATCCACTCAATAAGCACGCAAGCAATCAAGGAAGAAGGCTTTAAAGCGACGGCTCCTATCGTCAGGGACACCTGTCCGATACTTCTTGAAATTTTCGCTAACACCTTCTGCCTGAGTGGCATATAAATATGTATTTCATCCATTGTCAAAGGGTTGAAACTTGTATAGCTTGGAAATATCTTGCACGCATCGCACCCTTTCCCCTACATATGTTGACACTCCTACTCACATAGCCTCCTTACATAGCCCCATCCTACCAGCCGAGTCCCCTTAAACACAGACCCCACCCTCACAAATAGACCCGAACGATAAGGCTTCAACAACACGGACCCCAGAAAGTATGTCTAGCAAGGGAAGAAAGGAAAAGGAAATAGATGATGGCTTTCTCTTATATACTTGCCGGGAGTAATGTAGCCCGGGTGGTGGGTATGTCTTCGAGATGGGGGGGTCCAACGGGTAGATAAATGAGGAGGCCTAGCCAGGAGGACTAGAAAATTGTCGTCGGGAGGTCATTGCATAGAGCAACCGTACATAGAACTCTATCTTGACCTCAACCTATAGCGCTACCAAACTCACGATCTCACTTAATGCTACGGAACAATGGAATGTTGGTACTACACCCGCTGACCCTTACCACTACAAAAAATTGATTGGAATGTTCCTACCTGAAATGCATGCAATGATAATGCTTACTTACGTTGATTCACAATTCAAAAATCATATGCTATAGACAAGTGGCGCTAATTTCATTCCATAAATTGAAGTTAAGTCTACCTCTACCAAGTCCACCTAGTACACGTAAGGGACCCGCCGAGTAACACGTGCAAGTAAAGAGAAACTTTCCACAGACCAAGTGAGTGCGCCATACGTGAGATAAGAGTGTGTATAGCATGCTAGGCAAGGAAATTGATCGTTGCTTTTTATACTTGCCCGGAAGTAGGGGCCGGGGGTGACGTAATTATTGAGTCATTTAATCAGGTTCAGCGTAGACACAAAAACTGAATCTTCTGATGAGGCCGCTGGCCGGGAAGGTGCAGTGCGGCCAGGAGAGAGATGTACCCCTTGAAATCCATACCCGAGAAGAGAAGATAAGGAAGGCCACCAAGTCCGTGTATGGAACCATAGTGACTACCATAGTAAATTATAGGACTCTAACAGAGAGCAAACCATGGACCTCACCTTCTAGTTTGGTTTTCTTGAGTTTTAGATTTCCTAGATCACATCTTGTGGTTATTTTTATGGATCTAGATCACATATTGTGGTTATCTATATGGATGGTGTATTTATTTGCTTGTTCTTTCATTTTAATTTTAGTTATTTTATAAATTTCCTTCTAGTTTGGTTTTCTTGAGTTTTAGATTTCCTAGATCACATCTTGTGGTTATGTGTGTGGATGGTTTATTTATTTGCTCGTTCTTTCATATCAATTTTAGTTAATTTATAAATTTCCTTCTAGTTTGGTTTTCTTGAGTTTTAGATTTCCTAAATCACATCTTATAGTTATGTGTGTGGATGGTATTTATTTGCTTGTTCTTTCATTTCAATTTTAATTATTTTATAAATTTAAACAATTAACTAATAATAAACATAAGATTTAATAAATTGTAAAATAAAATTTCAATTTTAATTATTTTATAAATTTAAACAATTAACTAATAATAAACATAAGATTTAATAAATTGTAAAATAAAAAATTTCAAATTTGTTGTAATTAAATATCTCAATGAAATATCAAATACAGTTTACAGATCACTCATATTCTCTTTTAATCAAATCACGCAAAATACCCACCAAAAACTTATTCCTATTTCCCAATATTATCAAATGAAAAAGGTCACATGAAGTCTTCCAACAACTACTCTCCTCAACAATATAAGATTAAAAAGGTGCATAAGATCACACCTTCCCAGACCCAGTGCAGTCATGAACATTATGAGATGAAAAAGGTCGCATGAAGTCTTCCTACAACTGCTCTTCTCAACAATATGAGATGAAAAAGTCACATGAGGTCTTCCCACAACAACTGCTCCCTTGGAGAGTAAACTGGAGACCTCATAGGTGCATAATTATTCCGTTGGTCCCTCGATGAAAAAGAAATGAAAAGAATTTCACATCTTAGTAGGCACCTTGGAAAGAAGCATCGTTGGTGCTAGTGTAGGGTTATTTGTTTTCAAAACACGGAAAGCCAAGGGAAAGATGGATAAGACATTACGAGAAAAAAAAAGGTGGTCCCCGATGCTTTTGTAGTGCTTTTTGTTTTCAGTGCCTCTGTCTACATAAAAGGGAGTCTGATGAGTCATGAGGTTCCTTTAAGGGATTCCTGCACTTTACGTGTTCTTTGTTCCATCAAATAATGGAATAATATTCCTGATTTTCGGAATCCTGCGATCCGTTTCCCCTAACCTTCTCTCCCCGCTGTACTGGAACTCTTCAGAGCTGATTCTGATCAGCCAGCTTTTTCACGTGCTGTCCATGCCTTCTCTGCACGGCCGTATACCATCTCGTTTAAATCCATCCATCTTCCAGGGAATTTTGGTTTACAGATGGGTTTCAAAATTTATATGTCATGCTTACAAGCAAGACCCATGTAATGATTGATGTAATATTGGGTAACGCATGCAGCTCAAGCGTCCATGGAGGGAGGAGATCTGGCATTGCAGGAATTGAATGATATTAACATGGTGGTTGTGCAGAATGTGTGATAGTGGCACGGTTCAATCGGATTACTTCTGTTGATTTATGCATCCAACACTGTAATCTAATTGAGCCGTGCCAATATCACCCATCCTTCAAGGAATTTTGGTTTACATATGGGTTTCAAAATTCATATATCATATTATTGCGCAAAACTATATTCAGTAATGTGGTTTGGTCAAGTTATAGGTTTTGGTTTTGGATGTGAGAGAATTTTAGTTTACAAATTATTTTCAAAATTCACATATCATATTATTAGAAAGAACTATATTTTTTTAATATGGTTAAGGTAAACTGAACTTGGTGAAGTTGTTGTTATCAGTTTTTGGATTCAAGGTACTCTATGTTAATTGGTTCAAATAACCAATAAAATCCCAATAACAATGTCTCTAAGCACCCCTAAAATAACCAATAAAATCCCAATAACAATGTCTCTAAGCACCCCTACTTTTCTTAGTGTTTCCAACATACAGCCTTCAATCAGATTATTGCAGCAATGTCTCTAGGCACCCCTACTTCTCTTAGTGTTTCCAACATACAGCCTTCAATCAGATTACTTCAATCGGATTACAACAATGTCTCTAGGCACCCCTACTCTTAGTGTTTCCAACATACAGCCTTCAATCAGATTACTTCAATCGGACTACTTCCCTGTAATGGAATTAAGCCCTACAAATATCACCCATTTTCAAGGATTTTTTTCTGGTTTACATGTGGGATTCAGGATTTCTATATCTTAGGCATACAGCTCAAGCGTCCATGGAAGAGCTCTGGTGTAGGAATTGAATAGTATAAGAAGAAAAAAAATGATATTAACATGATGATTGTGCATAAAGTGTGATAGTGGCACGATTCAATCGGATTGCCTCTGTTGATTTCTATGTCCAACACTGTGATCGAATTGAGCCGTGCCAATATCACACCTTCCCACTACAGTCGAATTATTCAGGGTTTTCTTTCCATATCGCTTTAACTTCTTGTTATTGGTATTTGACTGGTTAATCTAGAGGGGTGGTAATCTATTTTTTCAGGTTCAATTTGTTGAAAGTTCAATAATATTTCACTTCAGGATGGATGCAATGTGATAATCCATATCTAAGTAGAAGATTATCAACATCTAGCTGGTTGGTCTAAAAGGGCGGCGATGATTAACATCTAACTGGCCGATCGAAAGGGGCGGTGATATATTTTATGAAATTTAATTTCCTAAAGATATGATAAGATAAGCTCGCTCTGTCCTAAGATATATATATATATATATATATATATATATATATATATATATATATATATATATATTACTTTTGATAATCTATTTAGTGGATTAATAGTTACACTTTTGGGAATTTGTCTCAAGCATTCCACTAATAATCCATTCAACATTAAATTTAAGGTAATGTTACACATTTGGAAATACTAATATCCATATAAAATGGTACTTAGCATATTAGTGTACCTTGCTTTAATTTTTGTATGTAAAGCTCTCATTCATATAAATATATGACAAAGAATACAGTATAAAATTGTATCTCACTTTTTTATAAACTGTTTCCATTTTATGAGTTCTGATTGCAGATGGAGTAATTCACATATATGTTCCTGGAATAATTTCTTACACCACTGCTTTTAAGGTCTTTTCTTCCTGGTGATGGACTAGTTAACATATACATACATGCAATGTCTTTTGCTTGAATATGTTTCATACATTGTGTTTCATTTATAGGGGATGGTTACCATATTTAGCTCAATCTCTATTCATATGAAACAGTGCAGAGTCTGTCTCACTTGTATAAATTTGCTGCCATATATTTCTGCCTGGGTTTTTCTGACTTCAAATGCTTGTTATGCACAGATTTATATACCTGAAAGAAAGCAGGCCCCACATGGTCTTAGGTATTGGTCTCTAAGTATTGACCCAGTTCATGAGCTTAAGAACAATGAAGCACGCTATTTCCAATGCAGAACAAGCGTCTTCATATCACTTCAACACAAGTCAAATTAGAGACTATTTCCAGAACAAGTTTATAAACAAAACAAGAGATGTTTTGCAGGGCTTTGCCTGAACCAACAACACAGGGAAGGAAAGATCCAACTTGAACATATATTGGTGGTTTCCAGCATTTGTTCCTTGCATAATGGGATTGGTGTGATGCTCTTCACTGACTTTTTATTCTTGTATTGTAATTCCAAATCTTGAGTGCAATTGTATATCCTCGCATCAATAATTATTCATACCAGAGGATTTTTGAATAAAGTGAATCAATTGATATAACATATTAAGAAAATTGTATAACTAAACACATGTTATACCATGGTTAAATGGATGTCTAATTTTGTAAAAGTAAGATACTTGGCATTTGTCGGTCCTTTATTTGATGGTTTCATTATGTGTGCCAAAATAAAACCCTTTAATTATATTATTGTGGAGAGGAGTTTTCTGAGTCGATTTACCCTTTTGTTTCTCACACGAACAGATGGACATATTTGAAATTTTATATATATATAATTAATATAAAATATTTAAAATTGTTTTTTAATGAGATATTAGGTATAAGTTAGGTGGGTTTAATGATTAAGAATATGTGTTTTCTTTTATAAGATAATAGGTAAAATTTAAAGAGATAGGGTAGAGGTCCCTTATTTCAAAGACAAAAAAGTCTCAAAAGATATGAGGTCTTTTATTTCACAAATAAAAAAGACATAAACACCAATTTAATGTCTATCTTGATTGTGACTTTAAAATTGCATTATTATTGTATATGCTTAAGAGATATAAGATTAAGATGAATCTATATGTATTTATTTTATTATAAACTTTTATAATTATGATGGTCCATTTTTAATTATTATGATTGATTTCTTTTAATTTTTATCAATTTTATTTTTTAAAATTTAATTTATTGATTTTACATCACACATATCACTTTGCTTATAATTGTGCATGGCTACAACAACCCATAGTTGATGGATTCATATTGTAAAATGAATTTGGTTTTATCTACTATTCATATCATCTATATGTTTTCTTATTTTATATTCTAAATAATATATAGATATTAAGAATAGTTGGAAAGGAGATAAAACCATGGTCATGGAGATGAATCAAAATGTAAATGTGGGAAAGGAGATGATGTTGTTGTTGAACTTGGATGAAGATATTTTTTAGGTGGAGCAAGTGGTGGTTGTCTAGTTGGCACTAAATAGTAAAGTGATGGACATGCACATTGAAAACATAATATTTTTCTTATTTTATATAGCAAATTTTGGACCAGCTTATTGAATCATTTGCAAATCTTATGTAAAACATTTCCCATTTCCCATACTTCATGGGGATTGTAGACAATATTAAAAAATATGATTTTGGTTCCTCACAAGTAAAAGTATTTTTAGGGTATTAGACATCGTTCTCAAATGGACGTTAAAGGTGGTGGATTTGGTTGTAGTTTTGGTTCGAAAAAAAAAATGTTTATATAAATTGTGGCTTTCAAGACAATAGAAATTGTAGAGTCTTTGATGCTTAATGATTTCACACGAGATAAGAACTATCCTACTACTATTACCAATGCCAAAATTGTGTAAGATCAATTTGTAAAACTTGAAAGCTCAATGTCATATTCATGACAAATGTTTGTCAAAATTCCATTTTCATGTGAGGTGCATTATCACAAAATATTTCCATTGGTTCCCATACATTCAAAGGATTTGGAAGTAGAGATTGCAGGCCAACTGTTTATTTCATTTCACCTTCGAATATAAGGTCAACAAGACTACACGATTGAACACTTTTCATCAGTTTGTAAAAAATATGTTTTTGGCATTAAACGAAAAAAATTACAAAATATTAACATATATTTGAAGGCTATTTTTTGATAGTATGCTTGTGCAAAAGTATTTGAAGATGGTTTTTTAGTAAACTCTAGAATTTCAATTCTGGATGCCAAGAAAAGTTTCATATAATGATATTCTTTCGAGAAAGCTTTTTTTTTTTTTTTTTGGTGAACTTTCATGATTATGTAGTGTGGTGAAATATATTGACTATGTGGTAGGTATTAAGTAGAAATTAGAGATATCACAAAGATTTTTTTTAGTTAGCTAATTTTTTGTGTTAGACATTTAAGAAATAATCTATTTGTTTGACCTAAAAAATATTTAAATATTTAATCCTTACTTTGGTAATACAATATCACATAAGAGTGGTGGGAAGTAGGGTACTTTTAACTCCAAAACTTTGACTTTTGGAGCTATAATAAAATAAATAAATAAATACAATTTCAAATAATTCAAAGATTTTTTTTATTACTAGCATTTAGGTAGTGGGGCATGATGAATATGTGTCATTGCTAAAGATCATGACAATAAAGGTAGCCCATCTACATTCTATTTTTGAAAAAATGCATTTATTTGTAGGTTTAATGGGTATTGATCTACAATAGTAACTTTGTAAGTATGTATCCACTTATCTTGGATAAAGGATTTTGAAATCTTTTTTTATTCCAAACATTTTTTTTGTTTAGTTTTATGATCGTGTCGATTATCAAAAAGCGTTTGAGGAGGGTCACTAGTTTTAGAAAAGTTTATGATTTTTTACACTCCCTTAGTTTCTTAATATGATCATAAGCCTATGTTAATTATTAGAATGCCAATTTGAATTTCGTTGAGCCCTCAACAACCTCAAAGTTTTAATTAGAACTTGGGGAACCCCTTTTCATGCCTTAGAAATCAATAAATTTACTTTTTTATTGTATTAAGCTTAATTCTTCATCTGCATCATAGATTTAAGCTTTTATTTTAAAATTCTTCAAGGAATTTCCCCTATGATTTTGTTTCTTGGTTACAATTTGATTTTATTATCTTTTCAAAAATTGAATTACTTTTTTTTCCTCCTTGATTTCTAAATTCATCATCTTTTATGATGTTGTTTGAACTAAATGGGTTGATCATTGAATTGAGTCGTCCCTCTCTCTTTCTCTCTTCAATTATTTTACATTGCCAGTTTTTAAAATGTTAAACAAACATCATATTTGTAAATTATTTTCCTCCCCTTTTTGATTTTATAAATGGGACAATTTGTAAATTAGGCCCATCTTCTTATTCTTATCATTTATTTTGGATTACATTTATCATTTCTTAAATTAAATCTAACTTTCTAAATAAACCTAACTTTCTAAATAGGTATTTTTTATCTTTGCATCTAAAGTGGCATGTGATTTTTAATTTTAAACTAATTTTTTTAAAGCTAAAATAAGTTTTCCATAGTCTAGTTATAATAATTTTCATCCATGTTCCAATTTGAACTCCTAATTAATTCTAATTTCAAAATAAAAAAATCATTCCAAGATTTTATTAGAACTTGTAAATTCATTCCAAGGTTTTATTAGAACTTGTTACTCAATCTAGTGATTGAACCACTTTCCAAAATTTGGGCTCCCTCTGTAACTGTAATTAAAACTTCTCCTAACTTATGGATAAGTTTTATTCTAATATTTTTTTAACTATTCAAATTCAAAGCTTAATCAAAATTTTAATTCAAAATTATGGAACAGGTGAATGATACTATTAATTATAAGTACACCTAAAAGGTAAGTATTTTCATATCAAGTTAAAACAATGCTAGTATTTGATTACTTTCAAATCAAAAAATTTGATATATACAAATTTGATAAGTTGTCTTTCAATTTGGGATATAGTTTATAGTTTGACTTAACCAGACATAATTCAAACTACATTATTTTATTAATTCCCATCACCATAATAATTTTTTATAATATATTCGTATCCATTCATAATGTTAAAAGTGATAAAGGAATCCAAGAATGTTATCTTTCAACTCATCACTACTCAGTTGCATTGCATGGGTACTTATTGTTTGGGAAAATAAGGTATTCCATGATGAACAACTTTAGTGACCACTTACACCACCACATCAAAGATCATAATGTTAGTATTATTATGTGGATAAGAACCCTCTAAGTGGGAATCAATTTATGGTTCCAGCCAACATATCCAATTGAGGAAATTCTATTAATGTAAAAGAATACATAAGAAAGTTCTCATAATCAATCATCAAGCATGACCCTCCATGATCTTTAAATAGAGATTATGGACCAATTAGATACTAAGCCATGGATCAATAGTTGTTAGTATCAAGGAGAATATGAGACATTAACTCTATGTCTATAACATATCATGACCATCAAATTACAATGCAACTAACACATACTAAAGAAACAAACTTTTACCTAATAGAAAAATTAGACCAATTTGAATTTAACTAAATCATTTGTGTCTAAATATCCTAACATTCCAACTTAAGAAAAATTCTGGATTCGATTGATGGATTTAAAAAGGTGATACAATAGGAGAAGAAAGGAATCATTAGAGCCTATCCCCCCAATTGAAAAATTCCTTTTACTCCTAATATAGATCAAAGTTTAGAAAACTTCACTTTCATAAGAGAATGTGAAATTGTCTACAACATAGTCATCTATAGGGAAAATGAGAACTTCAATAACTTGATCATGAATTCTATTTTTGATGTAGTGCATTTGTAGCTAAATGTTTTTTCTACATTGATACTAAAATTGATCTTTAGTGAGTGTTGTAACCCTTGAGACAATTCCCAGGTTGTAAACAAATCAATGCAAAGGACATTAAAATTTAAGAAGTGATTTAAAATATTAGTGGGGAAGAATTGTGTCCATTCCTCCTTGATGTAAATATTTATCCTTCAACCATTCACCAAGGCCAATCATCAATAACTTGTAGTTGAAAAACTTAATAAGAGATGGAAGAAGAAGAAAAGGTAAGCAAATTTCAGCTATATAAACATTGAATAAATGAATTCACATAGCCATAACTCTATGAAAAAAACGATCTGATCAGTGAAGAATCCAAGGGTCACCAATATAATATCCTTCTTAGTGTCCAAATTATATGGTGTTGATATCATTAAAACTATTAAAACTTCAAAAAATGTTCAAAACAAATTGTTTCAATAATAATTTCTTTATTTTAAATTAACTAAACATATTTTATATTAGGTAAAGCATGTATATTTTCTTGATTATGCTAATTTAATTCAAACACCAAGATATATAAGAAAAATTTTAGTGTAATATTCCCAAATGGGGATTCAGCAATATATGAACACAATAATGGAAATAGCAGTGTAAATCAACTCATAAAATGTGATAAGAACATATAGCCATCATATTAATGTCATAGTAACAAAATGTATACAATATCTTGAGAAAATAATCACTCAAGTTAGGCAACACAAGCCTCAAAAAAAACATGTACATGAAATATGAAGAACACTGCTACACAAAGAATGCGCAAGGCTATGAGAGCGCAATTTTATTAAGTAGAAATGCTGCTGGAAAGTGTCAATACACAGATCTGAAAATATATGGCTCATGCAATGATGGGAGCAAATATCTAAACTCCCAAACACAATTTTAAGACAACCCGGGAAGGATTTCCTAAAATATGCAAAACTACAAAAATTCTGGAGTGCAACCCTAGGGCTGAGTAGCAGCTACAGCTCAAGAACTAGATGGAGATGGCTGAAGATGATACATATGAAATAAAACTTCTCCAATGGATATTCCAAGTGAAAGGATGATCCTAACACTGAAGATCTCACCCTCCAATCAAGAAATGAAACCCCTCACTGCAAATGCTCACTGAAATAACACAGTCAAGGAGAGGTATTGCACTGTAGGAGATGGAAAATATGTTGGCCAAGTGCCAAGATGTGAAATCAGCTCTAGAATCTTCCTCATTGAGCTCCCAAAGGAAAGAAAGATTCCTTCTCTGAAAACAAGCTCTGGAAGTGGTGTTCTCAACCCTCCACTGCAACACCCTACAACACAACCTAGTTCTAAACTGAAACTGCACTGTAGCTGAAGGACGTAGCTTGGCCTCAAGCTTGGATGTGGAGTAATGAAGTGCAGGATCCCTTAAGAGGCCTCTCAAGAAAGGATATGGAATTTCTAAATAGGAATACCTTGTGCTAAGCAGCACAACAATCTCAACTAAACAACTGAAGTATGCACAATAGTCATGCATACCACAAATCCAATAATCAATAACATCTCTTTCTATGGCTGCCTTGCCCTCCTTATAAACAAGTGGAAGCCTTCTCATCATGGGTCCCACTCATTAGGGTTTCCTCCACCAAGGAATCTTCCTCCCACTATTACTGTGTTGTCTCCATAGATGATCTCCACCCTTCATTCCAGTGCTATTGATTTGGTCAAACTTGACTTTGTCCACATGTATTTGCCCCTGTTCACACATGAGGATGCAAAATCAAGCTATTATTATGATCCCTTTTCACATCATGAGGGATTTTATTCCTATTTTAGAAATGTATGGGCTTCCTTACCCATTTATTCATCTCCTAGGTGTCAAAAGAAAAAATCAATATTCCAATTAGCTGGATGCTAATTTTTGGAATATTAAATTTAGAAAGTGGAAAAATCACACCAGAAAGAAGAACATGCTACAATTTACTCAAGCTGGAATCTTTAAGAAAAAGTCTCTTGAGATTTTTTATTTTTTCCTTCGACAATTTTTATCACTAGTCTCCCCTTTAATACTCCGCTATGTTATTGTTTATCTTTTCTAGGAAAAATAACTTCGAGTATTTGGTTTAATAGCTTGAACATTTGGGTTAAATTAATAACCTCTCTTTCAAAATTTATTAAACTAAATAATCATTAAACTTTTATTTTAAATTAAAATTCATACATAATGAAATTCATTTCATCTAACTTAAAAATTAAATAAATTCTATAACAACTTGTTTTAAAAATAATGGAATGTGGACCCCTTAGTTGGTTTCAGGTTTTGGGGTATGGGGTCTCATGATGAGTCCTATCCATTGACCCTTGATATACAGGATTTGATTACTTCCTTTATGCCTCCTATCCCCCTAATGATTCGGATTTATGCAGGAACACAACGGAATACACATATAACCATAAATACAAAGATGCAACAGAAATAAAACTTCATTTGATTAATATCAAAGAACTGAAATTTTCTTACAGACATAATGGAAATAAACTAGCTAGGGCACCAGTAGCTTATCTCTGAGAAGAGATGTGGTGGATAAAGGCCTCTGAACTGTGTTAAAATGAGGCTTGAGGGCCTATTTATTATTTGGAAACAATGGACAACCCTAAACATCAAAAACCCTAACCCTAGGAGATGAAGTGCCAAACATATGGGCCTTGTTTGGGTAAATTGGTGTTTCAACTTCCCAGGGATGTAACTTTGGCATACGATCTTCGTTTGACACACACCATACCTCATTAGAAAGATCTGTCTGAGGAATACAACTTTTGATGTGAGCAACATCGGTCCATGGACCCATGTTGCTCCTGGTTTTCCCAAAAAACGTCATTTAGGGCCTCAAAACGGCTTCGGAAGTTCAGGACACTAAAAACTACTAAAAATAGTAATTTGTACTAAAACTGAAACTGAAAGAGACAATGGTGGGGCCCCAAGTGGAATAGGCGGGTGCCCACCAATAACCACCTGGATCATTCCTCCCCCCTTAGGAAGAAATGGTCCCCATTGCGTTGAGTTCCTCCATGAAATGAGGAAAATTTTGCTGAACTTGGTCCCTGGTGAACCATTTTCCTTGGTGCAAGAGTTGGCCAACTTTTACAACCCAATATAGTTGGATATTTTTTTGGTGAGTGTTCTTGGTTTGCATGTCCACGATACCATATTTGGTGGCCTGTTCCATGCAGTCTGGGTTTAACTTTGTTGGTGTGATTAGTTCTGCAATGTCAGAGGTGTCCAGTAGAGGTGGGAAGTAGGGACGAAGGCGGTCTACATTGAATATTGGGTGCAGCCCAAGGAATGGTGGAATACTGAGCTCAAAGGCATCGTTACCTATAGCATTTGTGATGATCTACGGCCCATATCGAAGCATGCGAAGCTTTCGGTGGGGTCTAGTGATGCACTCCTTCTGAAAATGTATCCACACTTTGTCGCCCACTTGGAAGTTGTGTGGCACCCGATGTTGATCATTCCGTTGCTTGTACTTAGCATTGGCTCTATCCAATATGTCATGAACCTGTTGGTAGATGTGTTAAATGCACTTGATGAAGTTGTTCACTTTGTCAGCTTCATATTGGACATGAGCCAAATCGGCCTGAGTAGCCATAAATGGCATGGCTACGTCAATGGGACATAGTGGTTGGAATCTCAAGCCCACCTGAAAGGGGTTGTGGCTGGTTGAGCTGTGGAGAGCCCGATTATAATTATGTTGTACATAGGGGAGGCTCTCATCCCATGTGTGTGGATGATTTGAATTATACATGTGCAAAATGCGTATAATCATCCTGTTGACGACCTCTTTCTAGCCATTAGTTGGGGGATGGAAAGCTGTGGACTTGGTGAGTTTGGTGTCCAGCATTGACCAGAGGCTGGACCAAAATGTGATGAGGAACCTTCTGTCCCGATATGATATGATAGACTGTGGGATCCCAAAGTGCACCCAGACTCGTTCAAAGAAGAGTTTAGCAGTGGATTCTACTGTGATATTTTTTTGCAGGCTGCCACAATAGCCATCTTCGAGAATCTATCGAAGAACATGAAAAAAAGTTGTTTCCATGCTTACTAGAAGGAAAGTGTAACATGTAGTCCATGGAGATGGATTCCCAAGGTCGACTAGGGGTAGGTAGCGGAGTATAGAGGCCTTGCTTCTTGATGGTCAGTTTGGAAATGGTGCAAGTAGTGCAAGATCTGATGTACTTCCCGCCATCCTATCGAAGGTTCGAACAATAGAAATACTTATGTAGTACTGACACTGTTTTCTCGACCTCGAATGCCTAGTGACTCAACTATAGTGTGTTTCCCATATCATCTTGGCACACTTGCTTGAAGGAACACAAAGGTGTCCCAGGTGACATAACAGTACATCTTGGAGGTGAAAATTTAGAGCTTGCATACCCCCCAAGAGTGCCTTGTATGTGTGGCTGAATTCTGGATCGCTCTTGTAGATAAGTGGCTAATCAGAAGCCTCATTCCCACAAGAGTTCATAACGGTGGTTATCACCACGATCGGTGGTCGGCTAAGGCAGTCTGCAACATTATTGGTGTGACCCTTCTTGTACTTGATGTTCAAATGAAACTGTTGCAGATATGTGGACCAATTTTGATGATGATCATTCTACAATTTCCCTTGTGTTTGTATGAACTATAGGGGGTGATGGTCTATGTGTATGAGTGTTTCCTTCCCCAAAATGTAATGTTTCCATTGTCGACAAGCCTGTACAATGGAATACATTTCTTTGTCATAAGTGGGATACTTGAGAACTGTGTCAGACAATGTCGCACTGTGATATGCCATTAGATGCCCCTGTTGAGTAAGAATTGCCCCAATAGCATAGTCAGAGGCATCTGTCTCAATCTCAAATGGTTGTTGCAAGTCTGGTAATGTGAGCACTGGGGAAAAACAAAAGCAATGTTTCAATTCTACGAATGCCTTCTGTTGATATTTCGACCAAAAGAATTTTTCTTTCGCTCCTCCCTTAGGTGACTTGACTCAAGGGCCAAGTGATATGAGAGAATCCCAACACAAACCTACGATAGAAATTAGCAAGACCCAAAAAGTTTCGAAGCTCTATTAGAGTGGTTGGGGCTGGCCAATCCCGAATGACTTGGATCTTGGTTGGATCCACATCCACCCCCCTTTCATCAATAATGTATCCCAGATATTGAACCTAGGTCATGCAAAAAGTGCACTTCTCAAAATTGGCACACAACTTGTGTTGTCATAGTGTTTGGAGGACTTGTCAGATGTGGTGGAGGTGCTCTTCCCAAGTCTGGCTAAAGATCAGAATGTCATCCAAGTACACCACTACAAATGAGTTGGTGAATGGTCACAAGATGTCGTCCATCAACCTCATGAAGGTTGCGGGAGAATTCTTCAACCTGAAAGGCATGACCAGCCATTCGAAAAGGCCCTCCTTAGATTTTAAGGTAGTCTTCCACACATAAAAGGGTTTGATTTGTACCTGGTGATACCCAGACTTCAAGTCGATCTTACTGAAATATTTAGCCCCTTTGAGTTGGTCTAGAAGGTAATCGATCCATGGGATTGGGTACCTATTCCGAACAGTGATCTTGTTCAGTGCCCAATAGTCAATACATAGTCTCCAAGTCCCATTCTTCTTCTGTACCAACACGATCGGGCTCCCATAGGGTGACGAACTTGGATGGATGTGACCTTTCTGCAATAGCTCCTGAATCTGCCTCTTGATTTCATCGTTCTCCAGAATAGAGTGCCTATAGATCAGTCCATTGGATAGTGGTGCACTTAGGGTCAGATCAATGGAGTACTTGATATGACAGTGCAGAGGAACCCCTATGGGTGAGGTGAAGATGTCCCCGTACTCCTCCACAACCTTGTCCATTTGTTTTTGTCGTGCAGAAGAGCCCTGTCTAGAGGTTGTGGCCACAGTATTCTTATTGCCCTGGGGGCGGATCATTAGGAAAATAAATTTCCTGGTTTGGGAAATGAGCTTATTGCACCGTTTTGTAGTAACCAAAGAGATAGCGGCAGGCAATGGTACCTTTGGCATCCTATACAACTTATTCCCAGAGTAACAATAATAGCGTGAGGCTGGGACTCATACATAACATGTTGCTTCCACAAGTATGGTTGGCCTAATAATACATCAGAAACATCAAGAGGAACAATGTCACATAATACCTCATCCCTGAAGGGCTTGATGCTATAGGGAAGGTGACACTGCTGGCTGATGCAAACATCCCGTCCTTAGTGAAGCCACCCGATGGTGTATGGTTGTGGGTGTGCTGTGGTTCGCAAGCCCAACCGCTTCACGACGTCTACTGAAATGAGGTTCTTTTGGCTCCCATTTTCAACAATCAACTATAGTGGGGAACCCTTTACCCACATCTAGGAGTGGAAGAGACGCTCCTCCTCCTCTGGATCTTCTAGTTCCTCCTTATGGATCTTCGCATTGGAAACAATGGCTTTGGGCTCCGCATCAATAATATGTTTCCCTTTGTCATTCCCCTTGTCAAGTTCTGATTTAGAGTTAGAGCATGCATCTGACTCAGAAGCCCTCATCTCAGCCACTAGTGACTGCTTGGCCCAACACTCACTTGTGTTGTGAGTGGAGCTCTTATGGAACTCACACCACTTTCCTGTGTCCTCCTTTGGCTTCACGGTCTTGTTCTTTGTTTGTGGCTTCGGTAGGTTGTCTTGGGCCACCATGCCTTGTCTTTGTCCTTTTTTCTGTGGTTTGGCGTCACCTTTCCCTTTCTTTTGATTTGCAGATCCAAAGTCTTGCTTCTTCTATTTGAATTTATGCTCAATCTTGGCTACATACCGGTATTTCGTACCAAGCGAGGAGATGTCGAGGAACTCCATTTCATCCTAAATGTATCTGTGCAAACAACTTCGATACTTTAGCACCAAATTTTTCTCTAAATCTTTGATACCCAAATTTTTGCATAGGTTATGGAACATATCTGTCATCTCATGCACATCTTTATCCCTTTGTTGCCACAATGTGGTCCATTGTATGTACTTGTCCTCATATCTCCCCATGGGATAGTATTGTTCCTTGATGGCATCTCAGAAATAATTCCAAGTGGGTATGACTGAGAATAGAAAGGGTTTTATCTCGTCCTTTTTCTCATAGTAGAATTCCCACCAGTCCTCGACATGAGGGGTAGCTTTGAGGAGTGTAAAAATAATCTTCTCCCAGTCGGAAAAGTCATGAACCAAGAAATATCCTTCTAATAGATTCAACCATCTATCTACGGCATATGAATCTATTTGACCCTCAAATATGGGAATGTTAAATTTTACTTGTACCTTAAAGGGAGTCACAACTCTAGAGTGGTTGTTGGATGTAGATGCACCGTCGGTGGGCAGTCATTGAAGGATCTAGGAAAAGTTATCCATCATCATGTTCCTTTGTTTTTTGAGGGCCTCCTCAAGCAATATTTTGATAGGATCTCCTACTCCTTCATCTTCCTTTTCATCCCCCATGGGCGCCCATCAAGGTTTGCGAGGCTGATCTTGCAAAGCTTCCACTAGATCGAGCCCTAACTCCTTATACCCCGACCTCAAACATGCAAAGAAGGATTGAGAAAAAGTAGAACGCTTTGATACCAATGATCCGGATTTATGTAGAAATGCAACAAAATACACATATAACTATAAATACAAAGATGCAGCGTAAATAACACTTCATTTCATTAATATCAAATAACTAAAATTTTCTTATAGACAGAATGGAAATAAACTAGCTAGGGCATTGGTAGCTTATCTCTGAGAAGATATGTGGTGCGCTACAGGCCTCTGAACTATGTTACAATGAGGCTCGAGGGCCTATTTATTATTTGGAAATAATGGAAAACCCTAAACATCCAAAACCCTAACCCTAGGAGATGAAGCACCAAAACTATGGGCCCCATTTGGGTAAATTGGTGTTTCAAATTCCCGGGGACGTAACTTTGGCATACAATATTTGTTTGGCACACACCATACCTCATTAGAAATATCTATCCGAGTACTACAAATTTTGATGTGAGCAACATTGGTTTCCCAAAAAACATCATTTATGGCCTCAAAACGGCTCCGGAAGTTCAAGACCTGGAAAACTTCTAAGAATAGTAAGTTGTGCTGAAACTGAAAAATTGAAAGAGACAATGGTGGGGTCCCAAGTGGAATATGTGGGTGGCCACCAATATCCACTTGGATCACCTAAAACGTTGAACAACTAAGGGGACTCGCGGTTTTTGTGGACCATCATATATCATTTTCTCTATAGAGTAGGTAACATTGGAATATAAAGCCCTTCTACATCCTTGTAATTAGGTAATGTTGTATACAAATCAAATTTGGAATCTAACAACCTTCCCTTATCCATTCTGAGAAATGGATACTTTTAATGGATGAAATGGAAAATGACCTTCATTACAAATAGTTGGGGACTTGGGTTTTAATAAGAGATGATGGGGCTTTATACATTGATAACTAGAATGATGATAAAATGTAATGAGTGTTGATAGCCATGCAAAAAGGAAAATATTCCAATTAGAATCTATCTCCATGGATCTCAAGTTCCTTGATGTCTTAAATAATTGATATGTGAAAGTATTAATAAAATATGTAACCTATGGACAACTGACAACCTTTATCATTTGTTAATTGCTATGAGAAAGCCAAGATTTGTATTGAATCACTACAATGGATTCAATGGGATTGGTGGAATTCATAATTTTTTTTTATTTTGATCACACCATTGAATAAATGACAATAAATTACTTCTTCAACCAATTAGTAGACCTTGTTGCTCAACTGACAACTCTTTGGACCTAACAAAATTTTTCCTCAGATTTTTTGTTACAACATCTAGCTCTATCTGGGGATATAACTTCCTTATTGGATGCTAATAATTTTAGACCATATGCCTTATCCATTAGGATATTGAGTCAAATTTACATCCTATCTTTGACCATTCCTGGAAAACTTATGAAATATGAAGATGAAAAGTTGCGAGAATTTTTTTCTTGAAGGCTTTCTCTTGGACACTATTTACTCAAATTTGAACAAGATATATAAATTAATTATAAATTCTTTAATGAGAAGCTTATTTATGTACAATGAGCTCTACTCTAAATAAGTCAACTTATCTTAAATAAGTGAAATCAAACTTCTTATGGTACCAAGACAACTCTTACTTGATGTACTTCAAACCATTTGTCCTTTGAACCTTGAAAATAAAGATAAATAAAATTAAGTCAAGTTCATAATGAATCTTTGATACATAATCGAAAAATGATTCCAAATGCATATTATTTAACTTTTTCATATAATCTATCACTGGGTCTTTTAAAACATAAGAGAGGATAATATTTTGTTTCCAATCTAAAGAAAATTCATTCTCAAAAATAACTTTTGTATCTTCAAGAAAACATAAAAAATCCTCTTTTTGTATGGCTATAAAAAAACTTTGAGACATTCTATTGTTGATGCCCCTATTGAGAAAGGTGTTGTCATTGATGTTAATTATAGTCATTGATGCCAATTGGACAAGTGAATGGTACACATTTAAGGGGAGATTGTTGATGATTATTACTAATGATATGTCACCTATCTTTGAATTAATTTTTTATTTAGGTAAATAGTTCAAAATCACTTGCAAAGTATTTAGTCATATATAACTCTCATGGATATTTCTAAAAATATATGACTCTTAGTAAAATTCCCAAGGATTTATGATAAAGTGTTTTGAAGTGAAGTTTATGTTGGCTAAGGTATTAAGGATATCCGGGCATATTTGAGATATCAGGGGTTCATTATTTCTCAAGAACTGGATTATCTGGACTTATCTGAGAAGTACAACATATCCAAGGTTTCATTATTTTTACAGGACTAAATTATCTAGACTTATCCAAGAACTGTGACATATCTATGGGTTCATTATTTTCTCAAAAGTACCAGAATTAAGTGAAAAGTGAGCAGTGTCAAGGTTCTAGGTGTTCGTGGTTTAAAGTGAAGAGATATACATGTATATGGGTATCCAAGGGTTGTGAAAGGATTCCATTTTAACAAAATTCCTAGATCTATATTTCCATTGAATTTGTTTCAGGTTAAGGTTCTAGTATTTTTGGTTCTGAGTGGAGGATGAGATATTTCGGAATCCAAATTATCTTGGGCTACACAGGGAAGCCACATAAATAACTACCTAGATCCATATGTTGCTAATAGTCACGATTTCGTGGATTTTTGGTTTCATACGTAAAATATTTTATGCAAGCATCCAGCCATTTTTAGGAATAATAGAGAAAAGAAAACATCCTCATATCAAATTCTCCTTTGTACCTGGTCAAGTGGCAACAATGAAAAGTGGTAAAATATGAGTGGTCAACGTTGATGATGTGGTATACAGTTAGCAAGGAAACAATAAAAAGATGATGTGGCACACTAATGAAGAGACACATAGTAGGTGGAATTAACCCTATTGGGTAGACAAATGCATTATTTTTTAGTGACACATGGCACCACTCAGTGGATGCCACATGGAAATATGATGTCACTATGATGATGTGGTATAGTAGAAGCTGATGCGGGGCCGTGTTGTATAATGGCATAGTGGTTGATAGGTGGCAGTGTCTGATTGGTTGACAATGTTGAACTGGGTAACTGATGTGGCAATGATTTTATCCATGAGAGATGTATATGGTAATTTAAGTCTTAGGGCATATGCCACACGTGTCATAGCACAAAAACACCTTGATATTGAATTGAACATAAAAAATTGGATAAAATAAATCAACCAAATTTCACAATTCATGAAGTTAATTTCCTTCTCTTCTTAAGACATTGTTCCTAGCTTAGGGTCATATGAGGTAGAGTGTTAAAGTTTGAGGGGTAGTGAAAATGAAAATTTGGTGTTCAAGTGCCAAATTCAATTAAGAAACTAAAGGTTGTTAGATGAAATCTTTTTGTGTCTATGAATAAAAATAAAGCTAAGGCAATGTGAATAATAGATAACTAAAGATAGAGCCTCTTTGTAGTGAACGAAATTAAACCATTTTGAGCGTTGTCCATGCATGATGTGAGAGATAATAATAATTTTGAATGGTATATGAAGGAGAGAGAATTCACATGACTTGGTCTAATTGATTCAGTCAAATGACTTGGTCTAGTTGATATAGTGAAAGGGAAAATTTCCCATGGGTAAAACCATGGATTGATACCCATGGTATTCAAATTTCCAATGTTACAAAAGATAAAGTTATTGATGCAAGAAACATTAGCATTATTGCTGAAAATAGAGGATGAGATAAAATTTTAGCATTTGGGCCCAAATTTGGTAAAGGAAATTAAAGCGACACCTATAAATAAAATATATGATGATGACGTGAGAAGAAAAGAGTATTCCCATGCACAATTGACACAAAACTAAGTGTGGAATGTAACAACCCTAGTGAAAATTCCATGTAATAAAAGTTAATAAAGGAAAAATAATAACCACGGTTGAAGGGACACGTATTCCAAGCTGAATGTTTGGCAAAACATCCTATTGGGTGTTCATTTCGGTTATTATGGCCAAAGTAAATTGGCAAAGGAAATGGAAAAGGTGTTGGAAAGGCATGAGGCATTAATTGGCATTTTATTTATGAAAATAATGGAAAATAGGAGAAGAATAAAGGTGAAAGGTCACAGGTTGCATGTGAGGAGGAAAATGAAGGAAAATATGGAAAATGAGGAAAATAGAGACTTGATTGATAAAAATCCTTTTGAGGATCAGTTGAAAATATTTTGGCTCAAACCTTTTTTCAATTTGGTTTTGGAGCTCTCTCATTATTCTCTCTCTCTTAGTCTTGGACACTTAGAGTTTTCTTGGAGCACTTTGGCATTGGATCAAGAAAGGAAAAGAAGGAAAGAGGAAGGAAGGAGAAAGAAAGGAAGAGTGGAATCAAGCAACTACAATACAATTCTTTGTAGGTATTGATTTGCATGTGTGATTACCTTGCTAGATTTGGCATGCATGGTATTGCATGTGGTTATTTTCAGTCATGGGATAGATTTTTGTAGGTGTGACAATGCTTTCATCCTAGCCATGCCATTTCCGGATAGCCTTAAGGTGATGGGTTCTCATTTTTTGGTTGAGATGGATTTTCGAATGTATTCAAAGCTGAGTAAGGTGGATCTATGAAAGGAAAAGGACATGGCCTAGTGATCTCTGAACTAGAATGTGGATTATGGTAAAGGCATTGGCCTAGTGACCCCTGAAACAGACTGTGGGTTGTGCTAAAGCGAGGTATTATGTTCCTCGGTGGGCGTAGGAATCCTTTCCTTTGAATGGAGGGATATACAGTAAAGCCAAGAGGTGGGAACTATCTGTTAGACCTAGTAGTCCTGGGATGGTATGTACGGTATGTTATCACCCAAAACAAATTTCAAAACATCATTGTTTCAAGTTTGTTTTTGGTCATGATTCAAAATTTGGTTTAGAAGTCAATTTAGGATTTGATCAAGGGTAGGTTAGATTTTCATAAGTTCAAAGCCCATCCTTAAGTTCAAATAAAGTATTTTTTAAGGTTCATTCATTGTCAAGTATCCATAATTTCCATTTGTGGGTCATTTCCTAAATTTTCAGGTCAAAACTGTGCAATTAGCCAAGAAACCTCGTTTTTGTAGCGCCACTAGTTCAAAAAAGTTGATTTGTGCTATGAAAGCACTAATAGTTTCGTAGTGAAAATAAGGAAAAATACACTGCCGGCACTACAAAAGCATAGTTTCTAAACTGTCTTGTCATTTGAGTTGAAATATGTCAGAATCCATTGGGAGATGGTAGTTTAGTGGTATGATGAGTCAGTTAATGATGAGATTCAGTGTACTTACCCACGTTTTAGTCATCATGGTCATGATAGGGTATGAATGATGCATCATTCAGTTATGAGATGACATTTTAAATTCAAAATCTTGCCTAATTGGTCATTCTCGTTTCCTTTGCCTCCATTTGAGTGTTTAAGCTCTGAAGTGTCAAGCCAAACCTGTGGCCATTCCATACAAAGGTTTCCTACATCTTAATCAAGCGAGGCTGATATAAAATAATCAAGCGAGGCTGTTGTTTCGCATATTCAAGTGAGGTTGAGATATTTTCTGTGAAGCATGGCATAGTAAAAGAAAGTACACAGAGGAGGACACTGCTTGAGACATGAGCCTGAAGATATGAAAGCCATAATTGAAGACCCATCAGTGATGGAGGCATTGAGAAGAGTAGGTTGTCTTCAGTTTTGTGAAAATTTGCTGGGTTGCCACACATAGGTTTCCAAAGAAGTTGCCTTGAAATTCAATGGAACAACTACCAAGGTTGGCATGCTAAGTATGTCAATTTCACCAGAGATTATTTTTGCTGTGACAGAGATACCAAGAGGTCAAGAAAATTGGTTTAAAGGTTTCAAATTTTATATGGAGAAATGTAAAGAGTTTATGAAACCTGAGTATGCAGATATGGACCCCAATATTGCTATCCCTAGAAGCTGAATCAAAGACACTTATGCAAAGCTGCTGCTCAACATTCAAAGATATTTTACATGTGAAGGCAGATATCATAAGGTTTACACATATCATTTCAAGCTGCTTCTACATTTCACTGGTAAAATTTCACTTGATTTTCCCTTTTATATGCATAGGAGTCTTGCAAAAATGGTTGATAGAGTACAAGCCAAATCTTAAGGTTGTGAAACATCTTTGTGTCATCATGGTTTGAGGAAGTTATTGATTTTGAATGAGTTTCAGAAGATAGGCAGGGACTGGTCATCCTTTTCATTTATAAATGGTTTTGAGTTGGAAACCCTAACTCCTGCTAGAAACCCTAAAAATAAAGGAACTCCATCACCACCAGTAGCAGAGTCTAATCAACCTGTGGTTGCAAAACCAAAGTAATTTTCAAAACTGAAGCCAAGGAAACAAGTTGATAAAAGGACAGAGCAGACACAAGTGCTTGATACACCAAATCCATCATCTGCAAAATAGAGGTCAAATATTTTCAAAGAGGCAAAACAAAAACAAGTTGTCAGCAAGCAGGAAATCAAAAGAGTAACAAGAATCCAAGTAGTGGCATTAAAAGGAAATACAATTGCTACAGCTACAGAGGACAACCCAGTAATAAAAGGAAATTTAGATTACATCCTGCATGCTATTGACATAGAGGAGACACCCATTTTTCAGGTTGAGTTCATTGGAGAAGATAAGCATAAACAGAAAAAGGCTAAGTCTGCAAAGAAGCTTGATTTTGAGAGTGAAAATGCAGCTTTCATCTTTCAAGTAAGAAATCCTATAACTAGGCATGCTAAGAAACTTAAGGAAGGAATCAAGGAAGTTCAAGAAACTATTGAGACAGCTAAAGCCCTTGAATAAGTGGTTGATCTCTCAGCACCTACAGTAAAGCATGCAGCCAGCAGAACAAAGAATGGAAAAGAAGAAATGACAAAGTTTAAACATCCTGAGGAGAAATTGAGGTTGCAAAACCAAGAAATTTCTGTGACGAGAAAGAGGGCTATAAATCATAGTGTTGAGAAAGTAGAGTTTAAAACAATGAAGGCACCATGGGAAGGTAAAACTGGTTCTATTTATAAAACTCCAAGCAGTGCAGAGCAGTTTTCACATGGACAATCCTAGTAATAAAGAAAGACAAATTTGTCAGAGTAATAAATACTCACTTGATATCTAATAATAGGAGACTTAAATATCAAGTGGAGGACTTGGAGCAACAACTGAAATTGATTCAGGATGAGTTAAAGAACAAAGGTGTTAAAATGACAATCATCGAAGAGTCAAAAGCTATATCAAGTGAAGATGAAGAAGGGACCTCATGAAAGCTGAAATGACTATGTTTTCAGTTCATATGGATTTTTGATATGATGGAATCAATTTTATTTTGAGTTTTGTTACATTTACAAATTTCATTTTGGAAAATTTTGGACAAAACTACCCACTCAGCAGTTTCGTAGCACAGACAGTGTAAAAAGGGAGAAAAGCGCTACAAAACTGCTGTAGCAACATTTCTTTCCCTTTTTAATCAAATTTTGAGGGGTAAAAAACATGAATCAAGAACTGAAAATGCTGAGTAGGATGTATTTAAAGATAATTAAGTTATTTTTGGAGGAAAGGGGTCAAGGTTTTGAAGAAAAATGGGTAAAGGAGCAATGCTACAAAAGGTGCTACAAAACTGTGTTGTTTTTGTAGCAAAGTCTATTACAGCACATTTGAACAGTTTGAAGATGGTTTTGGACAGCTGGAGCTTAGGGAGGATTTTTGGCAGGTGTTACTTCAATTTCTAACAGCAAAGGACCTCGAAATAATGAGTTCATGATGATCATAATGTTTCAAGAGTGCAAAGGACCCTATGCCTAAAAAACAGGGGACTGTTTCCTACTTTGATGGAGGTCAACATTATGGTCATAAAGATTTGAAGCCTATCATCCAGATTTGACCATGTGTGAATACACTTGGAAAATGATGTAATTTAGTTTATATAAGGTTATTATGGATAGATATAAGGAGTTTGAATCCTATTTGTAATAGGAATGTTTAGTAGATTAGTTGTCTTTTCGTAATAAATACCATGCCGTATGATTATGCAAGGTGTCAAGAGTCAAGAATTCGATGTATCTAGCACAAGATAAGATTATCTCATGTTTTAAATGGTCTATAAAGGACCAAGAAGTTGAATGTACAAGGGTTGTACATTTTTTGGCAAAAGACTGTGTTTATTGTAATTGACTGGTTTTCAGCTAATACAAGAGATTTCTACTTAACCAACTTGATATTCATAAGGAGTTTTAGTGTGTTCTTATTCTATTTGCATCTCTATATTATCCCATTTCAGTAGAGTTTGCCTATGTTACTCATAATTCATATTTGATGCTCTGACTTTCTATATAGATGAATTGACTGTGTTTTTTACAGTTTCACATGTGTATCTCTTGACTAAAACTCTGATACGCCTCAACTTCCATGTTAAGTATATTTATTGGTTTACTAAAACTATTTTGACTCCATAAGCTCAATGTGTACTTGATGATGTTATTTTCAACCTACATTTTTCATCTATCTGATTGTTACCCAACATAGAGTTAGCCATCTATATTTTATCAAAAATCATTAACCCTTGACAGAGCCCTCTCAGGTTGAGGAGGCTAAGCCTCAATCAAAATATTGGTTTTAAATAGTTACATGAGATTGATTTGATTAGCATCCTATCAGGTCCAATTTTGTGATAACATTTTGGTGTGTTTTCCGGGAGTCTGAAGATTATATTTTCCCGAAATTTTGAAGCTGAAATTCTAAAGGTAGTAAGAGCCCAGGAAGATTTTCGAGGTTGCATCTACCTTGGTGACTCAATTCAGAATTTATATGATCAAAAGTGGCTTCGAGAAGGAGATACACGGGGAGTAATCCTGACCCAGATCCACCTACCATCATGGAAAATCCAAACACCATTTCTAGAGGCAGTCAAGGCATTTCTAAAATATTAGGTACTCCATCACATTCGAAATCCTTTTCCTCTGAAATTTTAAGAAGTCCTGAAGATAAAAGAGTTTATGATAAAATTCAAGAGGTTTTGTTTAGATCAAAAAGTGAAAAAGAGCTAAATAAAATTATCTTAGACTTACATAAGAGAGGTATTGATACCTCAGCTCTAGAAACATAGGAAGACAAAGAAGAGTTTTGGGAAGTTGTTACTTTTGAGTTGAAGTTGGTTTACCTCTTCCAAATTGGAGTTCAATTGTTAGTGGACCACAAAGACCAAACTATCCTCCTGATAGTAGTCTTTCATCCTCTATTTTTTTCATCCCTAAAGCTACTACAGTCCCTCTAACCATGGCTGGAAATGTACCTCCTCCACCTGCTCCACCTGCTAGATATGCCCCTCCTCTTCTTCCAGTTGTCTTACATGACCTCCCTAGAAAATATGCTTCTAGAATCAAAACTTGGGGAAGAGATGAAGACATTACAATAGAAGAACATGTGGACCAATTTAATGATTTTATAGACATGGAGGAGGTGGATGATGAAGATTTTAAGTTAAGGTTGTTTGCTCAGAGTTTTAGTGGTGAAGTTAGGAAGTGGTATGAAGCCTGTTAGTGTCCCTTAATTTGGCAGATTGGTAAACCAAATGATAGGGTAACATCAAACCAATATTTGGAGTCCTAGGACCTAGCCTTCCTGGACTTAGAGAGAGCTCTCTTGATTATGCGAAGGATGTGAACTTGTTCGCTTTGTATGTTTGATTTTAGGCTAGTTGTTAAGTATATTTTGGTTTGTTTTTGTTTTGAGGTAAAAATGATCAAGTAGGACAAATGGAAAGAGATTTCATCAAATCTACAAGGCTATGGGGTCAGATAAAGTCAAGGATGTCTAAATGATGGACAAGGTGTACTGCAGGGTCGATTTAGCAAGGTCAATGGATCCTTTGGGTGAGGTATGAGGTGAAATGAACATTAAGTTTGTGAAAAATGAAGTATTAAACATATATAGTTTGAAATCAAATACTCATGAGGTAGGGCAAGCCATTAATCTCTATGAACAATACTCAAACTGATAAATATGAAAGATAAACATTTAGGTGAGACATAGAAGCATAAGAACCCCTAACTTTATAAATTCACCTTCAGCTGTTGGGAAAACATATAAGATAAAGAAATAACTTAATATATGAAGAGGGAACTACTAAACAACATATATAAAACTATCGGGAGCTCTAAAACAAGTTGGTAAGCATGGAAAAAGGGCAAGATCGAGTGAGACCTCTTTGACTTAACCTAATCAATCAATATTTCATAGAAAGGCTTCAGAACTGGGTCTTGAGAACTTCAAATAAGTAGGGCATAACTTAAATAATATTTGATAGCTAGCATACTGACTATTCATGAAACAAATAAAAAATTCTTGGTGGACCTAAGGAGCAATTAAGAATTCCTTATAATGACCAAGAAGAAGAAAACGTCAAAGCTGTAATAAACAAGAGGTTTGAGGTTATTCCATGAGCATATCTCAACCTATACTTTTCTGATCTACAACAAACAAGAAGTATGAAAAATTAATGGAAACAAGAAGACATAAAACAATCAAGGAAACATCACCATTCACCAAGCTATGGAATATTGCACACAATGCTCCTCCACCATCAAGCCAAGCAAGCCATTCATCCACTTCATGAAACCAATATTTTCTCCAAGCTCATAAAACTATGTATTGCTCTTAACATGTCAAGTTATCCTAGTTTATTACAATGAATCCTGATGGTTTATATAAGAAAAGAGGAGAAAATCTCACTAGAGCATCTAGAAGGCCATTGGCCAAAGCAAAATATCCTAATTTGTCCTTGAGGCCTCAAAAGGTCCAAGGCACAAAATATCTCTTCAAAATATATTTTTTGGACAAAAATAGCAAAAATATTCACTTTTAGGATCTGACATACAATATAGAACTTGCCTAACGCACAGTTTCTCAATCACCACATAGGAATGCAACACTCTATCTTTGATTTTGAAAATTTTCCAGGCGCGCAACACCAAAAAGGGGCTTTTTGCAGCAAGGTTTTGGAGGCCTTCCCGATGTCAAAAAAGGCTTCGTGATGGCCCGTTCGAAATATATGGATGTCTACTTTCCAGATATATTTTTTTTTCTCAATCGGATCTCTTGAAGTTGTCCAAAATGTAGAAAAGGTGAAGGATCCCAGGAGCGCAACACCTGCTTAGAAAAGGTGGAAGAAAGGTGAAAAAATGGGTGTTTTTGGCCCTTTTGAGGGACCAAAACAACTCCAAATGAGCTAAAATTTTGTCAGTATGATCCTCTTGTGCCAAGGAATCCAAAAAGGTAAATTTTTCTTACTGAAGATGCTCTGGGAAAAAGCGCAACACTAGGGGCGCTGTGCTTCTAGGCTTAAAAATTTGCAAAAAACCAAAAAGTGTCCAATTTTGCTCAAAATTGGTGAGTGAATCCCTCAAGGGTACCTAGAGACCCGTAGTGAAGCTTGAGCCAAAATTCCAAGCCCAGCTTGGTATTTTCAATCATTTGGAACCGGGCTACTCCTTTGGGCAGTTTTGAGCTTTTTCCTAGCAAAATGATTTCTCTTTTTATAATGCTCAGTCATCTTTCTCTGTAAGCCCAGATCTTTGTTTTCCTTCTCTAAATTAGCCTCCAAATGTAGATTTTCCCTTTCAATCCATGATTCTTTTTCATGCTCAATTTCTAAGGCGAGGAGCTCAGTGACAGGAAATTGCTGTGCTTGGGCTGATTCTTCCTCTCTCTATTTTTCCAATGCTTTCCTAAGACCCATAGTCTTAGGCTTTTTCCTAGCTTGCACCTCTTCTTCATTTTATTCTTCATAGGAGCCCATGTACTCCTCCAGCTGTACTTGGGATTTATGATCCTCTCTCTTGTATTTGAGCGCCCTGGCTTCATAAATGGCACGTTGGCCACTTATTTTCTTGTTTTGCATTTGTAGGAAATGAATGAGATCTTTTGATCTTTCCAACTCAACCTCAAAATATTTGATTTGTACACTCCGGTCCTGTAGGAGAGAATTAAGTATCCTTGTTTCATTTTCCTCATCACTATCCAAGTGAATGAGTTCAAATTCCCTCTCTTCTTCATGACTACTTTCTTGTTCTTTCATTGTCTTCTTACATTTTTCCTTCACGAGCTTCTTACCCTTGTATTTCTTTGGCAGTTTACCCTTGCTCCTCAATGACTTGGTGACTTTTCTTTCTACTATTTGAGTGACCTTGTCCTTCACTGTTTTGGTGATTTTGTCTTTTACTGGTTTTGAGGAGGAGTGCATGGCCCCTTGCCTTTTGGAGGCAGCAAACACATGTCTCCTACCTCTCTGATAAGGGATGGTCAAATTGGACTTGCACAATGTGGTCATTTACAGCCCTAGGGTTGTCCTTTTCTTCAAGAAGGTTTTCTATATGTATCTCCTTGCTACTTTACTATTGGCTATCCCTTTTATCATTAATTTCTACATCTTTCATACTCTCATCACTAAGAGGATCTTTAAAACTGCCATACTCTGTTTCTGCATTGTCAGAGGCGTCTAGGTTTGACCTATTTTCACCTTTAGGACTATCCATATCTTCACCTTTTTCACTGTTTTTTTTACTGCCATCATTCTTTAGATCTTGGCCATCGTCTCCTTGTTTATTTAAAATAACTTTGAAATCTGTGTCTGGGCTATCTTCATCAATCTTGTCATTGTTATGACTTCTTTCCTCTTCTTTGCCACTGTCTGCTGTATGACTTTCAGTGTCTTTTCTCCACCATGGGACTCAAAATTTTGACCTCCTTTCTCATCATTGGTATCACTGCTTGTAACTCTATTTTCTTCTAGGTTTACATTTTCATCTTTACTGTTGTTTTCACTGTCTTCCTCTTGGCCAAAATCTTCATCCTTGCTGCTATTTTCACTGTCTTCCTCTTGGCCAAAATCTTCATCCTTGCTTCCTTCTTCTTCCTCATTTTCTACCTTATATTCATCATTCTCCCCTTTACTGCCTTCCTCATGATCATCTCTGCTTTCTTCAGGGCCACCACTTCTTTCTTCAGGGTCAACATTTCTTTCTTCAGGACTAGCATTGCTTTCTTCAGTGCCACCATTGCTATCCTCAACATCATCTCTTCTTTCTTCATGATTTATTTTCTTAGGGGAAGGTGTTTGAAGAAGGTTTTTTTGGGAAAGTGATTCATGTGAGGAAGGTGAATCATGGTCAGTGGAGGGCGACGAAGGAGTAGGAGGAGGATTTTGAGAAGATGATGGTACATTTTGCAGCGGAATGGAGGATGAAGTGGCGAAATAATCATGTGTAATAAAGGCCTCCCAAGGAATGCCTTGTTGCTCCAATTGGTGAGTTACAATGACTTTGATAAGGGAGTGATGAAATAGGCTTGTCATCTGCTGGGATGGAGGCCTATTTTTCATGATGGTGGACATTTTTTTATTGATTTTGCAGCAGAAATAAGGCATGTTAAGTAGCTTGGTCCTGGTGAAGTACATGAGGAGTCTAATATGATAGGAGTAGATTCTAGAGAACCTACCCTCACAGGTAAAGTATTTCATGACAATCTTCATGAGGAGGGCATACCTGTCCAGTAGATGTGAAAAAGGAAAAATAAATTTACACTCAACTTGAAAACTAGGTTTTAAAAATGGATGATAATGAATCAAGTCAATATGTTTCTGTTTAAACCACCTTTCTCCTATGCAAGGCATCCCAGTGGCTTTAGAGATAGCACTAGGGGTCAACTCAAATTTTACACCTGGTAGATGAAATTTATGCCTGTGAAGCCTTAGGGAGAATAGTTTTGTCAACTGAGGATTACTTTTGATCTCTTGTACCTTGTTGCAGAACTAAAAACACCCTAATTCTTGGAAACAAGAAAATATAGAAGGAGAGGCTATCATATCTTTGGTGTTTATAGGTTAAAACCTGTTTGGCTTCCCTCCTTTCTTATACTGTCTTCTTCGTATTTGAGTCTCATTATTTAGGTCAACACTCTCCTCTTCAGACATGGTGCTTACTTTACCCCTTCCTCCAATTCTTTAAACAAAAAGTATTTTGGCTTATGAAATGATCAAGAGAAATGGTGAATGAGGAACTAAGGTTTTTAAACAAGGTTTTCAGAGACTTAGCAAAAGTAGGTTGAGCTTCCCTTTCAATATTTCTTCAGAATTTGTTTGACACAGATTTAGAGTTTACTGGGAACCCTTATCATTAACAAAATTTATGAAGAGGTGATGATTTATGAAGAATATCTCTTAAAATTTGACTCTCATAGAAAAAATGCAGTTTCTGAGCATTATTTGGCAAATTCAGGCGCTTCAGTAAATTTCTGGGAAATGTTGCGCTTTTTCGGTAGGCACGCAACGTCTATGGCTATTACAAGTCAAATAAGCTCCTCATCAGCTCAGAGGAGAAGACAAGTATGGAAGGAATAAAGAGACCTAAACTAAACCTACTTCTGCCAAGGTAACACGCCCCTGTAATAGCCAAAGTGCATTATAACGCTCCCGATCCATGAAAAGGTCGCGTTAGTGGCTAGGGAAACACTCTATTTAACCTATAGGGTAGCGTTACCCATTTTTTGAGTTTGAAATAGGAAAACCCGTAGAGAATGATTTGAAACTCAAGCTTTTTCTCATAGAGAGTCAGTGCAAAATGGAAACAGCAAGACACTAACCTCTTATTGGCTCTTGCCAAAAAAAAAATAGACTCTCAAGAAAGGAAAAAGCATGGAAAGTTGAGGAAACATCTTGGTTTTTCTATTTTAGAGCTGGTGGAAGGATAAAGGCAATGATTGCCCTCTCCATCTCCTATAAAATGGAGCTATAGGCTCTTGGTCCAAGGTCAAAGGTTTTTTGAATACATGTGAAGCAGAGCGTTTATTGTTGTAGTGTGAACGTCAAAAGTCAAAGAATTTCATTGAGGACTTGTTGACTAAATACATCACCACATTCAGAGAAAGAGAGAGAGAGAGAGAGATTGGAAGACTGAGGAGGGCTTGGTACAACCGATGGTTGTAATCCTCCTTTTTTATAAATCAATAGAACTGTATTTGTTTTGTCCATTCAATGCACCAATATTATTAATTATTTCTCAATTATTTATGTACCATGAGATGAATGGCTTAGATGTGCATTGCTCAATGTTTATCATATGTTAACTTAATTGGTAGGAAATATATTGTGGTAGAGATTACATGGGTGCTTTGATTGATCACAAGGTCAGGATTTGGAGCTAGTGAAGGAGGATCCCTGCTTCGCTGCTTAGTGCTCTCCAAAGACTTAGGGATCTAAAAAATAGGTAATATTCCATCTCGTTTCATCAAGTTGTTTAAGTTAAACATGAACATATATGCATCTTCTTTGTGAACTATATAGCTAAGCTTATTGTCTTCCTCGGGCACCGGAAAGCCCTGAGAGGGATATTTGATAACCAACAACCCAAGCATTTTACCCTATAGCAGAATTGGCGACTCCGCTAGGGAGTTTAACCCCAAGTTTCCAAACTATTTCTTTCATTCCCTCTTCTTTCCTCTATTCACACATCCTTCTGACCAGATTTTATGCCCAGTAAACATTTCAAAAACTCACAGAGTTCAGTCTTGTTCCTTTTTGGCCATCTGAAGAACTTTACCCTAGCTAACACTGTCTTTGTTAGTATTCCAGAGCATTATAACATGGCCCAGCTTTGATTACAGTGCGTTAGTATCTGCATTAACACGGTCTCTGCTTAGAACCAGTGCGTTACTCAGCCAAAAAATTGCTATTCACCCCTATGTTGTGTTCCTTTTGGTTGTAGAGTTTTTGGCCATCAGAACCACTCCTTGACTGAATCCCTGTGTTTTTCTACTAGCTAGCAGTGATTTTTTTTCTTGTTTGAAAAGTTAGTGTCGAATACATTTGCTTTTTAGAAGATTTTTTTTTTTTTTTAGTTTTTCTGCATCTAGCTCGATTAATTCTGAAAATTTCAATTAAAATACTGTTAAGACGAGATAAATAGATGTCTAAATATTTAAAGTTGAACTTTTTTATTTGAATGTTTGGTGCACGGATGTTGAAAAGAAACCTCTCCTCGTAGAAATACTCTTCATCGAATTGAACATTTAGAGCATATTTTTGCATGGTTTTCTGAGTCAGAGTCTCATTACATTTCATACGTCTAATCCCCCTCCGCAAGAATAATAATCAAGTACACTAAGAATCAAGAGATAATAAAATCAATCATATAAAATTTTCTGAGCTCACACCAAAAGTAGTTCAGGCTAGGATCTTGGTGTAGGAAAAGTGAGAAAATCACCCAAGATCTCCAAACTTGAAACTGGAGTCATTAACGAGCGAAATCCTACTACACTCATATTATCGGGACCACTCCTTTACTGGAGCTAAGCGTGAGACAACACTTGGGTGCACAAGAAGGTAGCCTGCTTTCAACTGCATCTGGTGGGAATTCTATATATTGGGGTTCCCTTTGGGGATGTTGAAACTAGATCAGGGATCTAGGTATTCTGCCCATATAGCATGTTGTCCTATACCGTGACCCCCCCTGATGATGTCTATGATTTGAGGTATCTTTATTGGCCATACTTTTTAGGGACTTACACAAGGTGATTGGGACGGGCTATCCTGGTACCTGAAACAGATGGACCTACTCTGTCTTTGGTCTTTAGGAGGGTACTCGTCTTCACAAGAGTGCTTACACCTATCGTCTGAGGTTCGGGCGAAGCTCTAGAGTACCCATAACTGTACTTATGACTAACCCTCTCTGGATACTATTGTGATACTAGGTTTCATCTCTAGAAAAAGGTAGTACTCAGACAGGGCACCCTATTCTAGCTGCTTGCTGATTGATTTTAGAGAGTCCCTTTTTTATTTTTCCTTTTTTTAGGTGTGTGGTTACTGTCACTGAGACTTTATTGTTGGAATTTTTGTCATTGATGGAAAAGGATATGACAAATGAGGAGCACCTGAAACATCATTCAAGGGGCAGAAATGCAGTAGAGACATTAGAGGAAACAGAGACAAAGAGAGATAGAAAAAGAGAGGCAGTTTTAGAGGAGCTTCAGGAGCAAGGAGCAGCATCAGACAAGGAAAAGAGGCAGGCTAGGAATTTTAAGGTCAGCAGATAAGAACAGAGGAACAGTACATTTATAGAGACAGGGCGGCAAAAAGAGAGGCGGCAGAGAAAGCAGCAGACAAGGAAAAGAGGCAGACTAGGAAGTTGAATAATGATTCACTAGTGATGTTTAAACTCTGTCCAGCAAAAAGTTTGTAAGTTAATTCACTGTATAATGAGGAAGCTGTTTCAGGATTATTGTGCATCTATCGAGTTAAACCCTATGTTAACATATGAGTTTTGGATGAATGATAGTTGATTTCTGTACAACCAAGTTGATAGTGATTCTGCATGGGATTGGAATAAATTGATGTCAGTGAAATTATCTAGTATTCTTAGCCATACCTGTAGAAGCAATTAGAGGGATTGTTATTTATTGGGATAAGACTGTGAAACTATATTTACCCTGGCGCCACAATACATGCTTTTGTATATCTAGTGAATATTTAATGGTCATGCGAGGAACCACTGACCATATCAGAATTGGTATGAATCCTCGTGAGGGATTATGAACGTCCGTTGAAAATTGAAGGAGACAATATAGAGGGAGGCGTTTCTGTCAAAGATGGAGGTTGTATAATAGAGGCACAAAAGAAATACAAGTGGGCAGAGTTAAGTCGAAATGGTGTATTGAGGAGTAGAACCGGAACCATGAGAGCGAAACCGTGACCGAGAGGAACAGTGAGCATGGTTTGGAGTGAACAGTGACGAAAATTTCCGGTTTACATCGTACCGCTTTTGTGGAGCAAGCGGTTTTCCCCATTCGCGAGCGATTCCATAGAAAGCTTGACATGTGGCATCGGCCGAAGTTCCAAAACCGCTGTTCAATGCGCGCCATCGTGCATTAACCATCAACCAAAGACGCAGAGTGATATTGACACAAGCCATCGATATGGAGGGAAGCGATCTGACGGTGATCATATTGGGAAGTAGCACAGAGTTTAACCAAAGGTACGGGCATATGTATTCCATTGAAGTCCTGCCAATCGTATATGTGGGCTTGGAGCCAAAGCAATGTTATAAGAAGTTCAACTGAATTATAACTCGAGATATATATTTAAAATTCCCAAGGTTAGAAACATATATATGTGCTAATATACATATATGTAAAATATCAAATCTTGTATGATGCATCCATATGCGGATTTATTAACCATTGGAACCTTAGTTATAAGGTTCAACGATAGAATAAAAGTCCAGAATACGTTAAAGATTTTTATTTAAGGGTTGCTGGGTTATTAAAATAAGGTGGGGAGATTAAGGTTGGAAGGTGGCACACTCGTACTATAACCGAATTGTACTGTGGGGAATACATTGAATTAAAAAATTGTGGAAAATATTGAATTATCTACCAGAAGAAATGTGGAAGACCTGGGGAAAACGGGACTGTGCAGAGTTACTGCTATCAATGAGTTGACAATTAAACTTTTTGTTTTATGTATTTACCAAATTTGGACTTCTACAAAAAGGAGCTATTCCTTGTGACCCGAATCCTTACAAGTGTATTGACAAAGATTCAGCATGCAAAGGTTGCCACTGTAGAAATTGAAAGTATTGAAATTTCCTAGTTGTGATATTAAAAGATAGTTATATGTACCACAGTTATACAACTGCAATGAATAAGAGAGCCTACAAGAACGAAAGGGAGAGAAACAACAGCAGAAAAGACAAATCCAGTCAAGCCAAAATCCAGAAAAGAAGCTGAGTGAAATTGAAGTTTGTAACTGAAAATCTGAATGTAAATGTTGTAATTAAATTTTTTATTGTTTGTGATGCATTGGAAAGTATCCTAAGGAAAAGAAAAAAATCCCACTGTGGCATGAAAATTTGTACATATTGTTATAAATATAAAATGAGTTAAATAAAAGGAATGAATAGACAGAAGCCAAAGAGTCATGACTGTTCACTCAAAATTCCTTGTGAAATACAAACAATCATGTGAGGAACTCTATAAATAATATCAACTGGATATGCAGAAAGTGAGAGAGAGTAAATATAGAGAAGGCAGAGTATAGAAGAGTGAGGCAGAGAATATTAAGAAAATAAAAGCAGAAAAAGAAGCTACAGAACAGAGTTGATATCTGAGATAAATAAGAAAACATTCAGTTTGATAAATTGAGGAAGTTGGAGCTTCCCTATCAAGTTGTAGCTTGATAGCTGTCAGTTGTAGCTGACTGAGGTTGGAGCCTCCTGTAGGTGAGTGCCTGCAGAAAATTGATGGGAGTTGGAGATTCCTTGCAAGTTGTAGCTTGCAGAATCAAGGTAGGAGCCTCCTGTGGGTTGGTGCCTATAGAAAATCAGTGGTGAGAGGGAGTTGGAGTTTTCATTTGCATCACAACAATAATAAGATGTGGTTTTCTCCCTTTATGGGTTTCCACTTATATCTGGTATCTCTGTGTATGATGCTTATGTGTTGATGTGGTTTATCTCATCTGATTAATACTTGCTGCTCTCATATTAAATCTACTGTTACATTATATTAATACTTGCTACTCACATTCTAAGACTACTCACATATTAAGTTGAACATGAAATGAAAGTGTAAATAAGTTTTAATAAAAAAGTTTTAAAAGTCCATGAATGTGTTAAACTGATTCACCCCCCCTCTCTCAGTTTAACTAAGGGTTCAACAATTGGTATCGGAGCCAGTTCCTTTGTACCAGTCTAACAGCTGAAAGGAGATCCTAGGTTCCCAAGATGGCTAGTAAAGAAGGATGCTCAACCAATAAAGCCCCTTTCTTCACTGGTGAAAATTATGCTTTTTGGAAAATCATAATGAGGACATATATAATGTCTCTAGGAATATAAGTTTGGGCTGCTGTGGAATTAGGATATGCCCCAAAGGCAACTGACACAAAGAAAGAAACAAAACAAGATTTTGTGGCTAACACAAAAGCCATGAATGCCATCCTAAATGGATTGTGTGAAGCAGAGTTTATCAATGTAATACACAAAGACACTGCCAAAGAAATGTGGGATACTCTGGAGAACATCCATGAGGGGGCAAAGAAAGTAAAGGCTACCATACTTCAAGTTTATAGAGCCCAGTTTGAGAACTTAAAAATGAATGATGATGAAGACATTGCCAGTTTTTTCCTAAAAGTTGCAGAAATTGTTAAGAATATGAAAGCTCTTGGAGAAACCGTGCTAGAAAGTATAATTGTGCAAAAGATTCTAAGATCTCTTCCATCCAGGTTTAATTCCAAGGTGTCTGCAATAGAAGAGACAACTAATTGGGAGACCTTGACCATGAACCAGCTACTTGGAAATCTAACAGCATATGAGATGAGGCTCCCACAGAAGAAACCCAGTACGAGGGAGCAGCCTTTAAAATAGAAAAGAAGAAAGAATAAGAGGGAGACATATGCTCTTGCTCGGATGAAGAAGAGGCAAAATTTGTCAATAAATTGGATAGAGGCTCAGGTAAATACAAAGGTAAACTTCCTTTCAAATTATTTAACCGTGGAAGAGTTGGACACTATGCTGCTAAGTGTCCTCACTAGAAAGTAAGGAATCAGGCTCTAGAGTCAAAGAAAAATAAATCAAAGAATTGGAAGAAAGGAAAGAAGTTCAGCAGAAAATATTTCTATGCTCAACAAGACAGCAGTACATCTGAAGATTCAAGTGAACCCTCAAGTGAGGAAGGAACCTCTGAATTCTTATTGATGGCCATAGAAGAACTTGAAGGACTCCTGCTAGAAGATGAAGAAGAAGAAGGGGAAATCGACCTTGAGGGGGAGCTAAGAAGTGCTCTGGAGGAGATTGACAGACTCAAACTGAAGTGCAGAAAACAAAAGGGCATTCTTCTCAAGTATGTAAGAGAAGAACAAAACTCAGAAGTTCTCATACAACTGAAGGTAGAGCTTGAAGAAGCCAAGAAGATAGAAGACATGTTACTTCATCAAATCAAGGATAAAACCCGAGAACAAGAGAAGCTGGAAGAAGAAGTAGTATGTCTTAAGAAGAAACTAGAAAATGCTCAAAGGAAAGTGGTTATAAACTCTTCTCAAACAACAAGCTCTAGTAAGTTGAATGAAATTATGGTTGCTCAAAGATCCCCTATGATAAAAACTGGAATAGGCTATGAAGGAGAATCAAGTAAAGGCAAAGAAAAGGTTGATAGAGAGATTATTTTTGTAAAATCAAAGAAGAATGATGAAGGAGCTCAAACAATTCCTACAAAAGAAGAAACCTATAATAAGGAAGATAGAGATCAGAAGAAACCACTAGTAACAAAGAATATAATAAATACTAAAACCCCTAAGTATGTAAAATTTGGAAATCATCAAAGGAGATTCTTCCCTCCAATGAAGAATGCCACCTGTTATGTCTGCCAGAAGCTGGGACACATTGTTGCATATTGTCATGCAAGGAGGAGTAATTCAAACCAGCAAAATATGCAAACATTGAAGAGACTGCCCCAAGCAAACAAATGGAAGAGACAACCTTAAATCAGGTATGCAAATAGTTTCTATGGTTACTGTTTTTATTGTAAGGAATTTGGCCATAAAATCATTGAGTGTAGAAATTATGGACAAAGATTGATGTTTAACACCTCAAGAAGGTGTATGAATCAAATAAATTCTATTCATACTCATAATTCTACAAAAATTATGATCAAATGCTGTGTATGCAATCAAGTTGGACATATACCTTCCAAATGTTCTCTAAGAAGATGTAGTTCATCACCTCACAAAAGATACCAAACAAAAGGGTGCCTCCAGTGGATAAAGAACGTGAATAAGTGTGACCTGGATCTAACTGCTCAAGATCTGAAAATCCAATGGTATTTGGACAGTGGCTGCTCTAAACACATGACAGGAGACAAGAGAATAGGGGTCCAAACAAGAAGACAGCTAACAGAACAAACTGAAGAGGTTTGCATAGCCATGTTGTCACAAATAGAGCCAAAGAAATTTGAAGATGCCAACAAGGACAAGTCTTGGGTAAATTCTATGAATGAAGAATTGGACCAAATTGAGAAAAAAAATATATGGGAATTAGTTCCTAGACCCAATGAGAAAAATGTCATAGGCTCAAAATGGGTATTCAAGAATAAAATGAATGAGCAAGGATAGGTAATCAAGAATAAAGCTAGACTAGTTTGCAAAGGATATTCACAAGTTGAAGGACTTGATTGTGATGAAACATTTGCTCCTGTAGCCAGAATGGAAGCCATCAGAATGTTTCTGGCCTTTGCATGCTACCAAGACTTCAAGGTTTACCAAATGGATGTGAAATCTGCATTTCTGAATGGAGAACTAGAAGAAGAAGTCTACATGGAACAACCGAAAGGTTTCTCCTTAACAGACAAAGAAGACTATGTGTGCAGACTGAAAAAGGCTCTATATGGACTGAAACAGGCTCCTCGTGCTTGGTACTCAAGGCTAGATAAATATTTGCAAAAACAAGGCTTTAAGAGAGGTGGAGTAGACACCAATATATACATATAAGCCCATGAAAATGAACTCCTAATTGTTGTAGTATATGTTGATGATATTATGTTTGGAAGTAACAGAGAAGAACTAGCAAAAGGGTTTGCTGATGAGATGAAAACAGAGCTTGAGATGTCTATGATTGGAGAGATCAGTTTCTACTTAAGACTTCAAATTCAGCAAAAGAACACAGGTACGTTGATCCAGATTTTATGCAGGAACGCAACAGAATATAGAAATAACCATGAACATAGAGATGCAGCGGAAATAATGCTTCATTTCATTAATATCAAATAACAGAAATATGCTTACAGACATAATGGAAATAAAATAGCTAGGGTGCTGGTAGCGAATCTCTGAGAAGAGATGTAATGGCTACAGACCTCTGAACTGTGTTACAATGAGGCTCGAGGGCCTATTTATTGTTGAGAAACAATGTAGAATCTAAAACGTCCAAAAACCTAACCGTAGGAGATGAGGCGCCAAAACTGTGGGCGCCCGTTTGGGTAAATTGGTGGTTCAACTTCCCGGGGGCATAACTTTGGCACCCAATCTCCGTTTGACGCGTTCAATAGCTCGTTAGAAAGATCTATCTAAGGACTTCAATTTTTTGAACGAGCAACATCGGTCCATGGACCCATGTTGCTCTCCATTTTCCCAAAAATGTCATTTAGGGCCTCAAAACGACTCCGGAAGTTTAGGACCCGAAAAACTGCTAAAAATAGTAAGTTTTGTTGCAACTTGAAAATTGAAAGAACTGAAGATGGGGGTTCAAATGGAATAGGTGGGTGGCCATCAATATCCACCTGGATCATTAAGCCCCCAAAACGGCTCCGAGAGTGGAGGACCCGAAAACCCGCTAAAAATAGTAAGTTGTGCTGAATGTGAAAATCTGCAAGAATTGATGGTGCTGGTCCAAATCGAATAGGTGGGTGGCCACCGATATCCACCTGGATCATTCCTCCCTCCTTAGGAAGCAATGGTCCCCATTGCGTTGAGATCCTCCATGAGATGAGGCAAATTTTGTTGAACTGAGTATTAGATGTATTGAAGATGTCATGGACCTGCGGGTGGACATGCTGGATGCGTTTAGTAAATTTGGTTTCTTTATCAGCCTTAGACAGTACATGTTTGGATTTTGTATGTGTAGTTGCAGGATGTATGGCAACATCAGGCGGTGGTGCGTTGGGAGTCAAGTCAATGGAGTGCTAGTCCTGACAGTGTAGAGGAACCTTTATGAGTGAGGAGAAATTGTCATCGTATTCCTCCATAACTTTGTCCATCTGCTGCAGCCGTGCAAGGGAGCCTTGTTTCGAGGTTGTGGCCACAATATTCTTCTTTCCCCGTGAGTGAGTCGTAAGGAAAATGAATTTCCTGGTTTGGGAAACAATCTTACTGCGTTGTTTTGCAGTAGTCAAAGAGATGACAGGAGGCGGTACTACCTCTGGTATCCTGTACAAGTTATTTCCCAAAGTAATAATAACAACACAAGGCCTAGACTCATACACAGCATGTCGCCTCCACAAGTATGGTTGGCCCAATAATACATCAGCTACATCAAGAGGATCAACATCACACAATACCTCATCCATGAATGGCTTGATACTGTATGGAATGTGGCACTGCTGGTGAATGTGGAGATCTCTCCCTGGGTGGAGCCACCCAATGGTATACGAATGTGGGTGTGCTATGGTTGGTAGGCCGAGCCGCTTCACGACCTCTATTGAAATGAGGTTCTTTTGGCTTCCTCTATCGACGAGAAATTGCAGCGGAGAACCCTTTACCCACATCTGCGACTGGAAGAGGCGCTCCCCCTCCTCTGGATCCTCTGGACCCTCCTTCTGGATCTTGGTGGTGGCAACAATGGCACTGGGATCCGCATCAATGATTTGCTTCCCTTTTTCATTACCTTTGTCTGGTTCTAACTCAGGATCAGAAAATGCATCTGATTCGGGTGCCTTTAGTTCAGCCACCAAAGATTGTTTGGCCCGACACTCGTTTGTGCTGTGAGTGGGGCTGTTATGAAATTCACACCACTTCCCTGTGTCCTTCTTTGGATTTGTGGTGTTGTTCTGAGTCGCATTGCTTTGGCCTTTCCCCTTGTTCTTCGGTTCGGGGGCACCTTTCGGATTCGCAGATCCAAAGTCTCGCTTCTTTTGCTTAAATTTCTGCTCGATCTTGGCAACATAGCGATATGCCGTGCCAAGCGATGTAATGTCGAGGAACTCCATTTCCTCCTGAATGTGTTTATGCAGACAGCCGCGGTACTTTAGCACCAAATGTCTCTCTGAATCTTTAATACCCAACTTTGTGCGCAGGGTATGGAACATATTCGTCAGTTCGTGCACATCTTGATCCTTTTGTTGCCGCAGCGTGGTCCATTGAATGTATTTGTCCTCATAGCTCCCCATGGGGTAATATTGTTCCTTGATGCCGTCTCGGAACGAATTCCAAGTGGGTGTGGTCGAGAACAGAGAGGGTTCCCCTTCGCCCTCTTGCTCACGGTAGGTTTCCCACCAGTCTTTGACATGGGGAGCGGCTTTGAGGAGTGCAAAAATAATCTTTTCTCAGTCAGAGAAGTCATGGACCGAGAAATACCCTTCCAACAAATTTAACCATTTGTCTACAGCGTCTACATCTATTTTTCCTTCAAATATAGGAATGTCAAAGTTTACCTATACCTTGAAGGGAGTGACGCCTCCAGAGTGGCTGTTGGATGCAGATGCACCATATGTGGGCAGTCGTTGAAGGATTTGAGCAAAGTTATCCATCATCGCGTTCCTTTGTTTCTCGAGGGCCTCCTCGAGCAGCATTTTGATAGGATCTCCTGCTCCCTCGTCTTTCTTTTCTTCCGCCATGGGAGGTCGTCGGGGTTTGCGAGGCTGATCTTGCAAGGGTTCAACCAGATCGAGCCCTAACTCCTTATACCCTGACCGCGTTGGGGACATGCAAAGAAAAACAAAGAAAGAGCAAACCCCCTCTGATACCACTGATCCGGATTTATGCAGGAACGCAACAAAATATAGAAATAACCATGAACATAGAGATGCAGCGGAAATAATGCTTCATTTCATTAATATCAAATAACAGAAATATGCATACAGGCATAATGGAAATAAAATAGCTAGGGTGCTGGTAGCGAATCTCTGAGAAGAGATGTGATGGCTACAGACCTCTGAACTGTGTTACAATGAGGCTCGAGCGCCTATTTATTGTTGAGAAACAATGTAGAATCTAAAACGTCCAAAAACCTAACCGTAGGAGATGAGGCACCAAAACTGTGGGCACCCGTTTGGGTAAATTGGTGGCTCAACTTCCCGGGGGCATAACTTTGGCACCCGATCTCCGTTTGACGCGCTCAATAGCTTGTTAGAAAGATCTATCTGAGGACTTCAATTTTTGAACAAGAAACATCTGTCCATGGACCCATGTTGCTCTCATTTTTCCCAAAAAATGTCGTTTAGGGCCTCAAAACGACTCCGGAAGTTTAGGACCCGAAAAACTGCTAAAAATAGTAAGTTTTGTTGCAACTTGAAAATTGAAAGAACTGAAGATGGGGGTTCAAATGGAATAGGTGGGTGGCCACCAATATCCACCCGGATCATTAAGCCCCCAAAACGGCTCCGAGAGTGGAGGACCCGAAAACCTGCTAAAAATAGTAAGTTGTGCTGAATGTGAAAAGTTGCAAGAATTGATGGTGCTGGTCCAAATGGAATAGGTGGGTGGCCACCGATATCCACCTGGATCATACGTTCATCTCACAAGAAAAATACTTAAAAGAAGAGTTGAAAAAGTTCAAAATGGAGGACAGCAAACCTGTGTCAACTCCCATGATCACGGGATGAAAGTTGTGTGCTGATGATGCGTCTACTGATATAGATAAAAAAACTCTACATATCCATGATAAGAAGTCTATTGTATCTAACTGCATCAAGACCAAACATCATGCTAGTAGTAGGACTAGTGGCCAGATATCAAGCAACACCTAAACAAAACCATCTTCTGGCAGTAAAAAGAATATTCAAATATCTACAAGGAACAACACAATATGGACTTTGGTATCCTAAAAGTAAAAAATTCACTTTGACAACATACACAGATGCAGATTGGGCCAGTTGTGTAGATGACAGGAAAAGCACAAGTGGAGGTGCATTATATCTAGGGCAAAGTCTGGTGGCATGGTTAAGCAAGAAACAAACATCTATCTCTCTATCTACAGCATAAGCAGAATATATAGTAGCAGCAGCATGTTGTACACAAGTCATGTGGATGAATAAAACTCTCCAAGACATGAAGGTAAGCATTGATGAAACTATCTCAATCAAATGTGATAATACAAGTGCTATAAGTATATCTAAAAGTCCCGTGCTTCACTCAAAAACTAAGCATATCCCAATCAAGTATCATTTTCTCCAAGAACAAGTGGCTCAGAAGATAGTAAAGCTGGAGTATGTGCCAACAAAAGAACAAACAACAGATATATTTACCAAACCTCTTTCTAGAGAACTATTTGAATATTTGAGAGATAGACTAGGGGTAGTATTTGTATATGCTACTCTCTGATATAAAGAGAAAGCACTGTTTCAGGGGGAGAACAGAAACGAAAATATCATTCCAGGGGGAGATTAGCGAACAAGGAAACCATGAAACAGGTCCTCAGGATCAAAGGCTTATGGAAAGAATACATCCAGCATACAGGAGTCAATGAAAAGGCTAAAGGATCATGATTTTAGATTTAATCCAAAGTTTGGAGCAGCAGGGTACAAAGTCAGAAGATCTCAGAGAGAGGAAATGCAGAAAGCAAACTAGGAAATGTCCAACCCTTTGCCATTGATGTCAAAGGGGGAGGAAAAGCAGATAGGCAGAGGAAGCATTGGATTATTGGTGGATGTGTTGCCATCAATGCCAAAGGGGGAGACTGTTGGAATTTTTGTCATTAATGGAAAAGGAGATGACAAAGGAGGAGCACCGGAAACATCATTCAAGGGGCAGAAAGGCAGCAGAGACAGCAAAGGAAACAGAGAAAAAGAGAGATTGCAAAAGAGAGGTAGTTTTAGAGGAGCTTCAAGAGCAAGGAGCAGCATCAAACAAGGAAAAGAGGCAGGCTAGGAAGTTGAAGGTCAGCAGAGAAGAACAGAGGAAGAGTACATTTACAGAGACAGGGCAGCAAAAAGAGAGGAAGCAAAGAAAGAAGCAGACAAGGAAAAGAGATAGACTAGGAAGTTGAATAATGATTCACCAGTGATGTTTAAACTTTGGCCAGCAAAACTTTTGTAAGTTAATTCACTGTATAATGAGGAAGATGTTTCAGGATTATTGTGCATCTATCGAGTTAAACCCTGTGTGAACATACGAGTTTTGGATGAATGATAGTTGATTTCTGTACAACCAAGTTGATAGTGATTCTGCATGGGATTGGAATAAATTGATGCCAGTGAAATTATCTAGTATGCCTAGCCATACCTGTAGAAGCAATTAGAGGGATTGTTATTTATTGGGATAAGACTGTGAAACTATATTTACCCTGGCGCCACAGTACATGCTTTTGTATATCTAGTGAATATTTAATGGTCGTGCGAGGAAAGACCGACCATATCAAAATTGGTATGAATCCTCGTGAGGGATTATGAAGGTCCGTTGAAAATTGAAGGAGACAATATAGAGGGAGGCATTTCTGTCAAAGATGGAGGTTGTATAACAGAGGCGCAGAAGAAATACAAGTGGGCAGAGTTAAGTCGAAATGGTGTATTAAGGAGTAGAACCAGAACCATGAGAGCGGAACCATGACCGAGAGGAACAGTGAGCATGGTTTGGAGTGAACAGTGATGGCGGTTTCTGGTTTACATCGCACTTCTTTTGTGGAGCAAGCAATTTTCCTCATTCGCGAGCGATTCCATAGAAAGCTCGACACATGGCGTCGGGCAAAGTTCCAAAACCGTTGTTCAATGTGCGCCATCGTGCATTAACCATCGACCAAAGACGTGGAGCGATATTGACACAAGACGTCGATCTTGAGGGAAGCAATCTGACAGTGATCATATTGGGAAGTAGCACGGATTTTAACCAAAGGTACGAGCATATGTATTCCATTGAAGTCCCGCCAATCGTATATGTGGGCCCAGAGCCAAAGGAATGTTATTAGCAGTTCAACTGAATTATAACTCGAGATATATATTTAAAATTCCCAAGGTCAGAAACATATATATGTGCTGATATATATATATGTAAAATATCAAATCTTGTATGATGCATCCATATGCGGATTTATTAACCATTGGAACCTTAGTTATAAGGTTCAATGATAGAATAAAATTCCAGAATACGTTAAAGATGTTTATTTAAGGGTTGTTGGGTTATTATAATAAGGTGGGGAGATTAAGGTTGGAAGGTGGCGCACTCGTATTGTAGCTGAATTGTACTGTGGGGAATACATTGAATTAAAAAATTGTGGAAAATATTGAATTATCTACCAGAAGAAATGTGGAAGACCTGGGGAAAACGGGACTGTGCAGAGTTACCGCTATCAATGAGTTGATAATTAAACTTTGTGTTTTCTGTATTTACCAAATTTGGACTTATACAAAAAGGAGCTATTCCTTGTGACCCGAATCCTTACAAGTGTATTGACAAAGATTCAGCATGCAAAGGTTGCCACTGCAGAAATTGAAAGTATTGAAATTGCCCAGCAGTGATATTAAAAGACAGTTATATGTACCACAGTTATACAACTGCAATGAAGAAGAGAGCCTACAAGAACGAAAGGGAGAGAAACAGCAGCAGAAAAGACAAATCTAGTCAAGCCAAAATCCAGAAAAGAAGCTGAGTGAAATTGAAGTGTGTAACTGAAAATCTGAATGTAAATGTTGTAATTAAATTTTTTATTGTTTGTGATGGATTGGCAAGTATCCTAAGGAAAAGAAAAAATCCCACTGTGGCATGAAAATTTGTACATATTGTTATAAATCTAAAATGAGTTAAATAAAAGGAATGAATAGACAGAAGCCAAAGAATCATGACTATTCACTCAAAATTCCTTGTGAAATACAAACAGTCATGTGAGGAACTCTATAAATAATATCAACTGGATATGCAGAAAGTTGTTAGATAGAGTAAATATAGAAGGCAGAGTATAGCAGAGACAGGTGGAGAAGATTAAGAAAAGAAAAGAAAAAAGAGAAGCTACAGAACAGAGTTGATATCTGAGGTAAATCAGCAAACATTCAGTTTGATAAATTGAAGAAGTTGGAGCTTCCCTATCAAGTTGTATCTTGATAGCTGTCAGTTGTAGCTGACTAAGGTTGGAGCCTCATGTAGGTTGGTGCTTGCAGAAAATTGAAGGGAGTTGATGCTTCCTTGCAAGTTGTAGCTTGCAGAATTGAGGATTGAAGCCTCCTGTAGGTTGGTGCCTGCGGAAAAACAGTGGTGAGAGGGAGTTGGAGCTTGCCTTTGCATCACAACAATAATAAGATGTGGTTTTCTCCCTTTATGGGTTTCCACTTATATCTGGTGTCTCTATGCATGATGTTTATGTGTTGATGTGGTTTATCTCATTTGCTTAATACTTGCTGCTCTCATATTAAATCTACTGTTACATTATATTAATACTTGCTGCTCACATTCTAAGACTACTCACATATTAAGTTGAGCATGAAATGAAAGTGTAAATAAGTTTTAATGAAAAAGTTTTAAAAGTCCATGAATGTGTTAAACTGATTCACCCCCCCCTCTTAGTTTAAATAAGGGTTCAACATTTATAATACATCAGAATTTATTAAAATTTGTTAAAAATAAATAGGTCACTGTGGCATCATCTGACCCACGCCGTCTGTCTCAACAACTAAAAGGTCTACCTCCTCTGACTCCTGAGGAAGAACTGAACCTTGGTGAACCCGTGCCTTTCGCGGAACCCTGATTTTCACATAACCTCATATCATACGGAATTTCCAGAGGAGCCATTTACAAAAGGTTTTGTACCTCATTACAATCCTCCACTCACTAATCTGTTGGTGACTTTGATAGTTCAGATTCCACCACACCAAGATATGTCTTCAACTGCACAAACATCCATTTCAAAACCGACATCCACAAGGTCGGTACCAATGGCAACCATCCCAATTTTTCCACCATCCTCCCCGCCAGTTTTCAGTTCTATGCCATTACTTGGTAATCCCAGCAGTCAAATTATGCCTAGTCCCAACCCTAAAATCATCACAACTATGAGTAACTCACCGAGTCCTTCTGGATATACTCCTACCATGACCACATCGGGACCTACGGTTTCCCCTCCTGCGAGTGGGGCTATTCGATTCCTTTTAGCAACCCTTTCGGTTGGAACCCTTTGCTGAGTTCAAACCCCTTAGTCTCCATACCAGGGGGCAGTGTCACCAGCACGCAAATAACAGGGAGCATTTCGCTACCCCTGCAATCATTAGGACAAACCGGAGAACCTATTTTTAATACTATTCCCTTAAGTTGTCTAAATCTCGGTGTAGGGTCCATGCCATTGCTTAATTATTCACATAGTAGCATGCCTCTGGTCGGCTCTATCGCGTCCATATGGACCAATCCACCCCAACCTCCATCTAGACAAGGGGGGCACTTTTATGCTGGGGGAAACCAACCGTTCACCCCGCAATACAATATGCCCTATGGACAACAACCATATATCCCTACACCTCCACCCATAGGAATTTTTTATCAAAGTCCCACTTATCCTCCTGGTAACACATTGATGGGTGGACCTTATGGTCTAAATAGTCAGCTGATCCTTCCTTGGCTAGATTCGGGGGCAAACTTGCAATTGCCATTTTTGGCAGCTCTAGACATCCTCGACATCTATAAACTAACTAGTGACCCCATCAATCACAACCCACTCTGGCCTCCAGTACCGCACAAGATTCCTTCTGACATCCCAAAGTTCGATGGGAAACAAGGGGAAGACCCAGCCGCACACTTCACCACCTTTCATTTATGGTCTATATCTAATTCCATGGTGGATGATAGTATCCGACTTCAACTATTTCTCCGCATCCTTACAGGCAATGCTGCCAAGTGGTATATTGAATTACCACGTGCTACCATCAACACTTTTGGCATTTTAGCTATGAAGTTTCTAAAGAACTTCCAATTATTGATCAGATATGAAACCGGAACAAAACTATTAACCTTACTACGCCAAGACACCGCCACCCACATCTCCGATCACATTCATGAATGGAGGCGTAGGAGGAGGCTAGTCAAAGCGCCAATCCCGGATCATATTATATATAATTGGTTTTGTAAGTCTCTCTTACCCTACATATCTAAATACATTGGCCTATCTGGTGCAGTTACAGAATATCAATGCATTCTTCGTGCCCAACATTTAGATTTAATCTACTCACAATCTGGCACGCTATATGATTTACTCCCTAATGCCCCAGGTAACCAAAATTCTCCCACTACTCAGAAACTCGGAGTCCACGTCGACGGTCTCGTTGGTGCAATATCTGGCGTAGCCAAAAAATAGTCTCAGGGGAGAACCTCCCATCCATCCTCAGCTGCCACTTCCCCTAACCAAACGACTACTCTTCCTACTGCTGAGGTAAACTCTATGAAAAATTCACAAAAACCTAGTGGAAAGAATAAGAAGAACAAGAAAAAGACATCTTCTTCAGAAGAGCAGTCAGACCATCAAAATAATCCTAACCAGAACAACACTGCTAAAAATGACAAAGGAAAGGAGAAACCCATGAAATTTCCTTGCAAGATCTGTGCGGAGGACCACTTGACATACAAATGTCCTCGACTGCAGGAATGCACTGATTTTATCACGAACAAGGATTCTGGGAGAACACTTGCCATTCTTCATAATCCTTTCCCTAATCAACCGCAGCAATAGCAACACATGGTTGCAAACTCACCAGAACCCCCGCAAAGGGGCAAAGGTGGTTCACATCCTTCCTGTGAAGGATCATCCACCATTTATGGCACTGAAAGTGTTGAACTTCAAACACGAGCCAAGATTTATGGAAATCCTACCATAGACGCTCAAGAACCTGGTACCAGTTCGAACCCACTGCCGCCCAACAATATGCATATCAAACGACCTACTGCTGATACCATGATTCGTCCCCCCAAAGGGACACTTCGACACACGACTCATAACACCTCTGCTCATGCAGCCCAAAACTACAACATTGTAGAAGATTTGGCGCAGGCACCATTAGCTATGTCTACTCTCGAAGTATTGCAAACCTGTCCAGCACAAAGGAAAGCCTTGCTTTCGGACATTGGTGGAATAGACCCCTTCCATGCTAGCTATCTTTGATATGGAAAAATCTAAAACTCGCCTCTCACACCAACTCGCATTCCAGGTGCAGGTTGTGTCGAAAGGGAGACCAATCCATCGTACTATCATTGACGAAGGTGCTTCGACCTGCGTTATGTCACAGGCTTGCTAGCTCACTTTAGGTTCTCCTACTTTGTCACCATTGTCAAATTCCTTCAAAGCTTTTTATGGCCACACGTTCCTCCCAAAAGGATACCTTGCTAGCTTTCCCATCACTCTAAGTGAAAAAACGATAATCATGGATGTTTAAGTCGTAGATCTCCATCTCAACTATAATCTATTGCTCAATCGAAGTTGGTCTTAAGCCATGACCGCCATTGTTTCTTCAGTCTTCTGACTCATCCTATTTCCATTAGATGGTAAAATAGTCACAGTGGATCAATTATCCTTCTGCACCCTTGATTATACCACGTTACCAAGTAGCACTGTACCCCTAATAGGAGGCTTTCCTAACTCTTACGTCAGTATTGGTACCAGTCTTCTAAAGGCATCTTCCCTAATGGGTTGTTTTCCTCTCCCGCTGCCCGAGGTTCCAAATATAGTTGCAATGATATCCACCACTTTGGATGGCTCTATCGACCCATGGGTCCTCTTGGAACCTTCAGACATTGCTTCATATGAAGATCAAATGTCGCTCTCACCAGCCGATTTGTCTTATCAAGCCATCCAAATTACATCTGAACCCTCCATGGCTATGATTTCAACCAATGGTACGAACACCCCACCCATCACAGTTCCTTCTAAAGATCTCCTCGATGAAATCCTACCTACGGATGAAGCTATTTGAGAGATCATGTCTCTAGAAGAATGACCTTGGGGAGAATTCCACCATCACGCTTCGATGTTTGATTCAAACATGATAACTACTCAAATCCCATCCTTTGACCCACCTGAGATAATCCCTTCCATTTACACGATTGTTCAAACCATTGATTTGGAAGGGAACATGGGAAACCTTTCTAAGACAATGCTCATAGATATCTCGGTCAAAACAGGTGTTGTGGAAAACATTCAGATTGGAGCATATTGCAATCCTGAGGAAATTGCACGCTTCAAATCCATTTTCAAGGAATTCTGTGATGTGTTTGCTTGGTCTTATGATGAAATTCTCGGAATATATCCATCTATAGTCGAGCATAAAATAAAAGTTTATGATAATGCCAAACCAATTTGGCAACGACTACGACCTATCCACCCGCGCGAAGTGGCCGCCATCAAAACTGAGGTAGAAAAACTTTTAAGTGTTGCTTTCATCTATCCCATTCCTTTGACAAAATGGGTTTCCAATCCGGTTCCTGTAGACAAAAAACAAGGCACCATCCGAGTTTGTGTTGATTATCGTGATCTGAACACTACTTTTCCCAAAGCCAATTATCCTACGCCGTTCATAGATCATATTCTCGACGATTGCGCCAGATGTGAATCTTTTTCCTTTATGGATGGATTCTCGGGCGATAACCAGAATGCGATTAAAAAAGAAGACCAACATAAAATTGCCTTCATATGTCTTTGGGGCACATTTTCATATCGTAAAATCCCATTCGGTCTAAAGAATGCTGGAGCAACTTTTCAGTGGGCTATGGACTACGCCTTCCATGACATTCGACATATTGTATAGGCTTACTTGGATGACCTTCCAGCCCATTCCAAGAAACGACCTGATCACCTTGCTCACCTGAAAGAATTTTTCGCTCGGTGTAGGTTCTACAATATACGTCTAAATCCTCATAAGTGCGTATTTATGGTTGAGTCTGGACGTCTTCTAGGTTTCATTGTATCCAAGCATGGGATTAGGGTTGATCCTGATAAGGTTAAAGCAATTTTTGAATTGCCGGCACCACAATCCATCCTGCAACTCCAACGTTTGCAAGGAAAGGTAAACTTTTTACGTCGATTCATTGTCAACTATGCCGAGATGAAAAAAGGATTTATGCGATTATTGAAGAAGGGAACACTATATTTGTGGGATGAACAAGCTCAATGGTCATTTGACGCCTTAAAACAGGCACTTGTTTCAGCCCCACTCCTTAGTGCCCCCGACTACTCACGCGACTTTCTCCTCTACCTGGAAACCTCACCATCCTCGCTTGGAATGGTTTTGGTTCAAGTTCACAATGACGACAGTGAACATGTGATATACTACTTGTCAAAAGGTCTAATCGGACCCGAACTACGTTATTCACATGTGGAGAAACTTTCTCTGGTGGTAGTTTTTTCCATCACCCGACTCTGACACCATATATTGCTGCAACAAACTACTGTTATTGCTTTGGAGATCCCCATGAGACACATTTTTTCTTGACAAATTATTAGAGAAAAATATTCCAAATGGATTATAATCCTCCAACAATTTGATTTGGTCTTCATAGCTGCTAAAGCAAAGAAATCTATAGTCTTCGCTGAATTACTATTAGACCTTCCTAGAATTGACCCAGAAGAAGTAGCTCATGATCCATTTCCTGATGAATCTATATATTTGGTCGATTCTTTGGACCCATGGTATGGAGACATTTTAGTCTACCTACAAACCCAACGGTTCCACCCAACTCTCACGTCCGACGACAGTCGTCGTATTCGCCACCATGAAAAACACTACCTCGTGCTGAATGACACTTTATGTCATTGTGGTATCAATACTATTCTCTGACGTTGTCTCACTCTTAATGAAGTGGAACGTGTTTCGAATGACTGCCACGTAGGGGCATGCGGCGGTCATATTTCGGGCATAGCTACTGCCCAAAAAAATTTGCACGCAAGTTATTATTGGCCCACTCTTTTTAAAGACTGCATTGCAGCGGTCCAGAAGTGCCATCCATGTCAAATTTTCACGAAGAAAATGAGTGCTCATCTCACCCCTCTTCATCTGGTTGTCTCCATTGGTCCTTTCGCTAAATGGGGAATTGACTTCGTTACCTGCAATCGCATTTCAGAAAATAGACACAACTACATCGTGGTTGCAGTCGACTATTTTACGAAATGGGCAGAAGCCATTCCCACTTTTAAAGCTGATGGCAAAACTGCCGCTCTATTCCTGTTCAATCAGGTGATCTATCAGTTTGGCGTACCCCTATCTATTTTCACAGATCATGGATCACACTTTAAGAATCATATAATGACCGAATTAACCTCCATGCTAGGTTTTTGACAAGATCAATCTTCGTTCTACTATCCTCAAGCTAATGGTCAAGTCAAATCCGTAATTGGCGTCCGCAAAACCATGATTTGTCGATTAGTCGGAAACCATAAAAACACATGGCATCGGAAGTTGTATTCTATGTTATGGGCATACCGAACGTCAGTCAAAATTGCCACATGCTTCACACCATTTCAACTTGCATTCAGCCTAGAAGCAGTACTCCCAATCGAGTGTGAAATTCCATCACTCAAACTTGCTGTTGAACTCATGCCTGACACCACTACCATAGAAGAGCGCTTGATCCCACTCGATCATTTGGATGAAAATTGTCGAGATGCTACACTAGCACTCGAAGCTCACCAGCAACGAGTTAAAGCTCAATACGACAAATCTGTCAAGCCTCATTCTTTCCAAGAGGGTGATCTTGTTCTACTCTATGATCAGAAACATGACCTCTTGGGGCAGGAACACTCCAACCATTATGGCTTGGTCCTTACATCGTCACTAAGGTCCTTTCAAAATGAGCTTACACACTTCAGGACTGTAATGGAATTTCTCTCGCGGAGCCCTGTAATGGGCTCTATCTGAAGAAGTATTTTTCCTAGTTCCCCACTAGGCATATGCTTTGTAATTTTGTGTATATAAGTTTTTCCTATTGTTTTGATGTTTCTACATATTTTTGGTTTTTGAGGTGTTTTTTTCTCATATACACTCTTTTTCTTTCACACAGATGTCGTCATCCTCCTTATCATACGTCGGATATGCGGACGGTGCTAGTCATCACACTAGACACATTACTTTAGTTGCTTGGGTTCTCTACACACCTGAGTTTGAACTTCTTGGTTCTGGGGGAATTTTCCTAGGTAGCCCCACCAATAACATTGCCGAGTACATGTTAGTGATCCAAATCCTCATGGAGGCTGCATCTCGTGACCTCTCCAATTTAGTGGTCAGGTTAGATTCCCAACTCATAGTTATGCAGTTGAAAACTCATTACCGTGTCCGTCATCCAGTCTTATTATGTAATTTTTTAAGAGTGCAACTTTTAGAACGTTAGTTTCAAACCATCTCATTTGAACACATCCCTAGAGAATTTAATGCATTAGCCAATTCATTAGAAAACTATGTATTAGACTGGCATTTGTCACATTTTTTATAACAAGAGTTACATATGAGCATATATCTTTTTCCATCGAAAATACATAAACATTAAAAAACACATAAGACCAAAAAATCGCCAAAAGTATGTATATATATATGTCATGTCTAGTACAATAGTTACATCAAAAAATCTCTCACAACTTGGGTGTTTTACAAAAAGGTTGGCTACACTAAGCCGCGCTATGACACTTATACAACTACTCCGCCAGCTAAGCCTGATTCTCAAAATAACATACAAATTCCCTAGATATCCTCCTCAGAGGCACCATTTATCTCTCCGGTACACCTACGGTATGACATTGTAGATGAACTGGAACCTCTCGCATACGAAGAGGTGGTACACCCATACTCAAACCCTCCAAGTTTATGGAGATTTCATGTAGGATTTGGGTATCATCATCTCCGGCGGCTTCTGTATCCTCCGCTGCTCCGCCAGCCCTGAGTAGCTGCAGTCCTTGCTGTGCATAACGAGGGGCCCCAGCTGGGTGGACAGGTGCCACATCTGTGTCAAGAAAACAAAGCTTCATGTCAAAACATATTATCACCCTATTTAAACAAAAAAATTGCATAAACATTCAAAAGACAAAAAATACTTCCTAAAGTACGCGGATCATTCCTTTCTTACCATCGAGCCCCCACTGAGTGCCAAGGGCAACACTAGCTCTGGATCTCCGGTGAAGTTCATCCCTGGATAGGGATAATCCTTAATCATAATGATCTGAGAGTTGAGCCAATCAAAGAACCCATCATCAAAACAATGATGGACTGGACCCTCTCCGGTCCGCGGGATCAAAGCTGCCCATCGAGCCTGTCTCAGCTCGTGTGGGCCCAATGCCATTGTAATCATCCTGGGTCTCATCACTGGCACCCACTCTAGTAAGAAATAAATGATCAATGTGCGGCACCCAAACTCTCTTCGGGTATAGGTCTTGCATGATGTAAGCTCTAATCGGACCTGATGGACAACTCCATCACACCAGCATACAATCTAAGGATAGCAACATCTAGGCCTTGGTGGCCACATGCTGACTCTTGGCCCCTGCCAAGTGAATGATCATCCATAGTAGAGACCTTAGTGGTCTCGAAGCCACTCGTGCGATAGGCACCCAGTTGCTAACTGCCTTTGTGTTGCATGTACAATGAGCAAGAATAAGATCAGCAATAGAGCGAGGATCCGCTCTGGACCCCGTCAAGTTAGGCCTCGATCCAAGACACGACAAGACGGTCAAAAAATAAATATCATCCTTCTCAATTGAGAGCTCATTGCCCTCAATACGAAAGATGTGGTGATGCTCATCCCATTGATGAATCAGCCACCTCAGTAGGTCCTCTTGACCCCTCATCAGTTCCAGCCATGCATATTTTAGCAATCTGCACGCCATAAAACTTGTAGCATCGGTGACCATATCTATTTCTTACCATTCATGTTCTCTCTATATCGCTAGATACTCATGATAAACAGCTGAATACCGGCTAATACAACATTTTCAACCAATTATAAATTTCATGGAATGCTTCAAAATGCTCATCAATGAGTTCTTAAAACATGCTTTGCACCTAACATGGGATATAGAGAAAAAAAAAGTGTGCTAACACACCCTTCCTTCACGGGATGTGCATTTGACGTGGGTCCAACACTGCTGGCCCGCATTAGCCGCTAAAAATTTTTAGGGCCTGCCAAATTTCTCATTTTGAACCAACAAAACTTCATAAAAACAAGATAAAATGATAGCAGGAGGTTCCATCTCCTACCTGGATCTCGCGAGAAGAAGAATTGTTGCCCAGATTGACTGCAATCGCCAGCTAAAGTTTTCACACTTTTTTCACCCCAAAGCTCGAGGGGGTTAATGCTATTGTTGATATTATTAATGTTTGACCCCGAAATTCAAAGGAAAGGGAACAGTTTGAAGACCAAATGTGCACGCAACAATATTTATCTGTGTTTAATATTCAGCAGAGTGCTCTTCTCTCAGAAGTACACCATCCCCACAGCGCTCTCCATGCCTCCTCGAGCCCTTAAACGATGTTACAGACAGACACTTCTTTAAGACTGTCTGAACAACAGTAATGGAGCATGGAGTGGCCTACAGATCATCCCACCCAGTTCATTTATTCCAGAAGGCAGCGCAGAGCTCCAGACGTCGTAAGGACTTTAAGAACGTATCAGAGGTCAATCTCGACCTGACAAAGATCTCCAAAATGGTCTACAGAGTACAACAGAACGCCATTAAGCAGAATGGGCGTGGCCTCCTCCACCATTCTGTCTTAATGAGACTCATTTAATTTGTATCTACTCCGTTTTTCACTTCTTCTCCTATAAGAATTCCCGAGACCATAATGTAAAGGTTGTTGTGAGTTTGCTATTCGGTTGTTGTTGTGCAGCTGATCATTGTTGTTAGTGGGATTCATTTGGACTGTTAGAATAGTCTTGGGAGAGGGTTACAGAGTAGTTGTATTGTAGTAGGCTGGGAGGAGAATTCTGGTCCATTTTAGCCATTGAGCTATAGTGTATATGACTGGTTTTGCATCATTAGTCAAAGCACATTTCACAGGATCCTGGTCTATTACTATTGGTGATGTTTTTCTCACTCTGTTTATTACATTTCCATATTGTCTCATGTTATTTCTGGTAGGTAGCAGAAGTATAACATAGGATTTACCCTTGTTAGGTGCCCTATGTTCCTGCTCTCCCTACCTTTTAATATTTTTTGCTAATTGTATTATCTAAGGGTTGATTTCAGTTGATTTAAGTAGTGCAACGGTTCCATATGATGTTGGCTGATGTGTGAATTAAGTGGGTCTGTTCTTAGATGTTCTTGTTGGGTTTAAGCTGGAAGATTTGGGAACACTGGGGATTAGAGTTAGCCTTGTCCACTAGGATCCTTTTGCAACCAGCTGGCCTTTCTAAGATCTCTCTGTTAAAATTATCTCTGTTTTCCCATTTTCCCCTCCTTTGAAAGCTGCCTTTGAGTATGTCCAAGCAAGTCTGGAGTTAAATGACCTCTGACCTGATCTATAGACATAAATTGGGTTGTCTTCCTTCTTTCACCTTCTCTCCTTAATGTTACATTTCACCATCTATCTCTAAAGATCCTTTAGTGTAGATGACTTGCCCTTTGAAAGCCTTGGCTAGTGGTTGCAAGTAATTTTCCTTTCATGACTCCATAGCCCAATGGATGGCACTTTCTTAGCCTATCCTCTTTGCTAAAACATCCTGCTATTTTTTTCCTTTCCTTCCATTACTTTCCCAGTACATGATCTCATAACCAACCCAGCAACCCACCAACCAAATCATTTTAAACCCCCCTTTGTGCTTCATAACTAGCCTAATATCTCATTTGAGCTTCAAAGACATATCATTCTTTGCTCTATTTGGAGAGATCCCTCTCCGGGTCCAGGAGGGCTAGATCCTAGGGCCCCAAAGTGGTTTGATATTTTCTTATCTTTTGGTATTGCCAAATCTGCCAAAACATAGGAACCCCAACATAGTGGTGACTCCATTGGGGACTGAGACCAATCAACCTTGATTTGGTAAATCACTGTGGTGGACAGTAAGTTGTAAATCATCCACCTGGCGACTCCACAATTCCTGAATGATAAGAAGACTCCATAGGTGATCAGTAGGCCACTGATTATCTGTGGTTTCACATGTGACTCCACTGGGAGACCATGTCGCAGTACAATATCAGTCGTGCTAAAAGTCCAGTGACTTCACTTATGGAAGAACCTGAACAATTTATAGAAATACATCCAAGCCTCATAGCAGAGTTTCAGTGTGGAATAGCGAGTGTACTGGCATAAATTGAATGGGAGGACCTTCCAAAGATTTTCCCTCTCAGCTCACCTCTCGATACTCAACCTGTGCTTAAAAAAATGTTTCTTTATTTGGTGGTCGAGAGATATGAAGCTAAGCTCGAACTTTTGAACTCACAAGAGATATCATACGAGTTCAGAGACCTGAGAGCATTTTTGCAAAGTCTCCCGCCCCCTAAAAATGAATAAATTCTACTGTTGTTCGATATACAAGAAGAAGGTGATCCGGTTCTCAAGAGACACTTTGAAGATGCAGTGGAAAACATAGAAATCGAAGTTGCTCAGGACGTAGACAACCTACCAGTCATGTGAGGCCGAAAAGAAGAAAATTTTTATCCCGTGTTCGTTGATCCTGTGGTAGGATACATGGAGGCCCTGATTTGCTCAAATACTCCAGCATTAATCTTAAGCATGGGCCAGATCCATCTGGAATGGTCACTACTGATGGTGACCACAGTTTTGAAGAACCACACGCAGAGCACCCTGTGGTTATCTCTGACAGGCAGTCAGTGCTCATATCCTTTTTTGTTAATTCTTGACTGGCTGCATTGGAATTATTGTATCACCTAGAACATCAGAGATTTCTAGGTAGAGTAGGGTAGGTAGGAAGTCTGAAATAAAGCTCATCTTGTGAGCATGTAGTTAGTTACCTTTTTTTTATTATTTTTTCTGCAAAGTCCAGCAAGTCAGAAAGTCTAATCCTGGCTTGAATGTTTTTCAATTTCTATCTTAGAATGTAGAGAAGAGATCTGCTAGACAGTTTAATCCTAGCATATATTATATTAGGTAGAGAAACTATGAGGCCAACAGTCTAATCTGGTCTCATGGAGCAAGAAGGGTAGAAGTAGAATAGGTTTATTTTCCTATTGAAAAAATTGATGATGTAAAGGGTCTGCAAGTCCAAATGCACCCAGAAGAGAAAATGTTAGGAATATAGTGTGGGTAGGTAGTTTTTTGCGAGATTTTTACTGGTGATATGATGTCTTCCTAGTTTTTGGCAGCTGATCAAAGAAAGAAGTAAATGAGTCAAGCAGCAGGCATCTGGCCTACACCAAATATTTATTTTCTGAATTCTTGACTCTAAGAAGAAGACATCCCCATGTGGAGCTACTGTTAGCCCCCCTATAAATTTTTTGACAAGCAAACAGGGGGCTAAAATGTTTTTGAGCCTTCAACGAATGCATTTCCCTTGCAAACACATCATCCTTTAAGCCTCCTTGTGCCTTTTGTCCTTTGTTAAAACCCCCTATGCTGATTTCCATCATAAAAGCCCCTCTGTTGTGAAGAAGAATGCCCAAAGGCCCCTTTTCCCTCTTATTTCACCCCCCACTTAGCTTCTACTTTGTCTCCCTTTGTCTCCCCTTCTATTTCCCTTCTTACCCTTCAAATCCCCCCAAAATCCCCTTGAAATTCTTCCCCTACCCTTTGTTGGCCATTTTCCCCCCTTATTCCTCTATCGTTCCCCTTCCTAACCTTTAAATCAAGTTGGAATGGTCCCAAAACCCACTTTCCCACCTTATAATAAGGTTAAACCCCTTCTTCCCCCTTTTCCGATCATAAAATCACATTGTAAATCCGTTCTAAATACTTATGCGATTTATGTTTCAACCACTTCCCCTCCATGACCCGAAGGACCTTATAATAAAACTTTATATTATAAGTCCTGCCCTTTATTAAACCACTTCCCCTTTTTCCATACCCCGTAAAATTTATATTATAAAGTTTGCGTTACATATATATATAACCCCCGCCGCATATGAATCACAATCGCAAATAAGTTCCAATCGAAATGTTTATGTGTTGTCCGCCAATCACTCATCGCAAATATTTGTGATGCGATCGATCGATCGTACCATTGCTCCGATCTGCCCAATTGCAAGTCTGCTCCTTCGATCTTCGATTGCTCTGATCGCAAGTTCTGCCCTGATCACCGATCGCGATTCCTCACCCGATCGCAAGTCCTCCCCCAATTTCTCCATCCCTCCGATCCCCCGATTGCACTGCCCCTCCGATTCGCCGATTGATCGCATCACGACATTTGAAATGTGCGTTGCGATTACCACCCACCCCGACCTCCGATTGCGATTCGTACCCGGTCCCACCTTGTACGATATTTCTCTTCCATTTCATTGCATTTCACGTATTCCCTTTGTATTTCCCCCCAAATGTTTAACCTTTGCGTTTTATACTAATAACCATTTCTTCAACCATTCTCAATTACTTCCACTGTTTTCACTACTTCGCCACCGCTCCAACAGGCCTCTGCAGCATTTCCTCCGCCACCCCTACCTGGTTTGTAACAGGTTTATTTTAATTGTGCAGACAGCACAGAGAGGTATGTTCAGCATTTTCCAATGAATTAGCAGAAAGGATTCAGAGGGGGTTAATTCTATTGTTGATATTATTAATGTTTGACCCCGCAATTCAAAGGAAAGGGTGCAATTTGAAGACCAAATGTGCACACAACAAGATTTATCTTTGTTTAATATTCAGTAGAGTGCTCTTCTCTCAGAAGTACACCATCCCCACAGTGCTCTCCATTCCTCCTCAAGCCCTTAAACGATGTTATGGACAGAGGCTTCTTTAAGACTGTTTGGACAACAGTAATGGAGCATGGAGCAACCTGCAGATCATCCCACCCAGTTCATTTATTCCAGAAGGCAGCGCAGAGCTCCAGACGCCGTAAGGACTTTAAGAACGTATCAGAGGTCAATCTCGACCTGACAGAGATCTCCAAAACGGTCTACAGAGTACAGCAGAACACCATTAAGCAGAATGGGCACAGTCTCCTCCACCATTTTGTCTTAATGAGACTCATTTAATTTGTATCTACTCCTGTTTTCACTTCTTCTCCTATAAGAATTCCCGAGAACATAATGTAAAGGTTGTTGTGAGTTTGTTGTTCGGCCGTTGTTGTGCGGCTGATCGTTGCTGTTAGTGGGATTCATTTGGACTGTTAGAATAGTCTTGGGAGAGAGTTACAGAGTAGTTGTATTGTAGTAGGCTGGGAGGAGAAGTCTGGACTTTTTTAGCCATTGAGCTATAGTGTATATGACTGGTTTTGCATCTTCAGTCAAAGCACATTTCACAGGATCCTGGTCTATTACTATTGGTGATGTTTTTCTCACTCTTTTTATTACATTTCCATATTGTCTCATGTTCTTTTTGGTAGGTAGCAGAAGTATAACATATGATTTACCCTTCTTAGGTACCCTATGTTCCTCCTCTCCCTACCTTTTAATATTTTCTGCTGATTGTATTATCTAAGGGTTGATTTCAGTTGATTTAACCAGTGCAGCGGTTCCATATGCTGCTGGCTGATGTGTGAATGAAGTGGGTTTGTTCTTAGATGTTATTGTTGGGTTTAAGCTGGAAGATTTGGGAACACTGGGGATTAGAGTTATCCCTGTACACTAGGATCCTTGTGCAACCAGATGGCCTTTCTAAGATCTCTTTGTTAAACTTATCTCATTTTTACCATTTGTCCCTCCTTTGAAAGCTGCCTTTGAGTATGTCCAAGCAGGTCTGGAGTTAAATGACCTCTGACCTGATCTATAGATAGAAATTGGGTTGTCTTCCTTCTTTCACCTTCTCTCCTTAATGTTCCATTTCACCATCTATCTCTAAAGATCCTTTAGTGTAGATGACTTGCCCTTTGAAAGCCTTGGCTAGTGGTTGCAAGTAATTTTCCTTTCATGACTCCATAGCCCAATGGATGGCACTTTCTTGGCCTATCCTCTTTGCTGAAACATGTTGCTATTTTGTTCCTTTCTTTTCATTAATTTCCCAGTCCATGATCTCATAACCAGCCCAGCAACCCACCAACCAAATAATTTTAAACCCCCCTTTGTGCTTCATAACTAGCCTAATATCTCATTTGAGCTTCAAATACATATCATTCTTTGCTCTATTTGGAGAGATCCCTCTCCGGGTCCAGGAGGGCTAGATCCTAGGGCTCCAAAGTGGTTTGATGTTGTCTTATCTTTTGGTATTGCCAAATCTGCCAAAACATAGGAACCCCAACACCATGTAAGACCAATTTTACCCCAAGTAAAATTGCTTTCACCTTGTGAAATAACATTTGTTCATATTTCCTGGTCATGTTTAACCCAAAACAAGGAAATTAATTAAATAAATCATTATTTATTTGATTATTTCCTAGGAATAAGTTATTTAAATCATTATTTAAGTAATATTCCTAGTTAAATTTGACTAAATCATTTTTAAATAATTAAATAAATCATTATTTATTAAATTATATTCCCACCATCTCCCTAAAATAATAAATAAATCATTTATTTATTTATTGTTTATAAATAAAGGAATTGACCCAAGTCAAAAGACCTTTTCCCTCCAACAAATATAATAAAATATTCCTAAAGGGTGATTCTAGAATTTGATTAATATTATTTTCATGCACCAAGTTCTAGATAACCCTAATATTTTGTTATAAATAGAAGGGTTTTCCCCATTCATTAGTCACCTTCATTGTATTAGATCACTCTAGATCTACTCTTGGTCACCTTTTTCATTTTTTTCCTTGTGAACTCCCATTGAGTTCTATGTTTGTCTGGGTTTTCCACACCAACTAAAGAGAGAAATTTTAGATCTGAAACACTGAGGACTTTAAAGAACCCATCCCATTGAGGAGAACTAGAAAACACCTTTCTTGTTTTCCTCTCAGGTGCCCCATTTTTCAATATAATATAAAAATTCTTTGAAATACATTGTTCTTGTCTTATCTATTGGATGCATGGAGCCATATTATATTTTATCTGCTTAATATATTTTATACTTAGATCTGGATTTGTGCAGCATTATTTGGATCACCTCATTGTAGATTTAAAGATATTTTGCAGCCATAATCGATGTTAGGGCTATTTGTTATGCGTAGCTAAAGTGATCTTTTACGACAAAAGATTCATACTAACAATTGGCGACTCCACTGGGGATCGAACCTTGGGGGTAATAGGAGGATGAATATTGGTGCTCAAAACCCAATATGGAGGATAGCTCATGCCAAATCTCTGTTTTGTGGGCTTATCGTACTTCTGTTAAAACTGCCACCAGTTTCACTCTTTTCCACCTTGTGTTTGGCGAGGAGGCAGTCTAACCAATTGAGTGCGAAATCCCTTCCATTCACTTGGTCGTCGAACTTCTCCCTGATACCCAACCTCTAGAACAATGACTTATCATGCTCGAGCACACCTCTGAAGACCATAGTGTTGCATTGCAAACTCTTGAAGAGGCCAAAAAGCATACCAAAGCTCAGTATGACCAGAAAGTACACCCTCGTACCTTTCATGAAGGTGACCTTGTTCTAGTATATGACCAGGCCCACGATACCCTCAGTCATGGGAAGTTCGACTCATTATGGCTAGGTCCTTACATTATTAGTAAAGACCTTGGTAAGGGGGCATATCTTTTAGAGGACTTCGAAGGCCACATCCTTCCTAATCCTCGCAATGCACTCTATCTTAAAAGATATTACCCTTAGCATTTCCCATTCGAAATGCATGTGTTATTTTATTTTAGCCAGCATCTGTTTGTTTTTGCATTTCGCAACTTCACCAGGACACCCATTGTCCACGAAGCCTTCCTTCACCTCTCCTCAAAATCATATTTTCTCACTTACAACACCTTTCATTGGGAGCACCACTTTGTCTCCATACTCATTCCTGTTCATGTCAATTTCTGTCATGAGATACCATTTTGTACTCCATGTTTTTCATGGTCCCCTTTGGATCTTCCCTCATTCCATCATCATCATTAGTGTCCATCTGTTCGTCGCTCTAATTTTTTCTCTCGTGCCTTAGTTGAGGATCCCTTATCGCCTCACCTATGGCGGACCTCCTTCTATCAACATCATCTAATTTACTCCAGAAGCCAGGTCTAGAGGGCAGTGTACCTTGGTTCAAACTCCTTTCAACATGATCATGATACTTGATGGTTCAGTGATGTAGTAGCCACTTTTGGTGATTCTCGGGCATGTGTGAGACGTCTCAAACCTCATGAGGGGGTGGCTCAGATGACTTCTTCCTCTCATCCCTTGATGCAGCTCCTTCTATTTGATGATATTGGCCTCCGCCACTTGCTGTGCCTCTTCTCTTTGCATGTATCAGTCAGTTGTTGCGAGCCCTTCCCCGTGTGTAGGGGTCATTTTGGGTATCTTTGTATCTCATGTACTAAAAAATTATTGTATAAGTCCTGATGGTTATTCCAGGCACAACATGTATGTGGGATTCATCATTTTATTTATTTGGCTCATGTTTACGCCATCACATGCTTCACTGTTGCGTTCCGTGGTTTTCTAGGTGCCTTCTTGTTTTTACTTTGTCTTGGTGGGCATAGGTGTGCCTCCCCCACTGCCTTTAGCACAGGTACCACTTCATAAACTAGAGACTTGTTGCACCTGTAAGTCTCGTCTCCTCAGGGTCTAGTCCTTTAGCACATTAGACTACCTTACATTTCTCTCTCTCACTTCCCTCTTGATGTCTAGTGATTGAGTTCTTACAACGTACTTCGGTCATATGATTTGCTCCTAACACTTGTACGTTGGGGGGAAATCTGTTACACCATTTTTTTGGTCATCTAACCTATTATTATTAGATGAACCCAAGTACATCATGTAAGACCAATTTTACCCCAAGCAAAATTGCTTTCACCTTGTGAAATAACATTTGTTCATATTTCCTGGTCATGTTTAACCCAAAACAAGGAAATTAATTAAATAAATCATTATTTATTTTATTATTTCCTAGGAATAAGTTATTTAAATCATTATTTAAGTAATATTGCTAGTTAAATTTGACTAAATCATTTTTAAATAATTAAATAAATCATTATTTATTTAATTATATTCCCACCATCTCCCTAAAATAATAAATAAAGAATTTATTTATTTATTGTTTATAAACAAAGGAATTGACCCAAGTCAAAAGACCTTTTCCCTCCAACAAATATAATAAAATATTCCTAAAGGGTGGTTCTAGAATTTGATTAATAATATTTTCATGCACAAAGTTCTAGATAACCCTAATATTTTGTTATAAATAGAAGGATTTTCCCCATTCATTAGTCACCTTCATTGCATTAGATCACTTTGGATCTACTCTTGGTCACCTTTTTCATTTTTTTCCCTGTGAAATCCCATTGAGTTCTATGTTTGTTTGGGTTTTCCACATCAACTAAAGAGAGAGATTTTAGATCTGAAACGCCGAGGACTTTCAAGAACCCATCCCATTGAGGAGAACCGGAAAACACCTTTCTTGTTTTCCTCTCAGGTGCCCCATTTTTCAATATAATATAAAATTTCTTTTAAATACATTATTCTTGTCTTGTCTATTGGATGCATGGAGCCATATTAAATTTTATCTGCTTAATATCTTTTATACTTAGATCTGGATTTGTGCAGCATTATTTGGATCACCTCATTGCATATTTAAAGATATTTTGCAGCCATATTCGATGTTAGGGATATTTTTTATGTGTAGCTAAAGTGATCTTTTACGACAAAATATTCATACTAACACTTGTAGCATCTTCTGCTTGAGCTCAGAAGCTCTAGACATGAAGATCCTACCATGAAAGTATATGACCCCCCCTTGGACTAAATAGCCCTATTCTTGCTGCAGGTCATCTAGTATCATACTGGTGTGGAGATCTTTGGAATACTCTACAATCAGTTGAGATTCCTAGTACAGATTCACACCGCTCAACAAGGACAACACTGATGATATCTCCATGGAAGTGTCTGTCATGCTACTGATCTCTTCTCTGACATCTCCAATGCCAAATATGTGTGTTGGAAGTATGATCCTCCCATTCTCCTCCTCCCATAGTGCATATATGGAAATGAGAGGGGGTGATAGTGGTGAAGGGAGAAGATCCCCCTTACTCTTGAGCTATCCCAAGCCTCCCAGCACTATAGCTTGGTCTTCCATTTCCCCAATACCTCTTGGATCTGAGTTTGGAGCATCACTTTGTGATGCCTCCCCCACAAGATCTGAATCTAGTGGCCCTCTAGGTGGTTTTCCACTAGATAGGAAAGTCTTATGCATAAATCTCATGAACATCAGTGAAGGGAATGTGAGATCCTTGCTTCCACTGCACAAATCCATCTCTATTGTTTATGTGGAAGTGCTAGGTGAAGGACAATTATGCATGCCTTGGATCATTTGGGGCTTACCACTCTTCATGTCCATCCACTCCATCTGCAAAGCCTTCAAATTAGTCGTGACCTTCCCCAATGTAATCAACCATTGGACACCCAAAATGAAATTGGTGTCTAGTATGTCAACTACAAAAAAGTGATCCACCAAAGTGTAGGACCCCAAAGTAACTGAAAGTGATGGGACATAGTCATGCATTTCATTGTCCTATCTCTTGGAACCAAAACAGAGAATCCCTAAAATGTATCAATGGGAATTGCTCTCCTCTACACAAGATGAGCATCAATAAAGTTATGGGCTGCCCCACTATCAATCAGTATAGATACCCTCTGGTTCATGATGGAACCTTGTACTCTTAAAGTCAAGTACTTAGGTACTCCTCTCAAAGATGAAAGAGTACCTCCCATTGGAGCAAAGGCTCCATTCCCATCTCCAGATGGTGTTGGATCTCCTTCAACATTGTCAGCGCTGTGACCTCTCCTTGGCTCATCATCTTCATCTTCCTCCTCAAGATCTGAGAAGACTTCTATGTAGTGTCCTTTCCCAATAGCACATCTATGTCCAGGTGCCCATGACTCTTGGCAAGTGAAACATAGTTTCTTCTTTCTCAGCTCCCTCCTGAGTTCAATATCAAGAGGATTTTTGAATGAGCTCTCCTTGAAAGGAGAAGCTTTCTCTTCCTTCCCCTTAGAAGGGTGAGGGGCCTTGATTTGATAAGTGGTCTTTGCTTTTGGCAAGGCATCTTGGAGGTCCCTAGCCCTCTCAATGGCATCATGCAAAGTGATGGGCTTGGTAGATTTTACCAACCCATGCAAAGGTTCATCTAAGCCATCGATGAACATATACACCCTCCTTGCTGCATATAGATCAGGAACCATAACAGATAATCTTAGAAACTCATAAATATAAGTCTCCGCATTTCCTGATTGCTTTAACCTTGCAAGGCTCATTAAGGGTGCTTCTGGATCCTTCCTGTCAAACCTCTCCACCAGTCTTCTAGTGAATTCAAAATAGGTAGTCACATTGGCATGACCTAATGTAGAAAACCCATGGAACCACCAATTGTGTGCTTCACCTTCAAAGTGCAGCGCTGCAATATTGATGGCTTCAACCTCAGGGACCTTGTTCAACTGAAAGTAGATGTCCAACTTTTCTACCCATGCCTTGGCAGAATTGGAAGATGACCTATCAAACTTGGGCAAGAATAATTTTCCCATAGAGTGATGTCTATCATGATTATGAAAGAACCCACCATCTCTATATAGCTGTCTTGGTCTTCTTTTGTCCTTGAGGTGACAAAAATATTGGAAACTTAAGTGGTCTCTGAATCTCTGATTCTGAGATTCATATTCCACAAATTAGTCTTCAAGGGATGATTTCTCTTGTGGTCCTTCATTTTCCACAACCAAAAAGGTAGGCATAGTGGAGCTTGTGGAACTTGAGACTAGTTCACTAGTTGACCAATCCAGTAATGAGACATGTCAGAGCTCTCCCCAGGATGAAATCTCCCAGGATATTCCCTCATCCTGTCCATTATCATCTCTTTGATCTCTCTAGCAAGATCTTGCATGGCTACCAAAAGAGTTCTTGCAAACTCTTCTCCTTCTTTATCACTTGCAGTTTCAGGGGCTTTACCCTTGTCTTGATCATCAATAGTGTAGTCAAACTTCTTATGACTTCTATTCTGATACCTCTTATCCCTCTCAGTAAGAGGTTCATATTATTCTGAATGAAACATGGTTATGGTGCTCCAAGGAAAGCACAGGCTATGCCAAGAAGGGAGCTTTGATACCACTGTAATATCCCAAATCTGGAAGAGCATAGCAAGCCTACTGAAATAACGCACTCCTAGGATATTGATGCATAGAAATGAGTTTACAGCCCTTCGATCCATTATATTAGTATATCTAGAGTATAGATCCAAAAGGGGAGAAAAAAAAAATCAAACTAGGTGTGGTAAACATATCTCCCACCACCTAGTCTAGTTGAAAAACAACCTACAAGAGGGGCTGCAGCCATGCACAACAAACTGCTTCAGAAATAACGCAGTCTTGGAAAGCATTAGAAGGAGTCCATCAAATGAGATCAATTTATGTATATATAGCAAAAAATCAGAATTACAATGAATCTCTTTCAATACACAGTAGAATACAGGAGACAAGAGAGCAAGAAATCTTCAGAAAAGAAGGCTGCAACACATCTATAAACTGTAAAATGGCTCAATAGTGTTATTTTAAGGAGCTGAAGTAGCTAAACATTACATCTCAGATCTAGGACAAATCTGTGGACAAAACATCAGATCCATTTCAGATCTGGAAAATAGAAAGTCTTATTTGCAAGATCCCCTTGGGGTTTTGACCAAATCATGCATTACAAAGAATAGATCTGAGTTTTAAGTTGCAGATCTGCAAAATGCTTCAGAAATTTTTGAAGATGAATTTACATTAAAATAGATCAGATATAAATAGAACATGGATCAACAATCTAATCCATGGATCACCAAAGTGAAAGGCAAAGCCCAACACGAGAGATCTCTCATCAAAAATGGGGATCAAAACACCCTGTAGAACCTTTAATGAAAATAACGCAGTTCCTTAATGAAAAATGTGTTGTATCTTGAATAACATGGATGACCTGATGCCAAGATACAAATCTAAAGCTCAAACAGTGGATGCACTCTTCCAGGAGGTTAAAAGACATACTCACTGAGAAGAGGCTCCAATACAATCTAGATCTAAGCAGATCTAGAATTCCACTTGTTGTAGCCTACAAAAGAAAACAAACCCTCACTGGATCTGCATTGCAGTTGGAAGTAGACCTTGGCCCAAAGCCTGATAGTGGATCAAATCAGCAAAAAAATCTCCAAGAATCCTCAATGGAAGAGGTGAAATCCCTGCATAGGAACTCTAAGTGCATAGCAGCACAATTCTCCACTAAACAACAAAGAATAATATTTGTCTAAACATACAAGATACTCAAAAATATAATCAATCAACAACCCTCTCTTTCTGCGTTCCCCTTCCTTCTATAATATGAAAGCCTTTGCAAGCCCTAAACCACCTTAATGAGTTAGCTTCTTTCACATGAGGGTCCTCCTTCTAGAACTGTGTTGTCTCTTTATGAGGTACATTGAATCTAGACAGCGTTGTAGATTTGGTCAAGGTTGACCCAGTCTCACAGCTCAAACCCCTTTCACACCTGCAAGTGATTATTTACATGGCCTTGATTTATCCTTGTTCATATGGGCATTGATTTATTCATTATTTTCAGGAGTTTTACATGTCCTCCTTTATTCATTTATTCATGCAATATAAATTAAAAAAAAAATTCATATTCCTCTTAGCTCAGGCTAATAGGAAGATTACAATTTTGCACAAACCTTTGTATGAGCATTATTTTGCTTCTTGTTATATAAAGACCTTTCCTATAGCTTTCAGCTTGCTGTGCCTTTTATCCACTGTAAATGACCTTTTGAAGCTTCTTAGGTGTCCCTTTATCATTGCTTTGCTTTAGACTAAATTTCAAGGCATCCCTACAGAGATTCATTGGATATGATAGTCTATTCTTGGTAGATTTTATTGTTGGACTGGGAGGGTGCCTTTGGAAGTTGCTTAAGTGCTCTTAATAATATTACAAACCTCAGCTCGGTGTTTTCTTGAATTTACCTTTGATTTTCTGCGAAATGATAGTGCATGGGAATTTTATGGTGCATGACTTAGGAAAAAACTTATTGACTCTTTTTGCAAGGCTGCAGAAGGGGTTGTGTGACTGGTGGTTTAAATCAGGGTTTTGAATAAGGCACAGGGTTTAGACACTCTAATTTATGCACCATCATCCTATATACCTAGACATCCTTATTTTAATTTGAATGGATTTTTTAGACATACTTTTGACACCAATATTGCTTGAGGCATCTGGTGAGTGGGAGAGAAAACTTGGTTTAACTTGGCCAAAAAAATGGTGAAATAAGAGAGCTTAGGCATCAGAGGTAGAGTTCTATATATAGAAATAGCAAGCATGGATAGAGTAAGGGACATTGGTCTAGGATGGGATATTTTTAGGATGATAGATTGACCACTGCAGACAAGAGAGGAGGGATAGGTGAAAATTTCTGTTTGAGGGGATTTCTAGAAGAAACAAGATTCCTTGAATCTTGTTTCTAGAAAACCTATACAAAGAATTTAGTCATCTAAATTGGTGAAAATTAATGATGACTAACAAAGCCCTTACTCCTGGAAGTATTCATAAGTGGAATGAGTTTGAAGATTATTTTATGATAAAATGGGGAAATAGAACTAATCCAGTACAAGCTCTCACCGAGTATAGCACTTTGAAGAGAGTTGCTAATGAATCTATTAAAAACTTTTCAAAAAGGTTTAACAAGGTGTATCACTCTATTCCTACCCATTTGAAACCGCCACAAGCCTTAGATCATATGATATATGATGAAGATTTTGACTATGAGATTTATATACTGTTGAGAGAAAGGGAATCCCCTTCACTTGCTGAAATGAAAAATGATGCAGTGAAGGTGGAGGTTAATTTTATAATAGCTAAAAAGTCAAAAATGGGTAAGAATAAGTTCAAAGAATAAGATAAGCCTTCCTCCTCTACCTCTCAGGATAAGCTGGATTCAATGATGAAAACAATGGAAAATTTGATGGATAGGTTGGTCCTTGGGAATACCTCTGCTCCTCCTGCACAACATGAACCTCAATTTAGAAACCCTCAGTTCATGAGACCTTAGAACTAGCAAAGACAAAGGGAAAAAAAAATCAACAACCTGATCCTCTAGTGAGAACTCCTTTCCAATAGAACTTGGCTGATGAAGAAGATGATCCTGAAATTCCTGAAGAGTCTATTCACTGTTTAGATGAAGACATGTCTAGAATTTTCTTGACTAAAGAAGAACATGATCAATCAGAACAAAGTAATCATTGAGAGGAAACATCATATTATCTAAAGAGGTATCAACATGCTATTTTTGAGAAGCAAAAACAATACAATCTCAGAAATAGAAATGTGCCTATCATTGCAAACAAAATACAACCTAAGAAAGATACACCTAAGGTTGCTGATGGCAAGAAAGATGCTCCTAAGGTCACTGAAGGTAATAAAGACACACTAGCCCTTCCTCCTATCAAAGAAGCTAAAAAATCTGTTTCTGTTTTCAGCCTTGAGAATGAAATTTCTAAGATTAAAATATCAGTCCCTTTTGGTGATATTCTCAAGGTAAATGAATATAGAAGTAGGATTGTTAAAATGTTGAATTCATAACCAGGGGCTACTGATATCTTGAATGTACTAGAGAATATTCCAACCATATACTTGGGTCCAAGACTAGAAGATGAACAGAATGAGGAGGTGCCTCCTTTTTATGTAAGCCTTAGCATTCATGACATGACATTGCATAATGATATGTTGGATTTAGGAGCCTCTCACAATCTTATGCCCAAAGTGATCATTGAAATAATGGGGTTAGAAATAACTAGGCCATATAAATACTTGTTTTCTTTCGATTCGAAAAGAGTTCAATGCATTGGTTTAATTAAGGATATTGTTGTTGGTCTAATGCAAGTTCCTGCTAAGACTGTGGTCATGGAAATCGTGGCAGTAGACATTCCACCAAAGTTTGGTATGCTATTATCAAGGTCATGGGAAGCGAAAATCAAAGGTACAATGCAGATGGACCTTACTTATGCCACCATTCCTATTTTTGGTGAGCAAAGAAGACTGTATCGAGAGACAAGAATCGCCTACATGGTGAGTAGTAAAGAAAAACCCCAAAATTTTCCAATTTATGCTCTAGATACTAAACTTGGTTTTGCTGTTATTTTCAATGAGTTGACTAATGAAGAAGAAGAGGTGAAGAAAGCAGAAAATCAGAGTTTTGAAATTCAACAGTCTGAAAATCAGCAAACAAAAGATCATCAAGTCAGTGATAAGAAGGTGGAAGGTTGGTGGTCATTGCATTTTGATGGATCAGCGGGTAGAGAAGGAGAAGGAGGAGCGATTTGGATCACAAGTTCAAGTGATGAGAGTAAGTTCTTTTCCTATAAATTGAACTTTGATTACACGAATAACATGGCTGAGTATGAATCCTTGATTTTGGGCTTAGAGGTTTTGAAAAGAATGAATGCTCAAAACATTTCTATTTTTGGAGATTCAGAATTAGTCATTAAACAAGTTGAAGGTTTTTATCAAAAAAAATATATAAGGATGAGGGCATATAGGAACTTGGTTTTAGACATGTTGGAAAACTTTCAAGCTTATTCATTCATGGTAAAAACTAGAGAACAAAACTCCATTGCTGATTCCCTTGCTATCTCTGCAATTCTTTTCATTATTCCTATGCATTCCATAGAAAAATATGAGGTTGAGATTTGCCATAGACCAGCTACCTCTGATAATATTACTCATTGGAAATTTTTTGAGGATGATCAACAAGTGAAGAAATTTATTGAGATGAAAGAAGAGTTTGAAAATATACAAGTAGATCAGCAAAATATGCTTGCTGAGTCTAAAGGAAATTTTGAAGTTTTGAAACTAAAGAAAAATTCCATACTAAAGGGACTCATACATCCTAAAATTTTTTTTGATCAAAATGATGTTTTTAAATCCCCTAAAATACAAGATGATGATGAAGAACTTGACAGTTGTAACCTTGGTACAATAGCTATGCCCAAAATGATCAAACTTTCAAAGTTTCTTTTAGCTGATATGAATTTTAAGTATATTGAAATGATGAAGAGATTCATAGATGTGTTTTCTTGGAATTATGCTAATTTGAAAGAATATGATCCCACTATTATTCAACATACTATTCCCATAAAATAAAATGAAAAGCCTTTCAAGTAGAATTTAAGGAGGGTTAATCCACTTCTCATGCCATTGATTCAGAAGGAGGTCAAAAAACTCTATGATGCCAAAATGATTGTCCCAATCATATTTTCAAATTGGCTCGCAAAATTGGTTCTAGTTAGGAAAAAGAGTGGAGAAATCAGAATATGTTTTGACTTGAGAAATTTGAATAAAGCCTCTCTGAAGGACAATTATCATCTCCCGAAGATGGACCAAATTTTGCAAAATATTGTTGGTTCTCATAGAATGTATGTTAGTATGAATCTTTTGTCGAAGTGTACGAAAAAGACCACTTTAGCTACGCATAACTTATAGCCCTAACATCAAATGTGGCTGCCAATATCTTCAGATTTGTAGTTAGTTGATCAAGACAAGTGCTGCAAAAAACTAGATCTATGCATAGAGAGACATTAAGCAATAAAAATAAGGTTTTGCTCCATACATCCAATAGAAAAGACAAGAACAATATTTTTTGAAAGAATTTTTGATTAAGGGCACCTGGGAGGAAAACAAGAAGGTGTTTCCAATTCTCCTCAATGGGATGGGTTCTTGGAAGTCCTCAGCACTTCAGATCTAGTATTTCTCTCTCTTGTTGGTGTAGAAAACCCAGATAAAGATAGAACTCAAAGGGAGCTCACACAGCAAATAATGGAAAATATGACAATGATAATGGCTCAAAGTCAGACCAAGAGTTTAGATCCAGAGTGATCTAATAGGCAACAAAAGGTGAAGAATGATAGGAAAAATCCTCCTATTTATAACAAAATATTGGGTCATTCTAGATCTTGGTGCATGATTAAAATAACATTAACCAAATCTAGATCCACCTTTTATGGAATATTTTATTATATTTGTTGGAGGGAAAAATTATTTGACTTGGGTCAAATCCCTTTATTTGTGAATAATAAATAAATAAATGATTTATTTATCATTTTAAGGAAGTAGTTGAAAGATAATCAAATAAATAATTATTTATTTAATTATTTATGGGTGATTTAGTCATATTTAACAAGGAATATTATTTAAATAAGATTTAAATAATTATTCCTAGAAAATAATAAGATAAATAAAGATTTATCTAATTAATTTCTTTGTTTCGGGTTAAACATGACCAGGAATAATAATTAAATTATTGTTTAATTAATTATTCCTTGAGGAAAATCAAACAAATATAGGTTTGTCTAACATTTCCTTTTGGGGTTTCCTGTTTAGACCATAAACAACCTAATAAATGTGTTTTATTAAGTTATTTTACATAGTGAAGGCAATTTTACTTAGGGTAAAATTGGTCTTACATGGTGTACTTGGGTCCATCTAATGGTAGTAGGTTAGATGACCAAAAAATGGTGTAACAGATTGCCCCCCAGCGTGCAAGTGTTAGGAGCAAATCGTATGACCGAAGTACGTTGTAAGAACTCAATCACCAGACATCAAAAGGGAAGTCAGAGAGAGAAATGTAAGGTAGACTAATGTGTTGAAGAAATAGACCCTGAGGAGACGAGACTTACAGGTGCAACAATTCTCTTTTTATGAGAGGGTACCTATGCTAAAGGCAGCGGGGGAGGCATATGTATGCCCACCGAGACGAAGTACAAAAGAATAGTGTGTCCACTAAACAAGGGACCGAACCATAAAGTACAACCGGCATAAACATGAGCCAGATAAAAATACAATGAGGGATCCCACATACATGCTGTGCCTGGGATAACAGTCAGGACTTATACAATAATATCTGAGTACACGAGATAAAAATACAACCCAAATGCCCCCTATAAGCGGGGAAGGGCTCACAAAATCCGACCGATACATGCAAATCAAAGAGGTGCTGCAAGCGGCTAAGGCCGACATCATCAAATATATGGAGTTACATCGAAGGCTGCAATGAAGAGGTCATCCAGGCGTGTGGGGGGCTACCTGCAGGGCCACCCCCTCATGAGGGTTGAGACATCTCACACACACCTGGGAATCACCAAAAGCTGTTGCTGCATCACTGAACCATCAAGCATACGAATCTCGATCATGTTGAAAAGATCTGGAGTGGAGAAACAATCAAGTCAAAGGGTAATGAGAGATCCCTTTTCCTAATCTGAGGCACTGAACAAGAGTGGAAGTTGAAACCAAGGTACACCGCCCTCTAGACCTGTCTTTTGGAATGAAGGAGCTGATGTCGACAGAAGGAGGTCCGCCATAGGTGAGGAAATGATAGATCCTCAACTAAGGCACGAGAGAAAATAGTAGAGCGACGGACAAACTAATACCAATGATGATGATGGAATGGAGGGGACTGAGTAGCGAATGGACGATTTCCCTTGTTAGAGCATAAAGGGCAGGAATGACGTGGTAGTGACTGACACAATATCATGAGGGATAGGGGACAGTGGGACTGAAGGCCATAATGTGTGACACAAGAGAGGGACCAAGAAATGAAGGATGGAGGACTATAGCGGGGTACAAAGGGACTCGGGATAGACTCCACGAATGCGATGATGACTCAACTTGGATGCTCTAAACAAGGGCGACTTGATGGTGCTGCCACACAGTAAAGGTCAAAAAAACATGAGTACAAGATGGTAACTCACGACGAACATCAACACGAGTATGGATAAGTATGGAGGCCAAATGGTGCCCCTAGTATGAATGTTGCAAGTGAAGAAATTCGATTTTGAGTAGGGTTATGGTTGAGGGGCATAGGTGCCCCCAAGCATGGTGTGGTCATGCCAAAATGTATTTAGAAAAAGGAGAATCTAAACACATTTTAATGATGTGGTGTGCCATTTGTTTTCGTTATGGTTATGTAGTTTGAGAAAGGGAATGGAGGATTACCAATCTCTTTTGGTACGGCATATAGGAATCAAATGGACTTTAAGTTGCTGGGTTGGCATACCTGGTGTCACTATCCCAAAGAGAGGATTTGGAGATAGTGAACTGATGCTCTCATAGAAAATCTATAGGTTGGTCAACAACAATGTCTAAGAGACGGAGTTGCTGATGTAAGATGAAGGAACAATAAGGGGTATCATCCCTAGAGTGATCTGAATTGATATGGGACTCTAGAGGTTCTTCTAAATGTGGAAGAATAATGGTACTAAAGTCGGCATGACTAGATACACTAGGAGAGTTGTGGAGAATTGCTTCTCTTGGTCTCTCAAATGTGGGTGCCCCCTTACCCAAACATTGGGTTTCAATGTAATGGCCACAAGGTGTATGTGGTGTGAACGCATGGGTGCAATGTAAGGGGGAATAGATAAATTCAGGGGTGGGGAGTTTTTCCATAATTTCGTCACTGTGATAGAAGTTGGGGCAACTGGTGGAAGAAAGACCACCTGACACGGCGAAGCTACCTGACTCATCATCATGAGAAGAGAGGTTCACATGCGCATCGTCACAAAGGGTGACATAAGAGTAAGTAGATAAAGGATCTACCGATGTTGAGCCCAAGGTGATCGCTGAAGGAAGGTCAAGCGAAACAACAGGAGAGGATTTAGAGGGAATGTTCCCCGAGGGTCTCATGGATGATGATAGGTAGAAAATTTTGGACGAAGGCTCTGTCATCTCGACATCAGGAGGGGGAATGTCAATGGGAGCAGTCATGTCTAGTAGTTTTTCCAAAGAAAAATGCGCAAATAGGGGAGAGGTGGACTCATTTCACTTGGCCTCGAATTGGTGGACCGCGGCTAGAGAGGTGTGGAAGTCCTCGAGGTGAGGAAAAAGGTGGGTGTAATGGCCATCGAGATCATACAAAGCACAGGGGTGGTTGGTGTGAATAGTCTTGGGGTTCTTGGCCGCGGTTGCGGAAGGAACAGAGGCTTCCGGGACCGTGGACTCAGGGAACACAATATTAACCATGGGCTTGAGATGAAGCAATTCAAGACAGGTGTGGGTGGCGTGACCGAAAACATCACACAAAGCACACTGGATGGTATTCTTTGGAGGCCAAGGAGGGGCAGGGTTTGTCGGGGCAGCCTTGTCCTTTGATGCCCCCTTGCGAGCTTTGTCCTTCTTACCTGAAGCGGTCGCAACAGGAGGTGGTTCCTGTTGAGGTGACTGAGGCACTATTGTAGAGGGAGAAGTCATGGGGACTGGTTGAACCGAGGTTAAAGAAATATAAGGTTTGGGTTGACCAGGCAAGGTTGCGGCTGGAGGATCAAGGTACCAGACGAGAATCCCAAGGCTCAGGTTCGGAAGAGAGAGCATGGCCATGATAGGTACCGTGTACACTCTTGGTGGGGGAGGTAGGAATGGTATCTGACCAGAGGGGTAATGGCCAGGTGGGATGGCTCCTAAATGGCTAAGGCTTGGAGGAACCGTTCCAGGAGGGTAAGAGGTTCATGAATACCAACTGCAAGTGAAGGGCTAGGAGCAAGTTGCGGAGAGCGCGGTTGCTGACTAGCCGAAGTAGGTTTCTTGAGAGCAGCCTGAGACGATTGCATCATGCAGACATTCGATGAGATGGGGTCAGAGACAGGAGGAGGAGGAAGACCAGGGAAGGTTCCAAGTAAAGAGGAGTCTTTGTAGACGCCGGGAGAGACACTGGTCAAAGAATCGATAGTTTGTTGATTGGCTACAGAAGAGATGGTCAACTCAGGGGAGGCCTGAGATTTTGGCTCATGATACGTCAACTGGTCAATGGTGACTATCTTTCCATTATGAGGGAAAAAAATCTTGCGGTGGACCGTGGATGGGACAACAGACATAGCATAAGTGTAGCTACGCCCCAAAAGAATGTTATAATCAAGAGGGGCGTCGATGACTTCAACGTCAACGCAAACAGTCTTGTCCGCAAGAGTGATAGGAAAATTACAGAATAAGCCAATGGGTTGGGAGGCATGGCCATCCCACGCACGAAGGGTCATCATGGAAGGGGCCAACTTAGGAGATCCGAGTTGCTTCCAAATCGAAGCGGACATCACATAGGTGGATGCCCCCTCATCAATTATACACCGAGAAACGTTAGCATTCCAGATTTTGACTGGGATTTGGAAGGATATGGAAGTAGGAAGAGGGGGATGTTCTGATTGATGGGCGTCGAAAACAATCATTTGGTCATCTGGTCTGCGAAACCAGAGATTCTGGGTTCGTTCCCCAGTGGAGTCGCCAGTTGTTAGTATGAATATTTTGTCGAAGTGTACGAAAAAAGACCACTTTAGCTACGCATAACTTATAGCCCTAACCTCAAATGTGGCTGCCAATATCTTCAGATCTGCAGTTAGTTGATCAAGACAAGTGCTGCAAAAAAACAGATCTATGCATAGAGAGACATTAAGCAGTAAAAATAAGGTTTTTCTCGATACATCCAATAGACAAGACAAGAACACTATTTTTTGAAAGAATTTTTGTATTAAGGGCACCTGGGAGGAAAACAAGAAGGTGTTTCCAATTATCCTCAATGGGATGGGTTCTTGGAAGTCCTCAACACTTCAGATCTAGTTTTTCTCTCTCTTTTTGGTGTAGAAAACCCAGACAAAGATAGAACTCAAAGGGAGCTCACACAACAAATAATGGAAAATATGACAATGATAATGGCTCAAAGTCATACCAAGAGTTTAGATCCAGAGTGATATAATAGGCAACAAAAGGTGAAGAATGGTAGGAAAAGCCCTCCTATTTATAACAAAATATTGGGTCATTCTAGATCTTGGTGCATGATTAAAATAACATTAACCAAATCTAGATCCACCTTTTATGGAATATTTTATTATATTTATTGGAGGAAAAAGGTATTTGACTTGGGTCAAATCCCTTTATTTGTGAATAATAAATAAATAAATGATTTATTTATCATTTTAAGGAAGTGGTTGAAGGATAATCAAATAAATAATGATTTATTTAATTATTTATGGGTGATTTAGTCATATTTAACAAGGAATACTATTTAAATAAGATTTAAATAATTATTCCTAGAAAATAATAAGATAAATAAAGATTTATCTAATTAATTTCTTTGTTTTGGGTTAAACATGACCAGGAATAATAATTAAATTATTGTTTAATTAATTATTCCATGAGGGAAATCAAACAAATATAGATTTATTTAATATTTCCCTTTGGGGTTTCCTATTTAGACCATAAACAACCTAATAAATGTGTTTTATTAAGTTATTTTACATAGTGAAAGAAATTTTACTTAGGGTAAAATTGGTCTTACATGGTGTACTTGGGTCCATCTAATGGTAGTAGGTTAGATGACCAAAAAATGGTGTAACAATGTCTATGCTTGATGGTTTTTCAGGTTATAATCAGATCCTTGTAGATCCTAATGATCAAGAAAAAACATCCTTTACTACACAAAGGGGTAATTTCATGTATGCCAAGATGCCATTTGGTCTCATGAATGCAAGAGCTACTTTTCAGAGGGCAATGGACATTGATTTTTCTGAAAACATTGACAAGATGGTGGTTTTTTATCTTGATGACATAACAGTCTTCTCAAGGAGGGAAGAAGATTACTTGAAGCACCTAGAAAGAATTATGCTGAAGTGCAGAAGGTTTGACATCTCTCTAAATCCTACCAAAAGTATTTTTTCTTTAACTTTAGGTAAATTTCTTAGACACATAATTTCTAAATATGGGATTAAGATTGATGCAAACAGGGTCAATGCAGTTCAGAAGGTGGATTTTCCAAGAAGTGGGAAGGAGATTCAATCTTTCCTTGGAAAGGTAAATTTTGTGAGGCGATTTATTCCTAATTTTTCTGAGATTGTGAAGGACATAAAAAGGATGCTAAAGAAGGGAGTTGACATTAAGTGGATAGAAGAAGAAAAACACTCATTTGAAGAGATCAAAAGGGCACTTACCCAAGCACCGGTATTGATCAGTCCTCATTTCTGAAAATAATTTCTGGTTTTTACTTTTGCATTAGAGAATATTATTGCTGGAGTTTTTCTACAAAAGGGACGACAAGGTATTGAGAAGCCTATTTCCTTCTTTAGTAGGACATTAGCTAACTATGAGCTGAAGTATAATATCTTATAGAAGAAAGCATATGCCTTGGTGAAGGCTATCAAATATTTCAGAATTTATATTTTGCATTCTCATATTGTGGCTTTTGTTCCTAATACTGTTGTGAAAGACATCCTCACTCAAGCCGATCTTGATGGTAAGAGGGGAAAATGGATTGCTAAATTGATAGAGTATGATATAGATATTAAGCCAACAAAATTTGTCAAAGGGAAAGGCTTAGCAAAGTTGATGGCACAGTCAAACTTTGACAGTCTTGACATAAACGTAATTGCAGAAATATCAGAAATTTCAGATGAGGAAGAAGAACTAGTCCCTATTGAAGAGAAATACATCACTTCAGATTGGTACAAGGAGGTTGTTTTTGTCCTACAACATCATAAAGCACCTGCTGATCTAAAAAATTCTAAGGCAAGGTTTGTAAAGCTAAAACCCTTGAGATAGTTTATTTTTGACAGAAATCTATTTTGGAAGAATACTAGTGGAATTTTGCTGAATTGTTTGCTGGAAGAGGAGGCTGATAAAGTAATTGAGGATTTCCATAAAGGAGATTGTGGAGATCACCATTATTGGAAAGCCACAGTGAATAAGATTCTTAGAGCAGGGTATTATTGGCCTACAATTTTTAAGGATGTCTACAAAAATATTGTTGCCTGCCATGAATGCCAGATTTTTGAGGGTAAGAAGAAGCTTGTACCTTTACCTTTAATGCCTATCTATGTGGAAGAACCATTTTAGCAATGGGGGCTAGATTTTATTGGAGAGATTCATCCATCATCATCAGGTCAGCATCGCTAGATTCTCACAGTGACTGATTACTTCACCAAATGGATTGAAGCAATCCCAATTAGGCAAGCAAATGATTCTGTTATTATTTATCTTTTAGAAAATAATATCTTGTCTAGGTTTGGTTGCCCCATGAAGATTATAACTGATAATGCATAGGAATTTAAGTCTAAGAATCTGATCAATTTTTGTCATCAGTATCATATTACTCTTGGGCATTCTACTGCATACTATCTGCAAGGGAATGGTCTTGCTGAATCTTCTAACAAGAGCATTGTGAGGATCATCAAAAAGGTGTTGTAGGAGAATAAGAAGGCTTGGCATTTGAAGCTGAAGTATGCCTTATGGGCTGATAGGATATGCAAAAAAAGGTCAATTGAAACCTCATCATATGAATTGGTATATGGGGGTGAGGCCATTTTTCCTACATCTCTAGGGGTACCTGTTATGAAGCTAATTCAAGGGTTAGGAGAGGAACCAAATGTAGTCTAGAGGAGAATCAATCAGCTAATAGCTCTGCAGGAGAATAGAAATGAAGTTTATAACAGCAATCAACAATCTCAAAACAGAATCAAGATGACATTTGATAGGAAGATCAAGGAGGAAAGTTTTCAAATTCAGGAAGAAGTGCTAAAATGGGAGCCCAGAATTGGAGAGAAAGGTAAACATGGTAAGTTTGAGAACTTATGGAAAGGTCCTTTCAAGATAGCTAATTTCCATGGAAACAATACTTACATACTGCAGGAGATGGATGGAAAATCATATGCTAGAGGACCTGTTAATGGTAGGTTTTTAAAGCATTACTCTTCCTAAAAATATGATTGATCATTCATGTCATTGTACATATTCCATTTTATGAGTTTTTCTGCTAATAATGACAAGCTAAATCAACATGCTTGAGCCTCAAGTGAAGGCCATTAGAGCTTGAGGAGAAATCTTGGAAATTTCAAAGTTTTTCTGTTTGGTCAAGAAAATTGATAGCAGCAATGGAACTACTAGTTCTTAGTGTACCGTAGGTGCACACTATTGCAAGTGGAGGCACTGTTATCACCCAATTTTTTTTCAAAACATCATTGTGTTAATTTTTTTTTTGGTCATGATTCAAAATTGGGTTTAGAAGTCAATTTAGGATTTGATCAAGGGTAGGTTAGATTTTCATAGGTTCAAAGCCCATCCTTAAGTTCAATTAAAGTCTTTTTTAAGGTTTGTTCATTGTCAACTATCCATAATTTCCATTTGTGGGTCATTTCCTAAAGTTTCGAGTCAAAACTGTGCAATTAGCCAAGAAGCCTCGTTTTCGTAGTGCCAATAGTTCAAAAAAGTTGATTTGTGCTACGAAAGTGCTAATAGTTTCGTAGCACAAACAAGGAAAAATACACTGTCGGTGCTACGAAAGCATGGTTTCTAAATTGTCTTGTCATTTGAGCTGAAATATGTCAGAATCTGTTGGGAAATGGTAGGTTAGTGGTATGATGAGTTAGTTAATGATGAGATTCAGTGCACTTACCCACGTTGCAGTCATCATGGTCATGATAAGGTATGAATGAGGCATCATTCAGTTATGAGATGACATTTTAAATTCAAAATCTTGCCTAATTGGTCATTCTCATTTCCTTTTCCTCCATTCGAGTGTCTAAGCTCTAAAGTGTCAAGCCAAACCTGTGGTTGTTCCATACAAGTTTTTCTACATCTTAATCAAGCAAGGCTAATATAAACTAATCAAGTGAGGCTGTTGTTTCAAATATTCAAGCAAGGCTGATTCAATTTATCAAGCGAGGCTGACAAAATTTCTGTGAAGCATGGCAGAGGAAAAGAAATTCCATAGAGAGGGAAACTACTTGAGACATGAGCTTGAAGATATAAAGGCCATAATTGAAGACCCAATAATGATAGAGGTGTTTAGAAGAGTAGGTTGTCTTCATTTTTGTGAAAAGTTGCAGGGTTGCCACACACATGTTTCCAAAGTATTTGCCTTGAACTTCAATGGAGCAACTACCAAGGTTTGGATTCTAAGTGTGTCAATTTCACCAGAGATTATTGCTGCTGTGATAGAGATACCAAGAGGTCAAGAAACTTGGTTTAAAGGTTTCAAATTTGATATGGAGAAATGTAAAGAGTTTATGAAACCTGAGTATGCAGATATGGACCCCAATAACGTTATCCCTAGAAGTTGAATAAAATACACTTATGCAAAGCTTCTTCTCAACATTCAGAGATATTTTACATGTGAAGGTAGACATCATAAGGTTTACACATATCATTTCAAGCTGCTGCTCAACATTCAGAGATATTTTACATGTGAAGGAAGATGTCATAAGGTTTACACATATCATTTCAAGCTGCTTTTGCATTTCACTGGTAATATTTCACTTGATTTTCCCTTTTATATGCATAGGAGTATTGCAAAAATGGCTGATAAAGTACAAGCCAAATCTGAAGGTTGTGAAACATCTTTGTTTCATCATGGTTTGATGAATTTATTGATTTTGAACGAGCTTCAGAAGATAGTCAGGGATTGGTCATCCTTTTTGTTTATAAATGGTTTTGAGTTGGAAACCCTAACTCCTGCTAGAAACCCTAAAACTAAAGGAACTCCATCACCACCAGTAGCAGAGTCTAGTCAACCTATGGTTGCAAAGCCAAAGGAATTTGCAAAACTGAAGCCAAGGAAATAAGTTGAGAAAATGACAGAGCAGACACAAGTGGTTGATACACCAACTCCATAATCTACAAAACAGAGGTCAAATATTGTCAAAGAGGAAAAACAGAAACAAGTTGTCAGCAAGCAAGAAATCAAAAGAGTAACAAGAAGCCAAGCAATGGCATTAAAAGGAAAGATAGTTGCTACAGCTACAAATGACAACCCAGTAATAAAGGAAAATTTAAATGACATCCTGCATGCTATTGACATAGAGGAGACATCCATTGTTCAAGCTGAGTTCATTGGAGAAGATGAGGATAAACAGAAAAATGCTAAGTCTGCAAAGAAGCTTGAGTTTCAGGGTGAAAATTCAGTTTTCATCTTTCAAGCAAGAAAACCTATAACTAGGCATGCTAAGAAACTTAAGGAAGGAAGCAAGGAAGTTCAAGAAACTATTGAGACAACTAAAGCCCCTGAATAAGTGGTTGATCTCTCATCACCTACAGTAAAGCATGCAACCAGCAGAACAAAGAAGGGAAAAGAAGAAATGACAGAGTTCAAACCTCTTGAGGAGAAATTGAGGTTAGTAAACCAAGAAATTGATGTGATGAGAAAGAGGGATAGAAAGCAGTGTTGAGAAAATAGAGTTTAAAATAATGAAGGCACTGTGGGAAGGTAAAACTGGTTCTATTTCTGAAACTCCAAGCAGTACAGAGCAGTTTTTCTCATGGAAAATCCCAACAATAAAGGAAGCCAAATATGTCAGAGTAATAAATACTCACTTGAGAGCTAATAACAAGAGACTTAAACATCAAGTGGAGGACTTGGAGTAGCAGTTGAAATTGATTGAGGATTAGTTAAAGAACAAAGGTGTTAAAATGACAATCATTGAAGAGTCAAAAGCTAAATCAAGTGAATACGAAGAAGGGACCTCATGAAGGCTGAAATGACTATGTTTTTAGTTCATATGGATTTTTGATATGATGGAATTAGTTTTATTTTGAGTTTTCATCAAATTTTGAGGGGTAAAAACATGAATCAAGAACTGAAAATGCTGAGGAGTATGTATTTAAAGATAATTAAGTTAGTTTTGGAGGAAAGAGGTCAATATTTTGAATAAAAAAGGGTAAAGGAGCAGCACTACGAAAGGCGCTATGAAACTGTGTTATTCTCGTAGTGCAGTCTATTACAGCTCATTTGAACAGTTTGAAGATGGTTTTGGACTGCTGGAGCTTAGGGAGGATTTTTGGCAAGTGTTTCTTCAATTTCTAACAGCAAAGGACCTCGAAATAATGAGTTCATGATGGTCAAAATGTTTCAAGAGTGCAAGGGACCCTATGCCTAGAAAACAGGGGACTTTTTCCTACTTTGATGGAGGTCAGCATTATGGTCATAAATATTTGAAGCGTATCATCCAAATTCGATGTAATATTCCAAATTTTGTGGAATATCAATTTTTGACAGTTTCACTTAAGATATGAATAAAATGGGTATGAGATCCATTCATTTTATCTATAGGGATATAAATCCTCTTATCATGAAGGAGGATCACTTTTGGAGTTTGATTTCACACCTCCATGTGTGAAAAGGGACTTTTGCAGGATGAATAGGTCAAGTTTGACCAAGTCAAATAGAGCAGTGGTATGAGGTGGAAAGCACATTTTGGGACAGCGTAGAGGAAGAGTAGGGAATATTCCTTGAGAAGGAAAACCCTAATGAGTGGGACCCATGGAGAGGGAGCTCACAATTGTATAAGAGGAGGGCAAGGCAACCATTGTTTCTCATGTTATGGATTATATATTTTCAAGTCTGTCTAGACTTGGAGCATCTCCTTGCTGTTTAGCAGAGTTGTCGAGGGAATTCCTGTTTAGGATTTCCTCCCCTTCTTGAGATACCTCTTTAGGGATTGTACTTCATTATCCCCATATCCAAGGTTGAGGCCAAGGCATTTAATTTAGCTACAACACAGTCTCCATTTGTCGCTGGGTTGTGTTGCTGGGTGTTGCAGGGGAGGATTCCACAACACCACTACAGAGATAGATTTTCAGAGGAGGGGATATCCATTTCATTGCGAGATCATTTAGGAGTGTTCTTGGGTAGATTTTCAGATCTTGGCATCAGGCCAATATTTTCCATCTCACCTACAACAGAGTATCTCTCCTAGACTACGTTATTCTCTTGGTGTTTTTGTAGTGAGGGACTGCAAGTTTGATTGGAGGGGAAATATTTGGTGAAAGGATTAGCCTTTCACTTGAGAGATCCATTGGAGGAGGCTATTTCAAATTGTATATAATATTCAGCCATCTCCTTCTATTTTTTTTATGAGTTGCTGTTGCTACCCAACAACTCTGGCATTATTGTATTTTCCCATTTTGTACATGTATTGTAGCGAATCCTTCTAAGGATTGTTGTACTATTGTTTTCAGGGGTTGTCATTTATTGAGATACCATTGATATATCATTATATTTCCATTATACATGTTCTAGTGTCTTCATATAACAACGCAGTCCTAGCTTGGGCACCCTTGTGCAGCAGTATTTTGAGGCAGGGTTTTGCTTGGATTGAGTAACATTTCCCTCATGATATTATATTCATTGTTGCTGCTATTATTTAACGAGATGGCTATGGATTTCATTCACATTTTCATGAGATAAATGTCACTTCTGTTTTATTGGTGTGTTTGTATAATGCTGATGCTCCAAGTTTTGTGCATGCATTGTTGCAGCGCTTTCACTGGGCAATTTCTGAAGGGAACTAGGTGTGGGAGGCTTGTCTCACCACCATAGAAGGATTCATTGGGTCCCAACTCTTGTATTCTGGTCTTATACACATTGTTCTAAGGGATCCAGGTCTTGGTATCAAATCCTGCAGCCTCCATTTTTGGAAAATTCGTTTTCCTGCCATGGATTGCTAGCCATTCCAGTTTTGGGATATTACAGTGGTATCAGAGCACCTTTCTTGGTTCAACCTATGGCCTTCAAGCCCAAGAAAGAAGAAGAAGAATATGATGAAGAGTATGAGCTTGATCTCATCTATTTTTAGAACAAAGAAGAGCCTCCCTAAGGAGGAGAAGAAAAGAGAAGAAGTGGAAGGTCCATGCACTTCCTATTCTCAAAAAGAAAGAAAGCATGAGAGATGCTTGGATCATCAGGTTCTAGATCAACACCTGAGTGAGTATAAATCCCATTCTGCATCATTTAGGGGAGCTAAAACATTCCCACATTTTATTCAGCAGAAGGAGGAGAGAAGGCCCTATGGCAAAAGAGAAATCAAAGGAAATAGGTTTCTATTGTCTACATTTGATGGGAACACTTCAGCTAGAGCTTGGGTGAAAAAGATAGAGGCATTTTTCTTGCTACATCCAGTGGCAGAGAAATAAGCACTAGAGATTGTAGCACTGCACATGGAGGATGAAGCCTCTATTTGGTTGTTCAAAGCCTTGGTCCAATCAAGGGTGATTTCTTTTGTGGAATTTTCTCAAAGGTTGATCCAAACCTTTGATGGAGAGAGGACAAAGGAAGAGAAAGCCATTCCACCATGGGAGGAGAATTGCACCAACATTGTCACAGCTTTGGGAGGGCAACCTTTTACATCTATGGACGAGGTAGCCATTGAATTGGAGGAGACAAATAATGCAGCCATACAAGAAGAAAACCCCAAGTTCCACCAAGGTATGAATGAATTTCCACTTTTCATTTCAGCAAATAATTTAAGGGAATGTGGAAACTCACATATAGAGGTCCAATAATCTACATACCTGGGTATTCTAGAGCACCATGATTGCACTATGCTGTGCAAAGGGTTCAAGGAGGAGATGAACCCTCATCCTCATACATCTTGGTTGAGTTGCATTCAGCCATTGAGGTTGGAGTGTGAACTTTTGGAGGATGGAGTGAACCATGACACCCCCATGAAAAACAATGGAACAAATTTTGAACCGGAGGATGAAACAACTGCTAAACCATTGGAGGAATTAGCAGTGCTATTAAACATGCAAGGAGAGGAGATGTTACCTCCATCACAATTGAGTCCTCATGGATCCAACATAATCATGGGTGAGAGAACTTCTCTATGAGGTCTCCAAGGAGTTGCATTTCAACTTTCCATGAAATGTAGAGGGGAAGATATGGCTGGGTAGAATGGTAGCCATCATGGGAGGAGTACCAAAGGAGGAAGAAGGAGAAGACATCCACAAGGAGCTGAGTGGGTGTGGATGAGGAGGAGGAGGCTGATTTTCCACTTGAAAATATATGATACCGGGCAGCAAGAGGCTTGGCTACGTTGGCTCCTCTTGAAGGAGTTTGGCCATCACTTGGTGCACCCTTTTTCTAGGAGAATGGGGGTAGAGAAGAGGTGGTAGGATGTTTACATAATTAAGCAGTAGAGAGTAGGGATACATGGAGCTGATATGGTATATATATTAGTCATGATACCTTCATCACATGAGTTACATGATGTGAGCATGAGGAGGTAGCAAGCACTTGGATTGCTTGAATTGTCTTAGAGAGAGCACAAGCAGATTTGCTCTCATATGATGTATGGTGTTGCAAGAGTAGAGGAGGGCATAGTGCAAAGGGATTAATCTTTGGCTTGGACTGATCAGGAGGCACTTCCATATTGGGAGAAGCTTCATAGTTGTAGCAGCATCACCAGAGGTTTCCTTGACAAGGAGCATTTCAAGAGATAAATATTGGCATGGACAAGAGCCTTTTTGCATGAGCTCACAGCGCTGACACTTGGGAGAAGGGTCACATACATGGATCCATATATCATCTTACTTCTAGCTTATGGTAAGAGCCTTGTGTTTACATTTTCTGATTTACATACTCTTATCATTATGTCGCAGTGCATGGCTCCTCAAAGGGGTAGATTTTTCATGTTGCTCCATGAGCAAAGTTGGGCCAAACCATATGATGGAGATAGCCATATTTTATGTGGCCTTGGGCAAAGGTTTTATCATTACATGAATATTCAAAAAACTCATGTACTTGACCATGTATTAAGAAACATTTTTCCCTGTAAAATTCTGAAGCAACATTTTGAAAAACTGTGATGTTGCTACTTGGGAGACTGTTGGTGCCATCCAGCATCATGTAAAACCATCAGTACATCCTCTATTTTTTTGATGAGCATGTTCCCATTTGATGATATTGTCCATATTATTATTGGGAGCATGATTGGTGAATTGACACATGAGTTGAATGTGTCTTTGAGGGGAGATGATCCCCATAGTTTATGCATTGCATGTTCTAGTAGGAACATCAGGGGAGACATGGCCACCATAGCCACCTATTTTCCTTCTTTTGAGGTGGGCCATGAGGTTGATGTAAAATCCATCCATTGCATGTATATGGGCACGTATTTGATTGTGTATTTCTACTTCACTCATCTATTTACTATTCAGTAGTAGGGGTGATATTTTTTGTACAATGCCTACAATGTTATTTTTTGCAGCTACAGTGGATGAGGTTGCATTGTAACCCTATAAGAAATTGTTTGTACCTTTCTACAAATGGTATAACCTACAGCAAACATGTCATTGGGGTATTCTATGATGATCATGTCCTACTCATCATGGATAAAATGTCTTGGGCCAGCCATATTATCGTTGATGGAGGAGAAATCCTTAGAGGGTTGCTCTTCATTTTTCCACTTGAGGGAAATAATTTTGCAGCCCATGATCAGCACACACTCTACACTTATCATAAGTGGAGAGGAGGATAGCATGGGGCAAGCTATGAGGCTTTCCATATTCAGATTTTCAGCCCACCTTCATTTTCGGAGCTCAAGGTGGAGGGATATTTCTATGAGTTTCCATGTTGGGAGGCAGCTTATGTATTATGGATGATTGCTTGGGGATGGGAGATTCATATGGGGATGATGAGTCCCATTATATATCAAATCTCATGCCTCAAGGAGGCCCTTAGAAAGCCCATTGGTTCCTTCATGGATATTTGTTTTTACATGATAGCTATTTGGGGATGTTCACCAAAAGCTAGATTGCATATGTTGGAGGGAGAACTTGGACACTCGATTGATGATATGGCATCCTATTTTTGGAGAATTTCATCATGCATGGATGCTACAGGTAAATTAAGGGGAAATAAATCAGTCTATCCTTGTACTTTCTTTAGGACAAGCAATCTTTGAGAGGGGAGGACTGTAATATTCCAAATTTTGTGGACTATTAATTTTTGACATTTTCACTTAGGAGATGAATAAAATGGGTAGGATACCCATTCATTTTATCTATAGGGAATAAAAATCCTTTTATCATGAAGGAGGATCACTTTTGGAGTTTGATTTCTCACCTCCATGTGTGAAAAGGGACTTTTGTAGGATGACTAGGTCAAGTTTGGCCAAGTCAAACAACGCAGTGGTATGAGGTGGAAAGCACATTGTGGGATAGCGCAGAGGAAGAGGAGGGAAGATTCCTTGAGAAGGAAAACCCTAATGAGTGGGACCCATGGATAGGGAGCTCACAATTGTATAAGAGGAGGGCAAGGCAACCATTGTTTCTCATGTTATGGATTATAGATTTTCAAGTCTGTCTAGACTTGGAGCATCTCCTTGCTGTTTAGCAGAGTTGCCGAGGGAATTCCTGATTAGGATTTACTCCCCTTATTGAGATACCTCTTGAGGGATTTTACTTCATTATACCCATATCCAGGCTTTAGGCCAAAGAATTTCATTTAGCTACAGTGCAGTCTCCATTTGTGGCTTGGTTGTGTTGCTGGGTGTTGCAGGGGAGGATTCCACAACACCACTCCGGAGATTGATTTTCAGAGGAGGGGATCTCGATTTCTTTGGGAGATCGTTGAGGATTTTTCTTGGGCATATTTTCAGATCTTGGTATTAGGCCCACACTTTCCAGCTCACCTACAGCGCAGTATCTCTCCTAGACTGCGTTATTCTCATGGTGTATTTACAGTGAGGGACTGCAAGATTGATTGGAGGGGAAATATTAGGTGAAGGGCTCAGAATTTCACTAGATAGATCCATTGGAGGAGGCTATTTCAGATTGTAGATCATATCCAGCCATCTCCTTCTATTTTTTTTATAAGTTGCTGCTGCTACCCAGCAACTCCGACATTATTGTATTTTCCCATTTTGTATATGTATTGTAGCCAATCCTTCTAAGGATTTTTGTACTATTGTTTTCAGGGGTTGAGAGCTTGCTCCCCCTCATTTATTGAGCTACCATTGATATATAATTATATTTCCATTATACATGTTGCAATGTCTTCACATAACAACGTAGTCCTAGCTTAGGCACCCTTGTGCAACAGTATTTTGAGGCAGGGTTTTGCTTGTCTTGAGTAAAATTTCCCTCATGATCTTATATTCATTGTTGTTGCTATTATTTAACGAGAAGGCTACGGATTTCATTCACATTTCCATGATATAAATGTCACTTTTGTTCTATTGGTGTGTTTGTATAACGCTGATGCTCCAAGTCTTGTGCGTGCATTGTTGCAGCCCTTTCACTAGGGAGTTTCTGAAGGGAACTAGGTGTGGGAGGCTTGTATCAATACCCTAGAAGGATTCCTTGGGTCCAAAATCTTGGATTTTGGTCTTAGACACATTGGTCTAAGGGATCCAGGTCTTGGTATCGAATCCTATTTCCTTCATTTCTGGAAAATGCGTTTTCCTGCCATGGATTGCTAGCCATTCCAGATTTGGGATATTACATTCGACCATGTGTGAATACACTTGGAAAATGATGTAATTTAGTTTAGATAAGGTTATTATGCATAGAGATAAGGAGTTTGAATCCTATTTGTAATAGGACTGTTTAGTAGATTAGTTGTCTTTTTGTAATAAATACCATGCCATATGGTTATGAAAGTTGTCAAGAGTCAAGAATTCGATGTATCTAGCACAAGATAAGATTATCTCATGTTGTAAATGGTCTATAAATGACCAAGAAGTCGAATGTACAAGGGTTGGACATTTTTTGGCAAAAGACTATGTTTATTGTAATTGACTGGTTTTCAACTAATACAAGATATTTCTAATTAACCAACTTGAGATTCATAAGGAGTTTTAGTGTGTTATTATTTATTTGCATCTCTCAATTATCCCATTACAGTGGAGTTTGTCTATGTTACTCAGAATTCATCTTTGATGCTCTAACTTCCTATATAGATGAACTGACTATGTTTTTTACAGTTTCACATGTGTATCTCTTGACTAAAACTCTCATATTCCTCAACTTCCATGTTAATTAGATTTATTGGTTTACTAAAACTATTTTGACTCCATAATCCAAATGTGTACTTGCTGATGTGATTTTCAACCTAAATTTATCATCTATCTAATTATTACCCCACATAGAGTTAGCCATCTATATTTGATCAAAAATCATTAACCCTTGAGAGAGCCCTCTCAGGTTGAGGAGGCTAAGCCTCAATCAAAATATTGGTTCGAAACAGTTACATGAGATTGATTTGATTAACAGCCTATCAGGTCCAATTTTTTCATAACACAGTAAATCCTTGAAAGTGGGTCTGAGTGTAGGGCCTAGTGATCCTTGGATCAGACTGTGTATTATGGTAAACCCTAAGAGACTAGAAGGCAGTAAAATTCATCACGATGTAGGTGGATAACTCTGGTAGCGCCCATGCTTATTTGGTTTTTTTTTTTGGTTATGAGTCCCACATTCATGTTTGGAATATGGTGTAGGGGTGATTGGTATAAGAGAGATTTGGCTTAGCAAATATATGGTCGGGTGGAATGGGGTAGTCCCATGCCAGTTTGGATTTTACATTCACTAATAAGAAGTTCATTTCTTGGAATTTTATGTGTAAATGTACTAGTTTATATGTGGATTCTATGGTTGATTTATCCTTGGTATTTCTGTTGTTATTGTGCTAGTTAGAAGCATACATTTTGACAATGATTATGTATGGCTCTCATCATGTTTTTATTTTTAAATGAATAAACAATGTATCTATGAACTAATAGATGATAATGCAGTTAATGATGTAAGGGAACAATGCTTCTTAGTGATTCTAAGATAAGTATGAGACCCCTATGCTCATATTTGTTGTTTAAACTTGTAGATTTCATATTTGTGACATGTTTGATGAAATAATTGTCATGGCTAGCAGGAGTCCAATCAATTCCTTGTTCAAGTTTTTGCTTGTGCATCATTATTTTGTTGTTTTATTTCATTAATGGACTTTTCATTGAGTTATGGGTAGTGACCTAGGCTCTATGCCTGAAAAAAGTGGCTCAAGTCTCAGGGACGCTGACACATGTTAGAGGAAAATAATCTTTGGATGCATGCATGCCTATGTTGTGGGAGCATCCAGAGCCTCGAAAATGAACCCATTCCCATACTATGGGAGAATTCGAGGGTTTGAAGGTCTAAACCCCCAGTGGGACCGAGGGGCTGGATACTTGAGTGGTTGGGTGGGCTCCTGGGGGTTCTGTTGTTGATGTGGAAGGTTTATTTGATGTGTTTCCATAAATTCCACTTCCTTAAGGTAACCTACGAGGTCAAATCAGATCATAGTAACTCTTTGTCACATTTTTAACCCTGTTGGTCAGCTACTTGGGTAGATGTGGGAGCAGGCTGTGACAGAGTGGTATCAGAGCATTGTTCAACCCTTACACTAGATGGGCGGTGTGTGTTGGTCATGCATCCATGTCGATTATGTATGTGTTCCTTATGCTTGCGGTCTATGTTCTTGTTACATATGCATGGCGTGGTCATTGTTATAGTTGTGTTGCCATGTGGAAGTTGATGATGTTGTTGTTTGGATGGGTTGTCCTGAACACATGTTAGTTATGCATTTTTTATGCATGTCAGTGTCTATATGTTGTTATGCATGCATTTCCATGGTTATATTTGTTGTCCATGAGGTCATTGTAGGCATTTTAGGTCATCATGATGTTGTTGGTATGTTATGATGTTGATTTGTTGGTTGAGATAGAGCAGGAGATGAAAATCATCAGAATGAAGTTATAACACTAGACCTCGGGGTAAGAGTGTATCGTCATATAGGTATTGTATGTATGACATGCATGTATGTTATTTAATGGATTGTTATATGAATTATGGTTTCTTATATACTTTTCCTTTTATTTTTTGTGTGGTTACATTCATGGTAGATGCTAGTGAATCAGTGTGGTCATTTTCACGTATTTCGAATAGTCGTGAATGATAGTAACTTGTTTTTATATGCATTTTTTTCGTTGTTTATGTTATTTGACTCCATGTTTCGGGGAAAATCACCCTAGAGGTTTGTTGGGTCAAAACCTCCATAGAGCGGGGCATGCCATTCAGAAGGACTCACACACATCCATACTTGAATGCAAAAAACTAGATAACAACGATAGCAGAACTCACCCGTAGTCCTACGTTCGATGTAGATCCCGCGGGGTCCAAACCCCCAGCAACCTTTCTTCCTCCTTTAACCTGTAAAACAAGAAAGAACATGCACAGAAACCTAGTTGTACAACATATACTTCTCCTAAACGTTAGTGTAATCCATGTAAAAGATGATATAAATCATAAAAACTGCTTAATAATCAATCTTTCCACATATAAAAATAGATACTAACACAGAAGTTCAGGAACAAGACGGTTCTTCATTATTACAAATAGCATGTACAACAGTAAAGAGTGGAGAGATCACCTGAATCCTTCCATGATCTTCGAGCAGACCATCGTCCGGATTGTTCCCGCCCTTGCCTCACTAAGAAACTTTCAAGACTTGTGCACTCGAGATGGCATATAAATGGATGAACATCTCCAGGAAACAAGGGTTTCCTGTATAAATCTGGGAAAGTGCAGGAGGCATGGGGAATCAGACTTGAACTGGGATTCCAACAGAGTATAATGTCTATAAAATTTCTCTCTCCCTTAGGCCATGCACATGAGGGGCTTTTATACTCCCCCAAAGTAGTTTCAGCCAGTTGGAAACAGTTGGCCACGTACTGGGGTGGTTGAACTACTGGAGTAACCATCAACCCAGTCCAAAAATAGGGAATTTATATATATTTTTAATGGTTTTAATGGCATACGTGGAAAATTACATGTGGACTCGCATATACATGCGGAAAATTCTGGGCATACCCGCGTATGGGAATTTTAACACTGTTTTTTAGTGAATTTGTTCAAGTCTGTAGGAATGGGTGCCCAAAGCCATAAAGGCAGTCGTGAATCACCTGAGGGTGAAAAATGATGCTATAACATATGCCCCCTAATATATGAGGTCAGAAGGGGTACATGATGGCCGAAATGTATTATGCACATAGAAAGAACTTCATAAGGACAAGAGAGGACTTCACCAGATTTCAGCCTGCCAAAAAACCAATGAAAGAAAACAGAGAGTCAACTCATGCTGAGGCGGGCATACCCATGCTCAGTAAAAATAAATTATATGGAAAGTACATAATAGATCCAAAATGTATACAAGTATAGCTGAACTGAAAGTACACAATGAATCATCTGAGCATGGCCTGGAAGTACAAATCTGAAACAATGTCCAAGTATCACATATAGAGAGCTGATCAATGATGCTGAAACTGGATGTCTGATCATATAAGTAACTGAATCTCCAAGTACCAAATCATAAGAGGTGGAATAAACGGTACAATCACACAACTCGGGAGCCAACATATAGAATGCTACTGTACTGACACTGCAACATATAAGGGTGAATGTCATCACTGGCAAAAACTGAATGGACTATCAAAAGTGAACCGATAAATGCTGATGCAACCCGAGGTCTTCACCGATCACTATGGTACAATTCTACACAATGGGAATAAATGAGCTGAAGTCGACCATGTGAGAAATCGTTGGATTACCGGTCAATGATGTGTACCATTAACCAACGCGAGACAACCCACCAATAATGAAAATGAGCATCAAGGTGTCCTAGTACAATCTGACAAGTGTGAATAAATGAGTTGAAGTCGAACACTTGAAAGAATCTACCAATCAGGAGGCAATGATGAATCCCCACTGTCGATAGCGAAGAGTCTGCCACTGATGACTGCAAAACCTAAGGTACTGAAAAAAAGGACTCTAGACCTTATTCCCAGAGAAATGAGTCGGAGTCGATGGGAAAAGATCCTTTGGAAGGAAGGCATTAAGGCATCCCACATCAGTCCAGTGTGAGTGTAACCCGCAGGCCAAGATTTGGAAGGAATTAGACGAAGTAGAGTGATGGAACCAAACCGAAGTACGTTTCTGACATGCACAAGATGAAGCTAGTGCACGGAAGAAACCCTCTGAACCAACCAATAATGAAAGCTGACACAGAGGTGAGATATACACCGATAGGGTCAAATGGAAATCAAGGTACTGCACGAATCCCAAGTGTGATAATGTGTGCTGACGTCGAACACAGGGGAAACCACTCAGTCAAAGACCCATAATGATGATCAAATGCTGAGCACAACGTCACCTATCAATGATGGAAATAGGGCTAGGGTGCGGCTCTAGGTCTGCTCTCAGAGCAATGTGTCGTAGTCGATAAGAGACAAACCCGCTGGCAAGAAGTCAATGGGGACCCTCTCAAACCAGCACAAGCAGAAGACCAAAACATCTGATGTGATAGAACAAGATACTGACAAGACTGGGGAGGCCGACTGAATAATGAGTCAAGAGAAACCGTAGAATGGCCGACTCTGGTTAGACTTCCCTTGAAGAAAAGCACGACTTGTGATGACCATGGCAGTAAAAAGTGACACTGTAGAAGTCTGTTATGCAGGAGGCAGAACAAACTCTCCATATGATTGGAAGAGATAACCAACCGGGGGAATACTGACAAGTGAAACAAGGTAAAGGATGAACCTAGGTCAAAACTAAAACCATCCCATATGTAGGAAACATATATAAGTATATGTGCTTTTTTCAAGGGCGACAAATTGACTCTGTACTGCCATCAAACAATGAAGTTACATCCTGTTCCCGCTCTTTTTGTCATATTTGATTTTTTTGTCTTTTTCATATAATAAGCCTGAAAAAGAATAAAAGAATGCTATGATACAATGGATAGAACGAGTATCAAGAAACAGATGCACTAGTTCCTGGGATTGGAACGACCCTATGCTCAATGCAAGGCAGCGGAAACTGGTAAGCGATACTCAGAGGAATGTTCCATCCATGGGTAAAAGGGTGTCAAGTTGCAATAGCTAAGTGCATGCAATGGTTAACTTGTACAGATAGACAAGGTTAAAATTTGGCTTAAACATCGAGTCCAAATGAAGCCGTCTACAGGCCAGGATAAACAAGTAGCCAATATGCAATGCAGTAATACAACTCAACAACACCAGGGAGCCTCTAGGGTAAAAGCCAGAAAAATGATAGTGAGGAAGAAGAAGAATGAAGCTTCAACACATAAGTCATGGAGGGACTAAAGAGGACTCCCGAGCCTACATAAAACGCAGCATGGGCAACAAGTGATAGCGAGGAACTAACTAAGAAGCCCATGTAAAGGAAGGCTCTACCATCAAGTCATGATTAAATAATCGGCAAGTGAAATAGGTGTAATACTCATGACCTGATGGGATCGACCCTATGGCAAGTGATCAGTATGGAGACTAGTATGAAAAATGCAATGGAAAGTGGATTCCCTAACCTATATGCCAGTGAAGATCATATACCTGCCATGACAAGTCAGCAATCATGGATCAAAAACCGGGAAAAAACTCAAATTCGTCAAAATGTACCTGAAAACATACCAATCTGGGAACTTCCAAGCATCCAGGTTATGTAGCTTAATATAGATTGAAACAATAAGCATAACAAAGTTTTGCGAAAATTTTCAACTTTTTGGACATAAAAAGACAAATTACCTCATATTTGGTTCATTGTTACATTGCTGATTTGGAAAAAAGTGCTCTGGAGCAAAAAAATTCTTTCGTCAAAATAGGAGCAACCGACAGTCAAATCGCACCGAATTTTTCAGGTAAGCTCATAAACCATCCTTGCTATTCATTTTGTCCATTCATAAATTAAAATTTAGTAATTTTCACCGTAGAATCTCTTGCTAAAAATCACGGGTTTGCGCATACGCGGGTTGGTAATGACAAAGTCGCGTATACACGTGACTGTGCACAAATAAAGTCGCGTATGCGCAGTCCCAAATGAAAAAATGCGTAGCTAATGAAGGAATTATTGAAATTTTGCAGGATGACCATATCATGGAGAGAGCGTGAACACAGTGCAATTGATCAAGAAGTCATGCGGGATCGAGCATCACTAAATATTCTTCGGAATTGCGGATTGCTTAAGTTTTTCAAAATGCCAAATATGAAGAGTAATGTCCGGTTGCTCGAAATGCTCGTGAACTATTGGGAACCGGAAGAAGACTGCTTCATTATAGATCAGATGCCCATACGCATCGAAGTGGAAGATATATATTTTATTACTGGACTCTCCCGAAGGGGGGAGCCAGTAGACTTTCACAGGAAGCCTTTGGGAGGGCTAACCGTGGAAGATTATGTCCACGTGTACTGCGTATAGGGTTCCAAGAAAGTGGGAACTCAAATTGGAATCAAATATTTGAGATACTTGCACATAAAAATCCTCTTTTTTACCATTGGGAGAGTAGCAAGATCAAATTCTCTACACCAGACATCTAGGACGCAAATGAGTATAGCACTAGAATGCTTAACTCATTTATATGATTGGTGCACAGCTCTACTGATGAACATGAAGCAACAATTGACTTCAATCCGAAAGGAAAAGACAAAACATTTTGGATATGGTACAATTGTGATGACATTCTTCTTCAAGAAGATACCAGCATTGAGACCTAGAGTGATCTCTACCATCAGCAGCCTGAGAGACCCAAGAATTACCCGCTGGGCAGACATGATGAAGAGATTGGGGGGAAGTGAAGTTCCCCGGACCACCTGGGATGATGAGTTCTTCCTTTGGTGGGGAGAACAAATCATCGCTATGGACGACTATCCCTATGCCAGGATGGACTTTCGTGGAGATCCAGATCTTGTCCTTCCACCAAGCGCGGCATGGGGCACAGTCGGTAAGTTTGCAATTTTTGTGACTTATATAATTTTTTGGATTTTTTCAAATATGTATGAAAAAATGGAAAACAAACATGTTTTTGATTGGATTCATAATGACTTACAATTTAAAAAATGATCATGATACAGATGTTGGACCAGTTCGACCTGAGGGTTTCCCGCGCCACAAGCGTCGCAGGGGTGAAGCGGATACAGTGGATTCAGACAGGACCCTCCAGGCTATACAGAGGAAATTGGAGGGATTAACCCACCAGGTACCTATGGCAGCAGTGGAAGATCTTCCGGAAGCCATCCAGAGATGGGTGGTAGGAGTGCCCCGAGACTGGGTACGGTTATTCCGCTGAGTTGCCACCACGATCATGTTCTATAGGAACACAATTTTTGGGTAGGGACCTCAGGAGTAGATAGATATGATGTATCAGATGACTGTATATTTTTTGAGACTGAACATGATCGGGCATAAGCCCAAATTTTGTATGACTTATGGATCCAAATTTTGTAAAGTTTTTTGAACACTCTGATGATATATATACAACGATGTTTTATGTGATGTGACAAATGTATCAAAATGTACGATGTTTTTGATGATTAAATTTTATTGTATGGAATGATTAATATGCCAATCAATTGCTTGATTAGCTAATGAGTCTTCCATCTAATTGTTAGCTCGAGTAATATGAATGAAAGTTAAAAATTGAAATGATCTTTGTAACAAACGTACCCTCAAGAAAAACCGGAGTAAAAATGGATCTCGAACCCGATAAGTATTGTTCAACTGTGACACCACCAGCTGAGAGTCCAAGAAAACTACCAACGAATCAACACCCAAAGATATTGTCTCCGAGAGTAGATAAACAACTGCAGTGTATTCTGCGATGTTATTGGAAGCAGGACCAATGCAGACCCCTCTTGATACTAACAACTGATCGGATGGATAATGACGTACCCAAGCCGCATAAGCTAAGTTCCGGGTGTGTCTACTAGCACCATCGGTGAAACCAAAATGACTCATAACATCCAACACAACCTGCCAAAGCAGATCAAAAACATCACCAACCCATCAAAGATCGAAAATCAACCAGATATGTACAAAGAAAAACTACTATATACAAAAGCAACATGCCAGGCCGAAGCCTAGGCATAATACTTCTTCAAACAGAGCCCATTTCTGGGCTCCGGCAACTCGTTCCCTTCAAAATCAACCAAGGTATATGCTCCTTTCTTAAGGACGTTTTTAACGATGAAGGGGCCATACCACATAGATTTAAACTTTCCTACCCCTAGGGCATCTTTTTCTTGGGCATAGACCAAAACAAGGTCACCTTCCAAAAAAACCTTGGGCTTGACTGCCTTATCGTACTGAGATTTAACTCTGTTTTTATCCGCTTCATTCATCATGGCGGCATCCCGACGCTACTCATCGAGATGTTCCAGATGAAGGAGCCGTTCTTCAAGACTAGAAGTGTCAGGAAGAGGTTCGACAGCTAATTTAAGAGAAGGAATATCACATTCAATGGGAAATACGGATTCCAACCCGTGCACTAGCTGAAACGGAGTAAAGCCAGTTGCAGTTTTCACTAACGTCCTGTATGCCCAAAGTGTAGGATATAGCATAATATTCCAATTGGATCTAGCTTTATCAATTGTCCTTTGAAGAATTGTCTTAAAGGATTTATTCACGGCTTCCACTTGCCCATTGGCTTGAGGATAATACGGAGATGAATGCTCCTGCCGGAAACCCAATTTGAGAGCCAACTCAACCATCATGCTATTCTGAAAATGACTGCCATGATCAGTGACAATCTCTCTAGGAATACCGAAACGAGCAATAACCTGGTTGAAAAGAAAAAGAGCTGCGGTCTCACCATCATTCCCAAAAGTAGGCGTAGCCTCGACCCACTTCGTAAAGTAGTCTACTGCTACAATAATGTACTTGTGACCTTTAGCCGAAGGTAGGTTACAAGTAGTATAATCAATACCCCACTTTGTAAAGGGACCGACAGTAATGATTGGAAAAAGCGGAGTTGGATGAGCGCACATTTTTCGAGTATAGACTTGACACGGATGACACTTTTTGACTGACTCCATACAATCTTTGAAAATCGAAGGCCAAAAGTACCCAGCACGCAAGATATTTTGGGCTGTGGCAAGCCCAGATAAATGACCACCACAAGCTCCATGTGGGAATCATTCAGCACAGCCTCAGCTTCTTCGAGAGTTAAGCAGCATCTCAGGATTGAATCAACCCCTCGACGGTATAAAGCATCACCAATAATCAAGTAATTCTTAGCTAAGTGACGCAACTTACGACCCTCATCTTTCGAAAAAGTAGAGGGAAACTTCGCAGTTTGAAGATACACAATGATATCTCCATACCAAGGATCCTGTGAAGAGATAAGAAACAAATGTTCATCCGGGAAGGATTCATCATAGATCATCTCTTCCCCACAGGGCAACTCGGAGATCAATTCCACGAAAACCAATGATTTATTAGACTTGGTAGACATAAAATCAAGATCAAATTCCTGCAAAATCACAATCCATCTATTGTATTTGCCCCCAATCACTCGCCTACTGAGGACAAACTGAAATGGATTGGCTGCTGCCAAAACATAAGTTTTTTGTAGAATAATGTAATGCCGTAGTCGCTGCACAGCATGAACTATTGCTAAAGCTAAATTTTCTATCGGAGTGTACCGGAGTTCAGGGCCTACCAATCCTCGACTAAGATAGTAAATAACATGCTCTGCAAGAGCATCATCTTCCTGAACCAGAACCATACCAATAGTAGATTCTGCTGCTACAAGATACAAAAGGAAATCCCTGCTATAATCAGGTGGACTCAATAAAGGAGTAGAGGTCAATGCTTTTTTCAAAGCATCGAATGAGTGTTGAGCGAAGTCATCCCAAAGAAATGGAACTCCCTTCTTCAGCAATCTCATAAATCCCTTGGTAACTTCAGCATAATTTACGATAAATCTCCGAAGAAAATTAGACTTTCCTTGTAGACTTTGAAGTTGACGGATAGAGGATGGGGGAGGCAACCGAAGTATTGCCTCAACCTTGAAGGGATCTACCCTAATCCCTTCCCTAGACACAATGAATCCCAATAACCGACCGGATGTCACCGTGAAAATGCACTTGTTCGGATTCAATCTAATCTTATAGAAACGACATCGTTCAAATATCTGCCGGAGGTGAGCAGGATGATCCATCCTCTTTCGAGAATGAGCAGCTAAATCATCCAAATACGCCTCGATAATCTTTTTGAAGTCGTGGAAGGCATATGACATGGCCCGCTGAAACGTAGCGCCAGCATTTTTAAGACCAAAAGGCATCTTCTTGTATGAAAAAGTACCCCAGGGACAAATAAAGGCAGTCTTATGGTGATCTTCAGGACAGATAGTAATCTGATTATATCCGGAGAAACCGTCCATGAAGGAGAAAATCTCATTACCGGCACACTCGTCAATGATCTGATCGATAAATGGTGTGGGGTAATTATCTTTAGGACATGCTTTATTAAGGTCTCTGAAATCAATGAAAACTCGAATTGTTCCTTGTCTTTTATCTATGGGAACAGGGTTTGAAACCCATTCAGTCAAAGGAACAGGGAAAATGAATCCCGCCTTAAGCAGCTTCTCCACCTCAGCTTTGATAGCTGTTGCCTTCCTAGGATTGACCGAATGAAGTTTTTGCCTCACAGGCTTAGCATTTTCGTAAGTCTTGATCTCATGCTGGACAATAGATGGATCTATACCAGGCATTTCCTCATAAGACCAAGCGAATACATCCCAATACTCTTTAAAGAGCTCAGTGTAAATCTGAATTTCTTCACGGGAACATTCAGCTCCAATGAAGACATTCTCAATAATATTGGGATCCCTGGAAATGGTCACTGGGATAGTAGGAGAAATCATAGCCATGTTCCCTTCATCATAAACCTGTGTTGGTGCTAAAGGGTTCAGGACTGGGTGAACAGGACCAGGAGACTAAGGACTTGGAAAACTTGTCTCAACTTCACTTAAATCAAGTAAAAATTAAGACCGATGATGAAATTCATCCCACGGTCTATCTATACCAGTCATAGCTTCCAGGATGGCCTCTTCAGATGGAAGAGTGGTATAAAGGCAATCCTGGGCAAAAGAAGAACTAAGTGTCCAAGCCGGAGCCACATCTCCATCCAACTCTTCCGGTGAAAGAGGAGCTGGATTGGATTCTGCAGAGTCAACAATAGAATGATAAGCAATCTCTGCTGCAGACATCGGAAATGCCATTCCACCCACTTGACCTTCCACTAATGTGGCAGTAGGGGAAGGTAAGGTCCAAGGGTCCGAAAAATAATGAGTTCTGAAGAACTCTCTTTGAAGAGGAGCCTTGGAGGATGAAATTACATTTATATGTACCATAGGAGGAGGAATATCGAAAGTACCCATCAAGGAAGAATACATTCCAACCCCTAAATTCTCAACAGGCACCTTATTATTATCCAACTTTGGAACAGATGAGTCAGTAGACGCATTCGGGTCTACAGGAGGACAGTCCAGTTGGTCCACTGTAACAATCCTCCCTTCGTGAGGGAAACAAATAATCCGAAATAATGAGGATGCAATGTCATCCATCTCATAAATCCAGTTTCTCCCCAATAGAAGGTTGTATTCCAAGCTTACATCCACTACCTCAACCTATATATTGATAGTTTTTCCCCCAACACAGATGGGCAAAGCTGGGACAATACCATGCAGTCTGTGAGAATGACCATCAAACGCAGTCAGAAGAGTGGTAGATGGAACAACTTTGGGAGATCCAATCGTCTTCCAGCATGTGAGAGACATCACGCACATGGAAGAACCCTCAGCAACAACTGTCTGAAAGATGTTGCACTTCCGGTACGATGATTTAATATGAAAAGCCATATGATGGGGGAGTCTCTTCTTAAAATTAGTCATATCAAAAGTAATCAGAAGATAATTTTTCGGATCAATAGCCCCAATGGCAGTGAGCAAAGCACTGCGCTGAGCCAGACAAGACTGGAGTACCTCTAAATCCAACATAGCATAAGGAATCTACGCCAGATCTTCCACAATGGAGTAGTTCTGGGCAGCCCTAGCATTTGGATTAATCGTCGATCGTTTAGAAGATGCTTTGGGCATCCGAGGCATAGACTCAACAGTAGGCTTCGTAATGTGAAGTGGCTCAGTAGCATCAAGAGTATCCTTAGCTTTCGAAGACTCTTCTCTGCCATAATCACGGGATCTCGTAGCGACATCCACATGAGCACTCATCATGAATATGTTCGATGGAATTTCCCCTTCTTGGGTGCCCCCAGAGGAAGCCCCAGGATTTTGATTCGCGCCAACAACCAACTGTTGCCCTTGTGGAAAAGGGTTTGTTAATACAGCCTGGGAACTAGAAGAACCCTACTGAGCTAACAAGCGCTGCGCATCCTGAATTTTAGGGCAAAGGTGCGTGAGATGGTCTCCAGTACACAACTTGCATGGAAACTTCACTTTCTTCTTATCCTTTGGACCCTCACCAACATGCTTGTTGGTTTTATTCGCATTACCCTTCCCATTCTTGCCCTTCTTCTTATTATTTCGTCCCTTCTTCTTCCCTTCAGATTGTTGATTTCCTTTGGGATCAGAAGTTTGGATAGCATTTATCGACAAAGATTGGGAAGGCGATGACTCAGCAGACACATCCTGACCAGAAGGAGCAGATTGTAAAGACAACTGCTGCAATTGAGTAATCAGGCTAGCTACACCACTATTGATCAACCCGATAAGCCCATCGCCATGAGGACCAGGCTTAGTTTTTGATAAATCTAATTTGGAGCGAGGAGCATTGGGAAAATATTTATGGAGGACCCCAGACTGAGAATAGATCAGTTCCAGCTGCTGGGCCCTAAAAATGGCCTGCTCCTCTGAAAATACCCCAGACAGGGATACATCTTTAGAAATTTCTGACTGCGGAGATTTCAGAAACCATTCCAAAAGGAATTCTCCTGGAATATGAGCTTTAATAAGCCTCTTCCTTCTCTGCCATTCCTGAATATGGTCGGAAATGTGGGCTACGTCGTCCTACTTAAAATTAGCTAGGAGTTCAGTCCCGGCATCATATCGGATAGGCAATTGGAAATGGTTTAGAAATGTAACAGACAGATCTCCAAATGTAGCAAAACTGCCCCCAGTTAGCTCAATATACCATTTGGAAGTGTTTCCAGTTAGGGTGCGTTGAAACAATCTCAACCTAATCGAATCATAGATCAGGGAGTTAGAAGAGCACCATAAATGAAAAGTGGTGATGTGGTTAGCCGGATCCTCTCCATTCTTACCTTCAAACTTTGGAATGTCTAAAGGTAGTTTGGTCGGGACCGGAGGCCACCCCGGACTGTACCGAATCGGATCATTCGTCAATTTCGACATATCTGGCAAGTTTAACATTTCCAGAAAAGGTAAACGAGGCGGAGCTTGAGGATTCCATCCTTGATGGGATGGATTCCCAACATTCTAAAAAGAATATCCTAGATTTGATGAGGCACCATGTTGCCAGAAAGAACTCGTAGAAAAAGGATAAGAACCTCCTCCCCACACAGAGTTACCAAAGACCGGACCAGTTCCCCCACCTGAAGTATTAAATGAAGAGGAAAGCCCTTGATAGGGGTTCCAGGCATTGGAAAGGGGGGAAAAGGTCTGATAAGCACTCGATGAAGGGAAAGAAGCATTCCCTTGGTGACCAGTGTAAAACTGATTCCCTGCCCCTGCTGTAGTGAATACAGGGTTCCAACCTGTAAAAGTAGTCGAACTTTGACCTCTAGACCTGTTGTACTATACAACAACCCTCCCTTTTTCTTAATTTTAGAATAAAATTCATTTAGAAATAGGGTCCCTTTTTCTTTTTATAGAAATAAAAGAATTAGAAATAAAGATTCATTGTTTTGAAAAAGCTCATCTTTGTTTTTTTACAAACCAAATACAACATTCGAAAAAACTTCCGATCCGATCAAATATAGAAGACCTTATCATAAAAAACAATTCAAGTTTAAAAGGCCAATGACTAGCAATCGCAATCGGAGATCGGAGAGGACCCAAAATGAAATTTTATATACAAGTCCAAAACCTCTGATGCGATTAGTTCGATCGCAAATCTTCAATCGCAAAGAGTTTAATTTATTCATTCACATAATTCCGATGCGATGCGATCAGTCGCAATCGCATGATCTGGATACTCTTTAATAAGCTCTTTGCGGTAGATTGAAATTCCCCGATGCGACGCGCGTTATTACAATAAACGCTTTTCAAAAGAAAACAAACATCTGTTCATTTAAACGAAAAAACTTTTATATGGTGGACCCCACCGTCGGAAATCAGAGAAAGCTATTAACAATTCTTTTTCGATTAAAACTCCCCGATTGCAATTTAAACAATCTAATCGGAAATCGGAAAAGTTTTCAATCGGAATCGGCCAATCGAAGAAATCTGTATTATGATATTTATGTGCCATCTGAAAATTTTCGATGCGATTGATAAATGACATTTATTACATTCGAAAAGTTCAGAATAGGTGAATATTATAATATTTTACAAGCGCCAAATCTCCATTTGTACGTAGGTATTTATTAGCAAATCGAATGAATATTGGTTGATGATTTGGTTTTTAATACGTGAGTGTGACCCAAAAAGAACATTTACGCGCTATACAAAACCAATAAATAACGAATCATTTGTTCATAAACGTTCCGTTCAAGTTGCTTGTTTGTCACGAATGAAAGTTTATTGTTTTGCAGAGCCAAGGAACACCAAGCCCTTTCATTCACAGACAAAGGGAAGTAATAGAAAACGCAGAAATGTCGAAGAGAGCGAGAAGAGCCAAGACCGATGTTCCTGTTAAGTTTATTGAGACTCCTACAGTTTCAAAAGAAAAGCCCACAAAACTGAGATTAGTCACAGATACATCATGCCAAGGGCTCGGAAGAATGACGTGGGAAGGAGTCTACAATCTATTGGAGAAAGAAAACCCCAAAGTCACAGTGGAAAAGGCATTAGTTCCAGATGAAGATAGCTCAGATTCTGACTCTGAGATTACTGAAAAAACACTTGCAAATTCATTTTTGCATTGAATTGCAGCCAGAGCGAGCACCATGCCTTATTATGATGTAATTCGATGGGTCATCGATAGTGTGAAGATATAGGACAGAACGTTTGTTTCAGCTTCTGGAGTGTCTTTTGGGTCATTTAAAGCAGAAGACATTAAGGCAATGTATCACCTTCCGGATCCGCAGAAGGTGTATAACAAAGAATTTATCAAAGAGTTCGCTGATAATAATAAAGTCCAATCTGATCCTATCAAATATTGGAGGAAAAATCCTTAGAAGCACAGAAATGAAGCATCCGGTATGTATTCTGTAGATTCTCTCTTACCTCCGTATTGCTATGCCGCTGCCATGATGTGTAGATTATTTGGCAATGATAATTCAGCTAGGTTTTCTATACAAATGGTCCCATTAATCCTAGCTGCTGTCAATTCTGACATTATGGATTGGGCTGTTATTCTTTCTGATAGAATGGCTAATAGAATACTTGAGTACAGACAAGATAAAACCGCTGGAAATTCCACTCCTTTTTTCTTTTGTGCCTATATTCTGGATGCTCTTTGTTTTAATTCCGAGTTTCCCTTGTTTGGATGGAAATGGACTCCCAAAGACCCTACCCCAATTCATATATATCATAAAATTCTTTGGAAAGTTCATTTCCAAGATAATGTATATAGAATATGCCATGGTTTCCTTATCCCTATTTTCCAAACCATTTTCAATCGCTTCCCTCCTAGATTCTCTGATAAAGCTAAAGCCGACTTATCCTCAATAGGAGATTGGTTTGGAGAGGAGAAATTTACATACATCAGGATTTTTGGTAGTATTGTGGAACCACATGTTCTTCCTCTTATTGTTCCAGACAAACTTCTCGCTTAGGAAATTTCTGTTGGGAAAAATACTGAGAGGGGGGGTGAATCAGTATTTACTGCATATTCATAACTTTTACTTTTTCTTGCTTCTAAAACCCATACGCTACTTTCCTGAAACAGACTCGCGTATATACGCGGATGCCCTTTATGAAACTCGCGTATACACAGATATCTAATTATTTTATTAGATCTTCACTTAAATCATTCCATCATTCATTCATCAGATGTTTAATAAACAGTAAACATGAACACTAAGAACAAAGTAAACCATCACACAAAGCATCACACATGAACACCAGGATTTTTAGGTGGAAACCCAAGTCGCGAGAAAACCACCGCTGCCGTTGCTCAACCTTCAATATTTTATTATAGAGAAAACATCTTACAACATATGTGCTGGTGCAGACTCCTACCAGCATGCAGGCACCCACCAGTGCTCATTTACCAGCCTCTCCTGGAAGGGAGCTCCAACCCCCTGACTCGTTTACCAGCCTCTCCTGGAAGGGAGCTACAACCCCCTGATCTCGTTTACCAGCCTCACCTGGAAGGGAGCTACCACCTCCTGACTGAAGGCTACAACCCTCAGCACCAATATGGACCATGTTTCATCAATTTTCACACTGGATCCAAAGCTTCCTTTAGGACACCACTTGCAGACCAAAATTCATCATATTTTCAAACTAGACCCTTTCCATACTTTTATGCACAGTCAACCATGAAACAGATACATATAACTTACTGACAGATATCAGTAAACCAGCAGAACAGATCAGACATTTCTTACCACAGACTTCAGCAAACCCTAGTTTGCATACACGCTTTCCTTTCTCTGATGTCGCGTATATACGCGCTTCCGTCCACATAAACCAGCGTATACTTCAGTACAAATTATAGAGCTAATTTTGTTGCGCATACACGCTTTCTCTTCAGCGAAGCCGCATATATACGCGCTTCCTCTTCGGCGAACTAGCGTATGGTTCTTCAAATTTAAATGTAATTGCAATTCTTCACAACAGATACATCACTTCATATTTTACCCTTTACCTCAGACAGATGTTCGCCTAGATGTTCGCCTCATCACAGATCTAATCATTTCATAAACAGATCTAGCAAATACAAGTACAATAAAGATCTAGATCCCCTTCATCATCACTCCTTTATTGGTGCATCATACATTCAGATATTTCATTCAACTGTAACCATTTTCATTCAGATATACTCCAGTGAGAAGTATTCATTCAAGCTCAGACATCTTGCACCACACTTGTGATGTGCACAATGAATTTCTTATCCTTATATAGGTTTACCTTTTTTTTTTAATACCATGAGCCAAAAACACATTACATTCGATGGTATTCCTGGACGGGGTCAATTAGGTGAATCATTACCCAATACAATGGGTTAATACCATGGAGGTTACCCCTGGTTTTGCACTTTTTGAGCGCTTTTTCCCATACGCGACTTGGAACGTTGTTTCCCGCGTGCATACGTGACTTCCTTTAGACATATCCGCGTATTCCTTGAGACATACTCCTTTCACCATAGATTTTGCACAAGCTGAATTCCTTTCTTCCTTGTCTTCTGTACTTACTGTAGATTTCCATCATCTTCATCAAGTGGGTTGCCATTCAAGGACAACACTCAGCATCAAACATCATTTCATATCAGAGTTACATCATTTATCAAGTCCATCAAGTCAAGAATAACTTCATCAGGTGGATTGCCATCAAGGACAACACATGTCAACAGTCGCATGTCTTCAACTTCATTCAGTGGGTTGCCATCAAGGACAACACTCTGCATCATATTGCCAACAATCTCCCCCTTTGGACTTGATGGCAACCACGATGGTGTTTGGTTACCACAACAGATAGGTACATTAAGAATACAATGACACCATGTCACATGCCCCATTTTTGACTTCATTCAAACACCATGTCACTCTCCCCCTTTGACATCAAGGGCAAGGGTGGATCAAAACCAACATACTCTTCCCCTATTCTCTGCATGTGGAAGAAACGTTCTGCAGATCTGATATATACTGAAGTGATCAAGCTCCCCCTGAGTTCATGCTGAATCTTCAAACATATTTTCCAATAAAGTACATGACTCTATGAACTTACTATCACCAAAGACTCATACTTACATCAAATATCCAACCAAGTGGATTTACAAAAATTGACTCAGCTACCCAACCAAGTGGGTTTACAACTTTGACAAGTCCTTACATGACTGAATATTACAATTTTACATCATGGGTCTCAACATGACCTTTTCATCAAAATACAAAATATGACTTTTCATAACCAACACCAGAAAGTCCTCAAGAAAGAGAACATATTTCAGAACCATCATAGTGCCAACAATGCATTATACTCAGCAACGCTAATGCTCCCCCTGAATTTGTGCATCCTGAACACTTTTACCAACAAATCATCAAGGCATCTTTATCAAAATATTAGAAGAAGACTTAAGAGAACTGGAACATCACCAGAGATGCCAAACAGTATCAGAGATACCAAGCAGCACTGCAGCTGTGCTAAAGAGAGCTGACTCCAAACAGAAAAATGTCAGCAATCAGACATACGCAGATTTCTGTGCATGAACTCGCGTATATATGCCACTGTGTTTCAGGAAACCCGCGTATCCAATACCATCTTCTAAATTTATGCAGATTTGTTCTTTTGACTGGCAGAGAACACTCCCAGCTTCTGTCTTAGATACTCGAATGCTTTCCTGGGCAGAGGTTTGGTAAAGATATCAGCAACTTGTTCTTTGGAGGGAACATACTCCAACTTTACCTTTTGCTCAAGCACGTGTTCACGTAAGAAGTGATACTTGATGGGAATGTGCTTGGTCTTCGAATGCATAACAAGATTCTTTGAAATACTGATGGCACTTGTATTGTCACACTTAATTGGGACAGGAGGTGTACATTTGATTTGAAAATCTTGTAAGGTTTGCATCATCCAAAGGAGTTGAGTGCAACAAGATGCGGCAGCCACATATTCTGCTTCTGCTGTAGATAGGGCAATAGAATTTTGCTTCTTGCTGAACCAAGATACTAACCAGGGTCCCATATAGAATGCACCACCACTAGTGCTTTTCCGATCATCAACACTTCCAGCCCAATCTGCATCAATGTAAGCATGAAGAGTAAGATCAACATTCTTTGGATACCATAGACCAAGGTCTTGAGTTCCTTGAAGATATTTGAAAATTATTTTAACAGCCTGAAGGTGAGACTCTTTTGGATTAGCTTGGAATATTCCAACAATCCCAACTGCATGCATAATGTCTGGTCTAGTCCCGGTGAGATAAAGTAGACTTCCTATCATTGATCTGTATTCTGGTTGATTCACCGTGGGAGAATCATCATGAGAACTGAGATTGCATCCGGTTATCATTGGTGTACTTACAGGCTTGCATTCTTCCATGACATACTTCTTCAGAATTTGCTTAAGATAATTTTCTTGTGATAGAAATATACCATCTGCAGTCTGATGCACTTGTAAGCCAAGAAAAAATGTTAGTTCTCCAAGTAAGGACATTTCAAATTCTTGCTGCATGACAGAAGCAAATTTTTGACTCAAAGATTCTTCATTACTCCCAAAAATGATATCATCAACATATACAACCACAATCAATAGTTTATCATTTTCTACTTTTGTGTATAAGTTGATATCAGCAGACCCCTTTGAAAAACCTTGTTGATGAAGATATTTGTCAAGACGATAATACCAAGCCCTTGGACCTTGTTTGAGACCATATAGAGCCTTTTTAAGTCTACAAACAAGATCTGCATCATTTCCCAAAATGAATCCTTCCGGTTGTTCTATATATACTTCTTCTTCTAGATCACCATTAAGAAAAGCAGATTTAACATCCATTTGATAGACTTTGATTTGTTGATAACTTGAAAAAGCAAGAAACATTCTTATGGCTTCAAGTCTAGCTACAGGAGCAAAAGTTTCTTCAAAGTCTACACCTTCTTGTTGAGTATACCCTTTGAAAACCAATCTAGCTTTGTTTCTTACAACATCCCCATTCTCATTTAACTTGTTCTTGAAAATCCATTTAGTTCCAATGACATTTTTATCATGTGGTCTTGGTACCAATTCCCAAGTGTCATTCTTTTCAATTTGATCAAGCTCTTCATTCATTGCTTGCTTCCAACATTCATCTTTGCTAGCTTGATTGACATTGTGTGGTTCAATTGTGGATAGAAGTGCCAGATGATTAGAAGATCCCACAAGAGTTCTCCTTGTTCGTACACCTGATTCCTTGTCACCCAAAATTTGAGATTCAGGATGATTCTTTTGAACATATCTGGATGGAGATTTTTCAGATAGATCATCTTCAGGTTCTTCATTGGATCCACTGTCTATATCATTTCTATTTGATGTAGAAGGACATAGGTCACCATCATCTTCTTTTGTTGTTTGTTTTTCTTCTTTAGGAGCTGCAGGAGACTCATCAATAACAACATCAATACATTCAACAATATTTCGAAGCCTTTTATTGTAACATTTGTATGCTTTGCTTGAAGATAAGTAACCAAGAAATATCCCTTCATCTAATCTAGGTTCAAACTTGCCAAGCTTTTCATCATTATTTTTGATAAAGCATTTACTTCCAAAAAATCTAAAATGCTTCACAGATGGAGAATTACCATACCAGAGTTCATATGGAGTTTTGTCACTATTTACCCGAACATGAGCCTTGTTGAGAATGTTAGCTGCTGTATGTGCTGCTTCTCCCCAGAACATGTCAGGAGTTCCAGAATCATCGAACATAGCTCTAGCCATTTGTTGAATTGTTCTATTCATTCTTTCTGCTACGCCATTTTTTTGTGGAGTACCTGCTACAGAGAATTGTCTTTTTATGCCATGTTGTTCACAAAATCAAAGAATTCATTTGATGTATATTCTCCTCCTCGATCAGATCTAAGACACTTGATTTTTAGATCTAATTCATTTTCAACTAATGCTTTGAAGATCTGAAAATTTTCAAATGCTTCATCTTTGTGTTTAATGAGCCCGATCCAACACATTCTAGAGTAATCATCAATGAATAAGATATAGTATTCTTCCCCACGTGGTGAATTTTTCTTCATAGGTCCACATATGTAAGTATGAATGAGTTCAAGAGGCTCACTTGATGATCCTTCTTTGGCATTAAATCGTACTCTGGTCTGCTTACCGAATTGACAAGATTTGCATATGATACTTTCTGGTAGATTAATATTGGGAAGACCACAAACAGCTTGAAGTCTGCTTGCTTTGTTGATTTGAGAGAAGCTCAGATGCCCCAGCCTTCTATGCCATAGCCAATTTTCTGAAGACTTGCTTAAGTAACATTGATCTATGCCGTTTAGTACATACAGGTTGCTTGGATTTCTTTTTCCTTTTATAATGGTTTTACCTGTATCAAGATCACGAACCACACATTCTCTTGAACTAAAGACCACTTCTATTCCTTGATCACACATTTGACTTACACTTAACAAGTTATGCCTTAATCCATCCACATACATGACATCATTAGCCTTCACCTTTTCTTTTAGAAATACTGACCCTTTTCCTTTAATTACAGCAGGAGTATCATTTCCAAATGTAACTTTCTTTTCTTTTTCTAGAGCATTATATGTAAGGAGTTTGCTTTTGTCAAATGTCATGTGTCTTGAGCACCCACTATCAATGTACCATTGATTTTCTTCTCCTTCTGCAAATAATGCTATCCCACAATTTTCAACCTGTATTTCTTTCTTTTTCCATACTTTAGAGCTTGAGGGAACATGTTCTTTTGGCTGGACCTTGCTCCTGCATTCAGATTCTTCATGACCAAAGTTATTGCAATAAGTACATTCAAATTCGTTTTGAAGAGGAGAAAAGTTGTTATAGGTGTTCTTCTTTGGTTCAATATTAATCCTTTTCTTTCTTGCTTCTCTTGTCATGATGGTTTTATATGCAACACATTGAAAAGCTTTATGACCAAAATTGTGACATGAGAAACATTGTCCATTGAAGTAGAAATTTCTGCGATCATGAAATCTTCTATTTGAATTTACCTGTTGGTTGTTGCTTCTTTGAGGGATCTCCCTGTTAGTGATCCTTGATTTGAGATGATCATGCTTTACCTGTAGAGATCCTTTGTTCCCTTGCTGAGTGGTTGAATGAAGAGAACCAGTTGTGACTGCTTTCAGATAATTTGGTGCTGAAGTCTGGGAAGATTCCCCAGTATATCCAAGACCTGTTCTTATAATTGGAGACCGTTGTGTCTTGATAATCTCATCTAAGGTTTCTGAACCTTTAGCAAATCTAAGATTGAGAGTCTTCACTTTCTCATTATCTTTCCTTAGACTTACTACTTCACACTCCAAATCCTCAATGCATTTTTCCTTTGCTTCAAGCTGATTTTCAAGAGTCTCTATGATTATGTTCTTTTCTTCTAGGCTTACTTTGAGTTGATTGTTTTCTTCAAGAAAATCATTGTCCTCTAGAGCATCCACAAAAGTATCCTTTTCTTCTCTTTGTTCAAAAGCCATGAGAAGTCTAAAGTCTTCTTCACATTCTTCCTCACTATTAGATGATCCATCACTGTCTTCATTAGTATAATAACTTTTTCTTGTGCTAGATCGATTCTTATTCCTTATTTCTACTTCTTTTCCTTTAGCCAAAGTTTCTTTATAAGGACACTTTGCAGCATAATGACCAACTATTCCACAATTGAAACATTTGAAAGGAAGCTTACCTTTGAACTTTCCGGTACCTAGTTGAAGTCTTCTCACAAAATTTGCTTCTTCTTCTTCTTCAGATATATAGATGGATTCTTTGACAACTTCCTTTTATTTCCCTTTTGCAGATGCCTTAAAAGCAGCTTCTTTGATTTGAGAAGGGCCTCCTTGCCTCATTTCAAAAGCAGTCAGAATACCATGTAATTGAACAATAGTAAGAGTTTGCAGATCTTGCCTTTCTTCAATAGCTGAAACTTTAGAGTCAAATTTTGAAGTCAAGGATCTTAAGAATTTTTCCACCAGAGTAGTATCGATTATGGTTTCACCCAAATTTCTCATCTGATTTACAATATCATCTAGATGAAGAAAGAAACTGGCAACACTTTCATCACTATGCATCTTCAAACTTTCATATTCGATTCTAAGAGTTTGGAGTTTTGCATTTTTTACCTTTGTATCTCCTTCATAGCTCAGAATGATTTTGTCCCATATCTCTTTTGCTAAATGTAGCTGCATCACTTTAGCAAATTTTGATTCAGACATGCTTCTTAATAAGACATTCATTGCTTTGGCATTGATTTCATACTTCTTTCTTTCAGCAGCATCAGTAGGAATACTTGTCGGGTATTGATAACCTTCTTCCACGATTGCCCATACATCTGCACTAAGACTTTGCAAATAGGCTTTTTTTCGTACCTTCCAGAATATCAGATTGCTTCCATTGAATAGAGGTGGCTTTATAGACATTACTCCTTCTTGACTTCCCATTGCGACGGATCTCCTTCAAGCGATCAAGCTTCTGCAGAAGGACCTGCTCTGATACCAATTGTTGGGAAAAATACTGAGAGGGGGGGTGAATCAGTATTTACTGCATATTCAGAACTTTTACTTTTTCTTGCTTCTAAAACCCATACGCTACTTTCTTGAAACAGACTCGCGTATATATGCGGATACCCTTTATGAAACTCGCGTATACACAGATATCTAATTATGTTATTAGATCTTCACTTAAATCATTCCATCATTCATTCATCAGATGTTTAATAAATAGTAAACATGAATAGTAAGAGTAGAGTAAACCATCACACAAAGCATCACACATGAACACCAGGATTTTTAGGTGGAAACCCAAGTTGGGAGAAAACCACCGCTGTCGTTGCTCAACCTTCAATATTTTATTATAGAGAAAACATCTTACAACATATGTGCTGGTGCAGACTCCTACCAGCATGCAGGCACCCACCAATGCTCGTTTACCAGCCTCTCCTGGAAGGGAGCTCCAACCCCCTGACTCGTTTACCAGCCTCTCCTGGAAGGGAGCTACGACCCCCTGATCTCGTTTACCAGCCTCACCTGGAAGGGAGCTACCACCCCCTGACTGAAGGCTACAACCCTCAGAACCAATATGGACCACATTTCATCAATTTTCACATTGGATCCAAAGCTTCCTTTAGGACACCACTTGCAGACCACAATTCATCATATTTTCAGACTATACCCTTTCCATACTTTTATGCACAGTCAACCATGAAACAGATACATATAACTTACTGACAGATATCAGTAAACCAGCATAAAAGATCAGACATTTCTTACCACAGACTTCAGCAAACCCTAGTTTGCATACACACTTTCCTTTCTCTGATGTCGCGTATATACGCGCTTCCGTCCACATAAACCAGCGTATACTTCAATACAAATTATAGAGCTAATTTTGTTGCGCATACGCGCTTTCTCTTTAGCAAAGCCGCGTATATACATGCTTCCTCTTCGGCGAACTAGCATATGGTTCTTCAAATTTAAATGTCATTGCAATTCTTCACAACAGATACATCACTTCAGATTTTACCCTTTACCTCAGACAGATGTTCGCCTAGATGTTCGCCTCATCACAGATCTAATCATTTCATAAACAGATCTAGAAAATACAAGTACAATACAGATCTAGATCCCCTTCATCATCACTCCTTTATTGGTGCATCATACATTCAGATCTTTCATTCAACTGTAACCCTTTTCATTCAGATATACTCCAGTGAGAAGTATTCATTCAAGCTCAGACATCTTGCACCACACTTGTGATGTGCACAATGAATTTTTTCTCCTTATATAGGTTTACCCTATTTTTTTAATACCATGAGCCAAAACCACATTACATCCAATGGTATTCCTGGACGGGGTTAATTAGGCGAATCATTACCCAATACAATGGGTTAATACCATGGAGGTTACCCCTGGTTTTGCACTTTTTGAGCGCTTTTGCCCATACGCGACTTGGAACGTTGTTTCCCGCGTGCATACGCGACTTCCTTTAGACATATCCGCATATTCCTTGAGACATACTCTTTTCACCATAGATTTTGCACAAGCTGAATTCCTTTCTTCCTTGTCTTCTGTACTTACTGTAGATTGCCATCATCTTCATCTAGTGGGTTTCCATTCAAGGACAACACTCAACATCAAACATTATTTCATATTAGAGTTACATCATTTATCAAGTCCATCAGGTCAATAATAACTTCATCAGGTGGATTGCCATCAAGAACAACACATGTCAACAGTCGCATGTCTTCAACTTCATTCAGTGGGTTGCCATCAAGGACAACACTCTGCATCATATTGCCAACAATTTCCTATAAATTAACAGTTGAAGGAATATCCAGATCTTTACACAACAGTAAGAAGAGAATGTGGCCTCAATTCCCATTCAATTGTGGTCAGTTTACTTTAAATGACTTCAAACATGCTAAAAAGGAAGTCGCCAAAATAAAGGGTTGTAAATTTGCAACCATTCCAGGGAGACAGTATGATCTGCGACAGATAGCCTTTAATGTTACTGCTTCAGTTTCAATTGCTCGATTTGAGCATGAACCAGATGAGTTTGATTATTTGTTTATTTCGTTGAATGATTTTCCTCAGATTTATGATTTAGCCAAGTCTAAATTCCAAAAGGAGGAAATGAATAAATTTTTGTTATTCAGAAGTCAAAGATTGTTGAGAGTTCCTCTGGACCAACTAAGAATTCCAATACAAGGGTCAGAGACAGAATGTACATCTGGCAAAACGCCAGGAGAAACATCTGCCGGTAAAGTCATTACACAATCGGTTGTTAACTAGCCAACTGTACATACTGCAAAGGTGGGCACTGTTGGCAAACCTGATGCTCAGAAAGGAAATATTGATGGTAAATCCGATCAAAATACTGGTCAACAGTCCATTGCTCAAACAACGGAAAAATGCACAAGTACTGATGTTGATGTGCATAATAAAAAAGGAGGATCGGATATCAAAACCATTGAGCAGAAAACAGATACAGGGAAAGCAGGCATGCAATCGGGAGGAAAAGAAACTACTGAGAAGATTATAGATTCTGCTGATCTTAATGTTTCTTCTCAGTTATTGAAACAATATGATCAATTCGCTCAGCAATTGGGACTACAAGATAAAGATAAAGAGCAAGTAGAGAAGGATGTCGAAATAATTCCTGAACATCCTACAGGGCAGATTGTATTGAAGATCGAGGAGATCCCTCCTTTAGATTTATTTTACAGCCCTAAACATAAGTTTGTTGTTAGAAGACAAAGAAAAAGAATGAAGATGGATCAGGACATATTTTCTACTCCACAAGAAGAATTTATGAATATTGTTTACAAGAATACTGAAGTGAATCCTTCTGAGGATATCGCTAAATTGTCCCAATATGCAGGAGCTTATAGTGCTGCAACAGTTGATAAAGCTGTAGAAGTTTCTCAAATGATGATTCAGAAAGATCTCCATATAGCTTCACTTGAAGAGCAGGCTAAGGAAAGTCAGCAAAATATTACTCAATTGCAACAACAACTACAAAATCAAGAACTCAGGTCCAAAGAGTTAGAAGAACAGCTTGCCGAAGAAAAGAAGAAAGTTGATGAGCAGGTCTTAGGCAAACAACAACAATTGAGTGAAGAAATTTCCAAGTTACAAGGTTTATTACAAAATGAGAAGAATGCGAAGATTGTACAAGAAAAGGAGTTTCAAACAGCTTTAGATAGGTTCAAAGATTTCCCTAAGTTAAGTGAATTCAAATCGGAAGCTCTTGAAGCTAATAAACTGTTATCTCAACAATTGAATTAATTTTGTGCAAACCTGTCACAGGCAGAACCATTTTGTGATATTACCTCATCCTTGATCCAGAACATTATTACTCTCAGACAAGAAATTGATGATGCTGATGAAAAGATTTCTGAATTTCTCAATTGGAAAGATACATAAAAAGGAAGAGAAGCTAATCTTCCTAGAATAGAGGAAAGACATAAAGAAATCTTGTTTACAGAATGGGAACATCAGATAATGAAAGCTGAGAGAGAAATATCAAGAGCTAGGGGCATGATGAGTAATATCACGCAATTTATCAATGACATCTTGTATTCAATCAATCTCATTTCAGATTGTGTTCCTGGCAGTTTGCCTAAAGTGAAAGAAACTGAAAACAGATGGAAGGAAGAAATGGTGAATAAACGTCAACAAATCGACAAACTTCAAGAAATATCTTGGGACAGTATGTGGACTCATTTAATTAAGCCAAACAATCAGCAAATGGCTATTAAATTCCTTTCAAATGCTGTCGATTGTTTAATTCCAGAATTTTCCGATGCCACCTACGCTGGACAGCTGCATTCCGAGATGAGTCATCCACCGAGGCTCCAAGATATGCTGAATATTTGCAACTTGGCTACATCAAGCGAGAAAGAAAAGCAATGAATCAGTTTCATTTAAGATAGCAGTTCTGTTTTTAATTTGATAGATTGTAGCAGTAGTAGTAGGATTTTGTTATGTAATTTCTTATTTAAATCCCTCTCATGCATTTATAGAGGGATCCGAAGTTGTAATATTTTTTGGATTTGGAGCTTACATTTCTGTACTCCATTCCCTCTTATATTTTATAAAGGATCACATATGGTGATTTTGTGCTGAAATTATCTTTGAAGTGTTGCATTTCTGTACCTTTGGATTTAATTTTACATCGGAGTTACCGGATTCGAATATCAGATTTCATTTGATAGTCTTCAAGATGAATGAGGTATTTCTATCTGTTCACTGTTGATTTCCTTTGTTATATGATATTCACTTGAAGAATTTGCTATCATTTATATATATTTGGTTTCCATAACATTTCCTTTTATATATCATTTCTGAGTATAATTGAAATGTCATCTTTCATAAGCATATATAAATGGTATACAATGATGAATGCAATATTCTAATATAAATCTGTTTAATTTCTTAAACAAAGTTATCTTTATTTGTTGCTGCACATTTCAATTTAAATAATAATACATTTTCATGGTTATTGTTAAATTGGAACAATCTTAAGTTGTATTCACATATAATTACCCGGGTTAGTGTTAGAATTTCTTTATCAGCATTTAGTTTAATTAGATAGTTTTATTTCAGTCAATTTAGTCCCATTTCCACTCATCCATATCAACCCCTCACCAACCCATTTAGATATAAGGAAACTGGTCCTTTAAATCCAGTCAGAGCCACCATACCAAACGGAAAAGGAGCTGTCCTAAGGTCCCGACCGGGTGGTTTTCCCCAATGTTTGAAGCAGAGATTTTCTAGGCTTCAACAAGACCAAGGGTTGAAAATCTGGGTCTGAGAAGTAAATGGAAAGGACACTAAAGAAGGATTCAAACTAGGAATATGTCCAGTTTTGAAGGGGAACCCTTGAAAATAAGTTGATCCACTAGCCATGGAAGACATGGGTGTAGATCCAGCTGCAGCAGCGGAAAAGGAAAAAGGAGGAATCCCACTAGTGGGAATTCCAAAACAGAAGGGACCAGATTGAGAAGCATGTTCTTGGGTGAAACCAGAGCCAAACACAGTAGCACTAGAGGCAATAGAAGATATAGCAATAGTGCCCCCTCCTTCAACAGAAGAAGGAGTCTGAATGCCTGCAGCACTCACAGCGGAAGCTGCATTCCCAGTTGTGGCCATCGAAAGGTACGTATAATATGGAGGATCTTTCGGTCTCTCTGACTCAGGTCCGATGTATTCAACAACGAACGGATAATCAGGAGGAAGAGGAGATGGAAGTGACTCTGAGGGTTCAGACACTTCCTCTACCTGTACTTCTTCTTCCTGCGGAAATAAAACTTGCGAGGTGAGCGGAGCGCCCCTCTCGGAACCAATACCAGAATTAGCTACGAAACCTTCAGACCCTTGTGGAGGATATATCTCCACTGTGTCAGACATCAGAGGGTGGTAACCACCTACTAAATCACTCCTACGCCTTCTTGAAGAAGGCTCTGAACTCTCAGGAGATAACCCCCGGATTCTCCTCGATCGACGAGGCGCTTGATCAGCCACTTTAACAGATTTTAATTAGACTCAAAAAGTGTAAAGCTAGGCAAGCTAGGAGCAAAACTCCTACAAAAAATTATCAAGGATACAATCAAAGCCAAACGACCTTGGTGTTTCCGTACGGGTGTATTAGACCGGATTTTACAAAGTACGAGAAAGCGAAATATCTGGACCTCCCGAAGTAGTCATGGGATAATTACGACCCGGGCCTACTAGCGAGTATTGAAGGAGATCATTACGCCAAGGACCTAAAAGCAGCCTTTCAGCTGGCTTTAAACCATGAGGGCACCCCCCAGAAGTACTGTTGAAAGTGATGCGACGTCTGCCTCAGGTACCACGGGTATTCCCCCCCGCAGTCACCTGTGTGGAACCTAGGAGTGGAAACTATGGGCACCAATCCGTGTCAGAAGCCGGGCGGAACGGTCTTGAGGTCAGATTCAGCTAATCGGAGAGGGGGTATCCATGTTCTCAGCCTTCACTTCCCCTACGCACCGTCTACGGAAAGTAGAGGGCGGAAGAGGACGCCGCGGAGGGACAAGGCGTGGAATAACGGCCTGTTTGGGCGCTGGAAAGGGTAAAAACTTCACTCCCTAATCCAAGCCTACAACCTATCTAGTTGGTGTGACACTAAAACTACTAGTTAGTTTTAGATATCTGCTCAACAGCACTGTGTCAGGTTTTATATTGAATCAAGGCATATGGAAATGAAACCACAACATGGTTTTGTGTGAAAAGAAATTAATAAAAATAAACCCATATAATCTGATGAGTCCTCTTCGATGAAAGAAGCTTCTGGGTTCTACTAAGATTAAAAAAAATTTATTTTCTTTTTAAGATAACAAACTCACCTCGCATGAAAACTATAAAGCTAGTATTAAGTGCACCTGATGCAAATCACTAAGAGCATGTAAATTCTAAGATGCAAAATCTCCTAAAGCAGAGAGAAATTTCCCAAAGATCCTTCAGTTTTATCTCTTTTTGGTTGTCTAGAAAGCTAGTTCTCTAAATCATAAACTCTTAATATGAAGACACCAAAATTGCTTGAAGACAAGAGGAAGAAACTAATGACAATTCCTTCCCAAAATCAAGTTGAAAACCAAAGGCAAGAAACCTCAACAAAGCTTCAAAAGATGTAACGAAATGAAAACAAAAATTGCAAAACAAAATCAAACAAAAAAGAAAAATGTTTTTTGAGCTTTTGAATTTTATAAAGGAAGAGCTCGAAAAGACCAAGCAAAACTATCTAATCCCAAGCCAAAAAACTCTGAATTTCAAGCAAAAACTTCAAAAACACTCCAAATCTTATAGGGCTAACTAGTAGCAATATTAATATGAGCAAAAGAAGACAAAAAACTTAGTCACTCAGCCTAGAAGAATAGTACAACCTTGCAGCAAACAAAAACTTCAAAGAACCAAGAAAGACTCTTCAAAAGTTGCAACAAGACCTAGTCGACTGAACTCAAGAAAACCAACCAAGAAATGGGAAAAAATCGAAGTGAAAAGCAAGAAACAAAGGTAGGAAAGAGTAAATGAGTAGGAGCTCTCTGTTCTGATAAAGCAGAACAACCAAGAATCTCCAGAAAGAGATCTTGGTACTCGAACCAAAAATTCCAGCACAAGAAACAAGACTTTGCCAAATAAGCTAGTTTTCAATCAAACAAGAGAGAGAAAAGACCAAATATCACTTTCTACACAATCGAGAGTGTACAAAGACACTGCAGGAACATGTCTCCACAGGCAGACAAGACTAAAAAGCCAAGAAATCCAAAATTTCAAAATCTACCCAGGGTTACGCTACTTGACAGTTTGACAACAAGCGTGCATATGCAACTGTGCTAAAGGAAACCCGCGTATACGTGACTCCCTTTAACAAAAAATGCGTGTATACGCGTATCTGTACAGACAAACCTGCGTATGAAAAGGTAAATAATAAAAAATAAAAAGGATCAAGCCTGGACAAGGAACCAGGGCTTTAGTCTGACTGAGAAAGAGTAAACTGGACTGGAAATAAAAGTTAAAACTGTTGGAAACCTATCAAACAGCTGAAACCACCCAACAGGGGAATCACAAGAATGTGATCCCCAGTGGAGTCGCCAGTTCTGTTTCAGGGAAAATCACCCTAGAGGTTTGTTGGGTCAAAACCTCCACAGAGCAGGGCATGCCATTAAAAAGGACTCACACACAACCATACTTGAATGCAAAAAACTAGATAACAACGATAGCATAACTCACCCGTATTCCTACGTTCGATGTAGATCCTGGGGGTCCAAACCCCCAGCAACCTTTCTTCCTCCTTTAACCTGGAAAACAAGAAAGAACATGCACGGAAACCTAGTTGTACAGCATATACTTCTCCTAAACGTTAGTGTAATCCATGTAAAAGATGATATAAATCATAACAACTGCTTAATAATCAATCTTTCCACATATAAAAATAGATACTAACACAGAAGTTCAGGAACAAGATGGTTCTTCATTATTACGAATAGCATGTACAATAGTAAAGAGTGGAGAGATCACCTGAATCCTTCCACGATCTTTGAGCAGACCGTCATCCGGATTCGTCCCGCCCTTGCCTCGCTAAGAAACTTTCAAGACTTGTGCACTCGAGATGGCATATAAATGGATGAACATCTCCAGGAAACAAGGGTATCCTGTATAAATCTGGGAAAGTGCAGGAGGCACGGGGCATTAGACTTGAACTGGGATTCCAACAGAGTATAATGTCTATAAAATTTCTCTCTCCCTTAGGCCATGCACATGAGGGGCTTTCATACTCCCTCAAAGTAGTTTCAGTCAGTTGGAAATAGCTGGCCACGTACTGGGGTGGTTGAACTACTGGAGTAACCATCAACCCAGTCCAAAAATAGGGAGTTTATATATATTTTTAATGGTTTTAATAGCATACGCGGAAAAGTACATGTGGAATCGCGTATACATGTGGAAAAGTCTGGGCATACCCGCGTATGGGAATTTTAACACTGTTTTTTAGTGAATTTGTTCAAGTCTATAGGAATGGGTGCCCAAATCCATAAAGGCAATCATGAATCACCTGAGGGTGAAAAATGATGCTATAACACTCCACAAGTATCTTATATGTCATTGATGAGTATGTTATATGTAACTTGTTATTGTTAATATACATTAGTTAACTTGATGATTAGGGTTATTGCATCAATATATCGATGTTATATGTATTGTGATAATCTAGATTGGCCTATGAAAATGGTCATGGTTACAATATTGAGGTATGAGGCAACGTATTTGGGAAATTGTGTCGTACTAATTTGGACTGGATGTGCAGATGTGATTGTTATGCATGAATGACAATTGTTTATGAACTTATGAGGCGAACATGTTATCTAGTTACTATTATGGATATCATGACCTTATTTTTGTTTGAGTTAGTAGACAATATAGCCTCCCCTGAGATACATCAAGATATGAGTTTGATTATGTCATCTATTTGGTGTGACTGTTTTATTATGTCATCTAGTTGATTTATTTAACATGGTATACTTGCAAGTTTTTTGAATGTTTGATTAATTTCATGATATGAGTATGTTCTTGTAAGATTGTATACAGGAATGATCTTGTTTTATAACAGTTTTACTAACATGATATGTGTTGAGATAACTGATATGTAATTGAGTGTAAGTAGGTGATAGTTTTAGAAATATGTATTATGACTTATGACTGTGAGTTGATTGCTTATATAACTAACAACTGGGTGATATGGTAGCACATAATAAAGACTCAATTAAAATAAGGTAAATGGTAAAATGAATGAATTGGGTAAGAATTCCTTTGGCTATGTGTGGAAACCCTAACTCCAAACAAATGAGCTCTTTGCATACATTACATCTTATTAAATCTAATATCTTTTGACATTATGTGCATATGTGTTATGTTCCTAAACATGTGTTTGATAGGTATGACAACTAGTTTCCAGTTATCGTTGGATCCGTCAAGCGAACTGTACTCCCTTGAGAGTGTAATATTCCTTTTTAGGAATTTCAACAATATCTCCAATAAGGATGCTGTATAAGGAAAACAATGAAAAAATAACGCTGTCCAGGGCTTGGGTCCTCTAAAATATGTTGTATGTAGCTTAAATTTGGAATGGCATCAGAAAAAAATAGCTCTAGCTACATTAAACAGATCTCTCCAACTCAAATATGCAAAAGGGCATCACAACCCTAGTACATCATAAAACAGAAATTACAGAGGCAACAAAAATGTTATGATTGTTATGAAAACTATAGAAATGGATGGAATAACATACATCTATAGCTTTCATTCATTATATAATCAGAAATGAGAGGATTGACCTCTCTTACAAACACATTAGGACCCCCCGGCAAGGGTTTCTGGCAAAATAACAACATAAGATACAACACTGCAGAAAATAACGTTGTACCTAGCAAATCTGTATTGAGAAATATCTGATATGCTCAAAAAGGGACACACAATACAAGAATTGGCTCAAGACCTTCCTCAATAGATCTCCTGGAGTGGAAATCACCTCCTCCTCTTCTGAAACAAGCACAAATGGATGGATACAACCCCAGCTACTGCAGCTACTACAGAAATAACGCATTCACTGGAAGTGATTGCACTGTCAAGGTCAGAGGATGTCTCTCCTCAAGATAGATGATGAGAATTGAACTCAAAACCTCCTCCTTAGCTCTCCCAATCAACTATATCAATGTTGAAGATAGAATTCTTGCATGAGAACTCTTGCACTAAATAGTGTTGCAACTCCGGCTAAATAGCTAAAGCTTGCAATTAGTCATAAGACTGAAACAATAAGTATCAATGAATGAATCCCTTTGCTGCTATCCCTTCCTTCTTATCCTAGATGATTTTCTCCATTTTGTGCCCCATTCTGTGGTGTATCTTTTTTGAGAAGTTTCCTCCTTCAAAACTACGCTACCCTAGTAGTTTTCCCTCCCTTGTGATAACGTTGTTGACTTGGTAAACTATAGCTAGCTCCTTGCTTTTTCTCCTCTTCACACTAAAGAGGCTTTCTTTTATCCTCCTACCTCAATCCCTTTTCACACTGGGATAGATTTTATTGTCTTTCCTACTTCTTATTTCAAAAATGGAGTAATTATAATGTTCCAAGTAGCAGTGCCTAATTGGGAACATTACAGTCCTCCCCACTCAAAATTTTCTTGCCCACAAGCAATAGTAAAGAAGGATGCTGCAAGATCTTCTCTCCCTCCCAAGTGGCATCCTCATCTGGTAGATTCCTCCATCGAATCAGATATTCCTTGATGACTCTTTTCCTCAACTGCCTCTCCCTTGTTTCTAAGATTGCTTCTGGCTGCAAGATCAAATAGCCCTCATCATCAATAGGAGGAAGCTCCATGTTGGAAACTACATTCCTCCCAATGGCCTTCTTGAGGCAAGAGACATGGAAGATGTTGTGGATCTTGCTCCCCTTAGGAAGCTCTAGCTCCTATGCTACCTTACCGATACACCTGTTCACGTTGTATGGCCCATAGAAACGTGGTTTGAGATTTTCAGCTCCCTTCACCTTGAGTGTGGACTGTTTGTAAGGCTAAAGGCGTAGGTAGACAAGATATCCTACCTCAAACTATCTCTCTATCCGACCACGTTCTGCATACATATTCTGCTGGTTCTGAGTAGTAGCAATGTTATCTCTGAGTGCCCTGAGTATGTCCTAGTTCTCTTGAATCCAATCCCTTGCCCTTGGATCTTTACTTGCCCCAAACATAACATCAGAAAATGAAAGTGCCTCATACCCATATAAGGCTCGGAATGGAGTCATGCCAATAGAGATATGGTGAGTAGTGTTGTAACAATACTCCCCTAAGTGGAGCCAACACAACCAAGCTCTCTGCTGCCCTACCACATAGTTCCTCAAGTAGCCTTCTATCCACTTCTTCACTATCTCGGTCTGCCCATCAGTTTGGGGGTGATAGCTGGTACTTGGAGTCAAATCAGTCCCCATTAATTGGAAAAGTTCTTGCCAAAAGCCACCCATGAAGCGGCTGTCTCGATCACTCACTATGGTCCTAGGGAGACCATGGAGTCTAAATACATCTCTGAAGAAGAGCTCAACTACCTATGAAGCAGTATAATGTGTAGAAATGGAAAAGAAATGAGAGTACTTTGTTAGTATATCAACAACAACAAAGATACAGTCCTTACCCTACACTGTCGGTAAGCCGGTGATGAAGTCCATAGAGATACTTTCCCACTTCCCATCCGAAATAGGTAGTGGCTGCAACAACCCAGCAGGGTAAGTGTGTTCTCCCTTATTCTGTTGGCAAGTGGTGCATTCCCTGACATGTCAGAGCACATCCTCATTGAGACCCTTCCATGAGAATCTCTCCCTTGTAGATTTGTAAAATTTTGTGAAACCTTGATGCCCAACAAGTGGTGAATCATGTGAGGCCAATAGGATCTTCTCCTTGAGCTTAGAATTCTTAGCCAAGTAGATCCGATCCTTGTGATAGATAACCTCATCCATTACTTTAAATCTCTCATCCGATACCACCCCATCAAGTATCTCACATGGAAAGTCATATTTGGAGTACTCAACTAAGAGTTGAGCCTTCCAATATGTGTCCATGCCCCTCAAGGATAGTGCTGTAGGCCTCCTAGAAAGTGCATCAGCTACTATATTGTTTTTCCCCTTGACATATTCTATGTCAAAGTCATAGGCTTGGATTTTTCTCACCCACTTCTTTTGTCTCTCCTGAAGTTTCCTCTATTTGAGGAAGAATCTAATATTGTTGTGACCAGTCTTCACCTTGAACTTATTTCCCACCAAGTATTGCCGGAATTTGGCCAATGCATGCATGATAGCCAAAATTTCTTTATCATAGATGGGGTATAACCTCATGAGGGAGAAAATTCCTACTCTCAAAGTCTATAGGATGCCCTTCTTGCATAAATACTGCCCCAATACCTTCACCTGATGCATCACATTCTAGCACAAAAGGTTGAGAAAATTCAGGTAAAACCAAAACAGGACAACTACTCATTACCTCTTTGAGCTTATCAAAAGCTCTCTGCGCTAAAAGTGTCCAATGGAAAGCTCCCTTCTTTTTCAAGTCTATGAGTGGTGCTCCTAATTGTGAAAATCCTTTCACAAACTTCTGGTAATAAGTGCATATGCCCACAAACCCTCTGAGTTATGTAACATTCCTAGGTTCAGGCCAATCCTTGATAGCCTGGATCTTCTCCTCATGCACCCTCACTCCATCTACTCCTATGATGTGCCCTAAATACAACATCTTTGTGAGGCCAAACTCACATTTGGAGAGCTTGGCATAGAATTGCTGCTCCTTGAGGATATGAAAAACTGTCTCAATATGTTGTAAGTGTTCTTCCCAAGTGTGGCTATAGATGAGAATGTCATCAAAGAAGACCAATAAAATCTTCCTCAAATGACCATGGAAGATGTGGTTCATGCAGGATTGGAAAGTTTCTGCAGCATTAGTTAATCCAAAATGCATTACCAGAAACTCAAAATGCCCATAGTGACATCTGAACTTTGTCTTGGGGATGTCTTGCTCTCTCCCCTTGATTTGATGATACCTGGACCTCAAATCAATCTTGGAGAAGTAGTTGGATCCCCTCAATTCATCCATGAGCTCATCGATCTTGGGTATAGGGTAACTTTTCTTCATCGTCTTTTTGTTCAAGGCTCTATATTAAATGCACATCCTCAATGTGCCAACTTTCTTCATTACCAAAACGACTGAGGAAGCAAAAGGACTAGTACTAGGCCAGATGTGTCCTAGAGCTAGCAGCTCTTGTATAGCTCTCTCAATCTCATCCCTATAAGATTTGGGATGCCTATAAGGAGTGGTGATTACTGATTGGACCCCTTGTTCCAACTCAATGGTGTGTTCAAACCCTCGATCAGGAGGTCTCCTTGGTGGGATATCTCCAAATACTGTGGAATATTGGTCCAAGAGAGAATGAATATCTGGATGTATTGGTGAATCCTTACCCTTCACCTCTTATATATGTAGCTCCAATGTCCACTCAAAATCCCCTTTACATATATTTTCCTCCATCCTGTGTGCTGAAACAATCTGAGGAAGATATGTGTTCGTACCCTTGATTCTTTGTTGCTGGCCATCTTCACCTCCTGCCCATTCCATCTCCAAGGTCCTCTAGTTAGTGGTAAATCTCCCAAGAGTGATTAACCACTGGACTCCCAATATGACATTGGTATCTGGAATTTCTACCACAAAGAAGTGGTTTTTCAATGTATAATTCCCCATAGTAATGGTTAGTTCCGGAACATACTTGGCACATTGCAAGGTCATAGCTCTTGGGACCAAAACTGAAAATCCCTCAAACTCCTCTACAAGAATTCCTCTCCTGTGGACTAGATTTGCATCAATAAAATTATGAGTGGCTCCACTATCTACCAATACAGAGACTCTTTTCCCCATGATGGTGCCTCTCACCCTCAAGGTTAGATACTTTGGAACTCCTCTCAATGCTGCAATAGCTCCCCCTCTTGGAGTAAAGTCCCCCATGGTTTGTATAGTGCTGGCATCCTTCTTTGAGAAGGTCTTGACATGATGTGTCCTTCCTATAGCACATGTCTCCTCCAAATCCTGAACATGGATTTCCTCCCTTGGTCTTGAATGAAACTCTTGCTGCAAGAGAGTTCTTGCTCTGGGCAAGATGTGTTCCAGATCTCTAGCTTTCTCCACAGCTTCAAGGAGTGTGGTTGGTTTAGTAGATTTGACCAACACTTGTAATGGTTCAGCCATTACATTCACAAACATTCATACTTCCTGCTCATAGTGAGGTTGGATACCATCACTAAAATCTGTAAATACTCAGCAATGTAAGCCTCAAGATCTCCCTCTTGCTTGCGCTTGGTTATCTTGGAAAAGTGAGCTTCTGGATCCCTTGGATCAAACCTCTCCACTAGATTTTGGGTGAAAGATGAGTATGAAGTGATATGATGATGCCCAGGTGTGGTAATTCCATGAAACCACCAATCTTGAGCTTCCCCTTCTAGGTGCAGCGCAACTATCTTGATGGCTTATATCTCAGAAACCTTGTGGAGCTGGAAGTATACATCCAACTTCTCCACCCAAGATTTTTCTGTGCACTTAGGTGTCCCATAAAATGTGGGAAATAAGAACCCTACCATACTGAACTGTAGGATTGATCTCTGCATCAAGCTCTTCTCCTTTGGAAGAGGATTAACCCTCCTTCCCTCCTTGATCCGGCAAAACTCCCGAAAACTCAAGTGCTCCTTGAACCTTTGAGACTAGAGTTCATATTCTTCAAAATATTCTCCCAGAGTGCTCTCCTTATCTCCTTCAGTTAGAAATGAAGGCATGGCAGAACATTGTGATGCAGCTGAATACCCCATGCCATTTGTAGTGTTGGTGCTTGCCTCATGGAAAAACCCTAAGGAGTACTTTTCATGTCTCATCTCCTTAATATCTCTTGCAATTTTCTGTAAAGTTTGAAGCACAATATTGGAGATGTCTCATTCTGAAGATAAATCTCCCCCCACAAGCTGAGCCAAGAGCAAAGCTTTGATACCACTGTAATATTCATTTTTAGGAATTTCAGCAATATCTCCAATGAGGATGTTGTATAAGGAAACCAGTGCAAAAATAACACAGTCCAGGGCTTGGATCCTCTAAAATATGTTGTATGTAGCTTAAATATGGAATGGAATCAGAAAAAAATAACTCTAGCTACATTAAACAGATCTCTCCAACTCAAATATGAAAAAGGGCATCATAACCCCAGTACATCATAAAATAGAAATTCCGTAGGCAGAAACAGCATTATTCTTGTTATGAAAACTACACCAATGGATGGAATAACATACATATACAAATTTAATTCATTATATAATAAGAAATTAGAGGATTTACCTCTCTTACAAACACATTAGGAACCCCTAGCAAGGGTTTCCAACAAAATAACAACACAAGATACAACACTGTAGAAAATAATGTTGTACCCAGCAACTCTGTATTGAGAAATATCTAATATGCTCAAAAAGGGACACACAATACAAGAATTGGCTCAAGACCTTCCTCAATAGATCTCCTGGAGTGGAAATCACCTCCTCTCTTCTGAAACAAGCACAAATGGATGGATACAACCCCAGCTACTACAGCTACTGCAGAAATAATGCATTCACTGGAAGTGATTGCACTGTCAAGGTCAGAGGATGGATCTCCTCAATATATATGATGAGAATTGAACTCAAAACCTCCTCCGTAGTGCTTCCAATCAGCTATATCAATGATGAAGATAGAATTCCTGCATGAGAAATCTTGCACTAAATAGTGCTGCAACTCCGGCTAAATAACTGAAGCTTGCAATTAGTCATAAGACTGAAACAAGAAGTATCAATGAATGAATCCCTTTGCTGCTATCCCTTCCTTCTTGTTAAACACCATGTTGAAGCACACACATGGTGTATGAGAAGATGACCACACACACAAAGAGCTCAACACACAATGAAAGATAAGCGTGAGGCTTTTCTTATTTTCCATTATACAAAGATGTACATTTATAGTACAATGGTGTGACTCTTGATTTCACATTCCAAGGTCACTTGGACTCCATTGTGACTTTTCGAATTCCACACCTACCCATGTAGGATTAGGTGTTCCAACATCCCCCCTTAATCCGAAGGGGTATGTGTGAGTCCAAGAAAAGAGTTGTAATACAAATATGCAAAGTATGCATGGCAGCACTTGGCTGAATCAACTCTATGAAATGTTGGAAAAAGAGGTGGTTTTAGGATGACCACAAACACTGGAACGCAAAACATGTTGCAGTTCCCGGAACTCTTCCAAAACTGGTAAGAAGCTGAAGGCTTCTGCTAGAGGAATTGTCCCTCATAAAAAAGGGAGACCTTCGACCTAAAAGAAGGGAGGTCTATGACCTGTGGTGGTTTTAGGTTGTCCACCAACCAAAGATGATGGTTTTAGGTTTTAGGTTGCGGATTTCTCAAGTTTTTCAAAATGCCAAATATGAAGAGTAATGTCCAGTTGCTCGAAATGCTCGTGTAATATTGGGAATCGGAAGAAGACTGCTTCATTATAGATCAGATGCCCATACGCATCGAAGTGGAAGATATATATTTTATTACTGGACTCTCCCGGAGGGGGGAGCCAGTAGACTTTCACAGGAAGCCTTTGGGAGGGCTAACCGTGGAAGATTATGTCCACGTGTACTGCGTATAGGGTTCCAAGAAAGTGGGAACTCAAATTGGAATCAAATATTTGAGATACTTGCACATAAAAATCCTCTTTTTTACCATTGGGAGAGTAGCAAGATCAAATTCTCTACACCAGACATCTAGGACGCAAATGAGTATAGCACTAGAATGCTTAACTCATTTATATGATTGGTGCACAGCTCTACTGATGAACATGAAGCAACAATTGACTTCAATCCGAAAGGAAAAGACAAAACATTTTGGATATGGTACAATTGTGATGACATTCTTCTTCAAGAAGATACCAGCATTGAGACCTAGAGTGATCTCTACCATCAGCAGCCTGAGAGACCCAAGAATTACCCGCTGGGCAGACATGATGAAGAGATTGGGGGGAAGTGAAGTTCCCCGGACCACCTGGGATGATGAGTTCTTCCTTTGGTGGGGATAACAAATCATCGCTATGGACGACTATCCCTATGCCAGGATGGACTTTCGTGGAGATCCAGATCTTATCCTTCCACCAAGCGCGGCATGGGGCACAGTCGGCAAGTTTGCAATTTTTGTGACTTATATAATTTTTTGGATTTTTTCAAATATGTATGAAAAAATGGAAAACAAACATGTTTTTGATTGGATTCATAATGACTTACAATTTAAAAAATGATCATGATACAGATGTTGGACCAGTTCGACCTGAGGGTTTCCCGCGCCACAAGCGTCGCAGGGGTGAAGCGGATACAGTGGATTCAGACAGGACCCTCCAGGCTATACAGAGGAAATTGGAGGGATTAACCCACCAGGTACCTATGGCAGCAGTGGAAGATCTTCCGGAAGCCATCCAGAGATGGGTGGTAGGAGTGCCCCGAGACTGGGTACGGTTATTCCGCTGAGTTGCCACCACGATCATGTTCTATAGGAACACAATTTTTGGGTAGGGACCTCAGGAGTAGATAGATATGATGTATCAGATGACTGTATATTTTTTGAGACTGAACATGATCGGGCATAAGCCCAAATTTTGTATGACTTATGGATCCAAATTTTGTAAAGTTTTTTGAACACTCTGATGATATATATACAACGATGTTTTATGTGATGTGACAAATGTATCAAAATGTACGATGTTTTTGATGATTAAATTTTATTGTATGGAATGATTAATATGCCAATCAATTGCTTGATTAGCTAATGAGTCTTCCATCTAATTGTTAGCTCGAGTAATATGAATGAAAGTTAAAAATTGAAATGATCTTTGTAACAAACGTACCCTCAAGAAAAACCGGAGTAAAAATGGATCTCGAACCCGATAAGTATTGTTCAACTGTGACACCACCAGCTGAGAGTCCAAGAAAACTACCAACGAATCAACACCCAAAGATATTGTCTCCGAGAGTAGATAAACAACTGCAGTGTATTCTGCGATGTTATTGGAAGCAGGACCAATGCAGACCCCTCTTGATACTAACAACTGATCGGATGGATAATGACGTACCCAAGCCGCATAAGCTAAGTTCCGGGTGTGTCTACTAGCACCATCGGTGAAACCAAAATGACTCATAACATCCAACACAACCTGCCAAAGCAGATCAAAAACATCACCAACCCATCAAAGATCGAAAATCAACCAGATATGTACAAAGAAAAACTACTATATACAAAAGCAACATGCCAGGCCGAAGCCTAGGCATAATACTTCTTCAAACAGAGCCCATTTCTGGGCTCCGGCAACTCGTTCCCTTCAAAATCAACCAAGGTATATGCTCCTTTCTTAAGGACGTTTTTAACGATGAAGGGGCCATACCACATAGATTTAAACTTTCCTACCCCTAGGGCATCTTTTTCTTGGGCATAGACCAAAACAAGGTCACCTTCCAAAAAAACCTTGGGCTTGACTGCCTTATCGTACTGAGATTTAACTCTGTTTTTATCCGCTTCATTCATCATGGCGGCATCCCGACGCTACTCATCGAGATGTTCCAGATGAAGGAGCCGTTCTTCAAGACTAGAAGTGTCAGGAAGAGGTTCGACAGCTAATTTAAGAGAAGGAATATCACATTCAATGGGAAATACGGATTCCAACCCGTGCACTAGCTGAAACGGAGTAAAGCCAGTTGCAGTTTTCACTAACGTCCTGTATGCCCAAAGTGTAGGATATAGCATAATATTCCAATTGGATCTAGCTTTATCAATTGTCCTTTGAAGAATTGTCTTAAAGGATTTATTCACGGCTTCCACTTGCCCATTGGCTTGAGGATAATACGGAGATGAATGCTCCTGCCGGAAACCCAATTTGAGAGCCAACTCAACCATCATGCTATTCTGAAAATGACTGCCATGATCAGTGACAATCTCTCTAGGAATACCGAAACGAGCAATAACCTGGTTGAAAAGAAAAAGAGCTGCGGTCTCACCATCATTCCCAAAAGTAGGCGTAGCCTCGACCCACTTCGTAAAGTAGTCTACTGCTACAATAATGTACTTGTGACCTTTAGCCGAAGGTAGGTTACAAGTAGTATAATCAATACCCCACTTTGTAAAGGGACCGACAGTAATGATTGGAAAAAGCGGAGTTGGATGAGCGCACATTTTTCGAGTATAGACTTGACATGGATGACACTTTTTGACCGACTCCATACAATCTTTGAAAATCGAAGGCCAAAAGTACCCAACACGCAAGATATTTTGGGCTGTGGCAAGCCCAGATAAATGACCACCACAAGCTCCATGTGGGAATCATTCAGCACAGCCTCAGCTTCTTCGAGAGTTAAGCAGCATCTCAGGATTGAATCAACCCCTCGACGGTATAAAGCATCACCAATAATCAAGTAATTCTTAGCTAAGTGACGCAACTTACGACCCTCATCTTTCGAAAAAGTAGAGGGAAACTTCGCAGTTTGAAGATACACAATGATATCTCCATACCAAGGATCCTGTGAAGAGATAAGAAACAAATGTTCATCCGGGAAGGATTCATCATAGATCATCTCTTCCCCACAGGGCAACTCGGAGATCAATTCCACGAAAACCAATGATTTATTAGACTTGGTAGACATAAAATCAAGATCAAATTCCTGCAAAATCACAATCCATCTATTGTATTTGCCCCCAATCACTCGCCTACTGAGGACAAACTGAAATGGATTGGCTGCTGCCAAAACATAAGTTTTTTGTAGAATAATGTAATGCCGTAGTCGCTGCACAGCATGAACTATTGCTAAAGCTAAATTTTCTATCGGAGTGTACCGGAGTTCAGGGCCTACCAATCCTCGACTAAGATAGTAAATAACATGCTCTGCAAGAGCATCATCTTCCTGAACCAGAACCATACCAATAGTAGATTCTGCTGCTACAAGATACAAAAGGAAATCCCTGCTATAATCAGGTGGACTCAATAAAGGAGCAGAGGTCAATGCTTTTTTCAAAGCATCGAATGAGTGTTGAGCGAAGTCATCCCAAAGAAATGGAACTCCCTTCTTCAACAATCTCATAAATCCCTTGGTAACTTCAACATAATTTACGATAAATCTCCGAAGAAAATTAGCCTTTCCTTGTAGACTTTGAAGTTGACGAATAGAGGATGGGGGAGGCAACCGAAGTATTGCCTCAACCTTGAAGGGATCTACCCTAATCCCTTCCCTAGACACAATGAATCCCAATAACCGACCGGATGTCACCGTGAAAATGCACTTGTTCGGATTCAATCTAATCTTATAGAAACGACATCGTTCAAATATCTGCCGGAGGTGAGCAGGATGATCCATCCTCTTTCGAGAATGAGCAGCTAAATCATCCAAATACGCCTCGATAATCTTTTTGAAGTCGTGGAAGGCATATGACATGGCCCGCTGAAACGTAGCGCCAGCATTTTTAAGACCAAAAGGCATCTTCTTGTATGAAAAAGTACCCCAGGGACAAATAAAGGCAGTCTTATGGTGATCTTCAGGACAGATAGTAATCTGATTATATCCGGAGAAACCGTCCATGAAGGAGAAAATCTCATTACCGGCACACTCGTCAATGATCTGATCGATAAATGGTGTGGGGTAATTATCTTTAGGACATGCTTTATTAAGGTCTCTGAAATCAATGAAAACTCGAATTGTTCCTTGTCTTTTATCTATGGGAACAGGGTTTGAAACCCATTCAGTCAAAGGAACAGGGAAAATGAATCCCGCCTTAAGCAGCTTCTCCACCTCAGCTTTGATAGCTGTTGCCTTCCTAGGATTGACCGAATGAAGTTTTTGCCTCACAGGCTTAGCATTTTCGTAAGTCTTGATCTCATGCTGGACAATAGATGGATCTATACCAGGCATTTCCTCATAAGACCAAGCGAATACATCCCAATACTCTTTAAAGAGCTCAGTGTAAATCTGAATTTCTTCACGGGAACATTCAGCTCCAATGAAGACATTCTCAATAATATTGGGATCCCTGGAAATGGTCACTGGGATAGTAGGAGAAATCATAGCCATGTTCCCTTCATCATAAACCTGTGTTGGTGCTAAAGGGTTCAGGACTGGGTGAACAGGACCAGGAGACTAAGGACTTGGAAAACTTGTCTCAACTTCACTTAAATCAAGTAAAAATTAAGACCGATGATGAAATTCATCCCACGGTCTATCTATACCAGTCATAGCTTCCAGGATGGCCTCTTCAGATGGAAGAGTGGTATAAAGGCAATCCTGGGCAAAAGAAGAACTAAGTGTCCAAGCCGGAGCCACATCTCCATCCAACTCTTCCGGTGAAAGAGGAGCTGGATTGGATTCTGCAGAGTCAACAATAGAATGATAAGCAATCTCTGCTGCAGACATCGGAAATGCCATTCCACCCACTTGACCTTCCACTAATGTGGCAGTAGGGGAAGGTAAGGTCCAAGGGTCCGAAAAATAATGAGTTCTGAAGAACTCTCTTTGAAGAGGAGCCTTGGAGGATGAAATTACATTTATATGTACCATAGGAGGAGGAATATCGAAAGTACCCATCAAGGAAGAATACATTCCAACCCCTAAATTCTCAACAGGCACCTTATTATTATCCAACTTTGGAACAGATGAGTCAGTAGACGCATTCGGGTCTACAGGAGGACAGTCCAGTTGGTCCACTGTAACAATCCTCCCTTCGTGAGGGAAACAAATAATCCGAAATAATGAGGATGCAATGTCATCCATCTCATAAATCCAGTTTCTCCCCAATAGAAGGTTGTATTCCAAGCTTACATCCACTACCTCAACCTATATATTGATAGTTTTTCCCCCAACACAGATGGGCAAAGCTGGGACAATACCATGCAGTCTGTGAGAATGACCATCAAACGTAGTCAGAAGAGTGGTAGATGGAACAACTTTGGGAGATCCAATCGTCTTCCAGCATGTGAGAGACATCACGCAAATGGAAGAACCCTCAGCAACAACTGTCTGAAAGATGTTGCACTTCCGGTACGATGATTTAATATGAAAAGCCATATGATGGGGGAGTCTCTTCTTAAAATTAGTCATATCAAAAGTAATCAGAAGATAATTTTTCGGATCAATAGCCCCAATGGCAGTGAGCAAAGCACTGCGCTGAGCCAGACAAGACTGGAGTACCTCTAAATCCAACATAGCATAAGGAATCTACGCCAGATCTTCCACAATGGAGTAGTTCTGGGCAGCCCTAGCATTTGGATTAATCGTCGATCGTTTAGAAGATGCTTTGGGCATCCGAGGCATAGACTCAACAGTAGGCTTCGTAATGTGAAGTGGCTCAGTAGCATCAAGAGTATCCTTAGCTTTCGAAGACTCTTCTCTGCCATAATCACGGGATCTCGTAGCGACATCCACATGAGCACTCATCATGAATATGTTCGATGGAATTTCCCCTTCTTGGGTGCCCCCAGAGGAAGCCCCAGGATTTTGATTCGCGCCAACAACCAACTGTTGCCCTTGTGGAAAAGGGTTTGTTAATACAGCCTGGGAACTAGAAGAACCCTACTGAGCTAACAAGCGCTGCGCATCCTGAATTTTAGGGCAAAGGTGCGTGAGATGGTCTCCAGTACACAACTTGCATGGAAACTTCACTTTCTTCTTATCCTTTGGACCCTCACCAACATGCTTGTTGGTTTTATTCGCATTACCCTTCCCATTCTTGCCCTTGTTCTTATTATTTCGTCCCTTCTTCTTCCCTTCGGATTGTTGATTTCCTTTGGGATCAGAAGTTTGGATAGCATTTATCGACAAAGATTGGGAAGGCGATGACTCAGTAGACACAGCCTGACCAGAAGGAGCAGATTGTAAAGACAACTGCTGCAATTGAGTAATCAGGCTAGCTACACCACTATTGATCAACCCGATAAGCCAATCGCCATGAGGACCAGGCTTAGTTTTTGATAAATCTAATTTGGAGCGAGGAGCATTGGGAAAATTTTTATGGAGGACCCCAGACTGAGAATAGATCAGTTCCAGCTGCTGGGCCCTAAAAATGGCCTGCTCCTCTGAAAATACCCCAGACAGGGATACATCTTTAGAAATTTCTGACTGCGGAGATTTCAGAAACCATTCCAAAAGGAATTCTCCTGGAATATGAGCTTTAATAAGCCTCTTCCTTCTCTGCCATTCCTGAATATGGTCGGAAATGTGGGCTACGTCGTCCTACTTAAAATTAGCTAGGAGTTCAGTCCCGGCATCATATCGGATAGGCAATTGGAAATGGTTTAGAAATGTAACAGACAGATCTCCAAATGTAGCAAAACTGCCCCCAGTTAGCTCAATATACCATTTGGAAGTGTTTCCAGTTAGGGTGCGTTGAAACAATCTCAACCTAATCGAATCATAGATCAGGGAGTTAGAAGAGCACCATAAATGAAAAGTGGTGATGTGGTTAGCCGGATCCTCTCCATTCTTACCTTCAAACTTTGGAATGTCTAAAGGTAGTTTGGTCGGGACCGGAGGCCACCCCGGACTGTACCGAATCGGATCATTCGTCAATTTCGACATATCTGGCAAGTTTAACATTTCCAGAAAAGGTAAACGAGGCGGAGCTTGAGGATTCCATCCTTGATGGGATGGATTCCCAACATTCTAAAAAGAATATCCTAGATTTGATGAGGCACCATGTTGCCAGAAAGAACTCGTAGAAAAAGGATAAGAACCTCCTCCCCACACAGAGTTACCAAAGACCGGACCAGTTCCCCCACCTGAAGTATTAAATGAAGAGGAAAGCCCTTGATAGGGGTTCCAGGCATTGGAAAGGGGGGAAAAGGTCTGATAAGCACTCGATGAAGGGAAAGAAGCATTCCCTTGGTGACCAGTGTAAAACTGATTCCCTGCCCCTGCTGTAGTGAATACAGGGTTCCAACCTGTAAAAGTAGTCGAACTTTGACCTCCAGACCTGTTGTACTATACAACAACCCTCCCTTTTTCTTAATTTTAGAATAAAATTCATTTAGAAATAGGGTCCCTTTTTCTTTTTATAGAAATAAAAGAATTAGAAATAAAGATTCATTGTTTTGAAAAAGCTCATCTTTGTTTTTTTACAAACCAAATACAACATTCGAAAAAACTTCCGATCCGATCAAATATAGAAGACCTTATCATAAAAAACAATTCAAGTTTAAAAGGCCAATGACTAGCAATCGCAATCGGAGATCGGAGAGGACCCAAAATGAAATTTTATATACAAGTCCAAAACCTCTGATGCGATTAGTTCGATCGCAAATCTTCAATCGCAAAGAGTTTAATTTATTCATTCACATAATTCCGATGCGATGCGATCAGTCGCAATCGCATGATCGGGATACTCTTTAATAAGCTCTTTGCGGTAGATTGAAATTCCCCGATGCGACGCGCGTTATTACAATAAACGCTTTTCAAAAGAAAACAAACATCTGTTCATTTAAACGAAAAAACTTTTATATGGTGGACCCCACCGTCGGAAATCAGAGAAAGCTATTAACAATTCTTTTTCGATTAAAACTCCCCGATTGCAATTTAAACAATCTAATCGGAAATCGGAAAAGTTTTCAATCGGAATCGGCCAATCGAAGAAATCTGTATTATGATATTTATGTGCCATCTGAAAATTTTCGATGCGATTGATAAATGACATTTATTACATTCGAAAAGTTCAGAATAGGTGAATATTATAATATTTTACAAGCGCCAAATCTCCATTTGTACGTAGGTATTTATTAGCAAATCGAATGAATATTGGTTGATGATTTGGTTTTTAATACGTGAGTGTGACCCAAAAAGAACATTTACGCGCTATACAAAACCAATAAATAACGAATCATTTGTTCATAAACGTTCCGTTCAAGTTGCTTGTTTGTCACGAATGAAAGTTTATTGTTTTGCAGAGCCAAGGAACACCAAGCCCTTTCATTCACAGACAAAGGGAAGTAATAGAAAACGCAGAAATGTCGAAGAGAGCGAGAAGAGCCAAGACCGATGTTCCTGTTAAGTTTATTGAGACTCCTACAGTTTCAAAAGAAAAGCCCACAAAACTGAGATTAGTCACAGATACATCATGCCAAGGGCTCGGAAGAATGACGTGGGAAGGAGTCTACAATCTATTGGAGAAAGAAAACCCCAAAGTCACAGTGGAAAAGGCATTAGTTCCAGATGAAGATAGCTCAGATTCTGACTCTGAGATTACTGAAAAAACACTTGCAAATTCATTTTTGCATTGAATTGCAGCCAGAGCGAGCACCATGCCTTATTATGATGTAATTCGATGGGTCATCGATAGTGTGAAGATATAGGACAGAACGTTTGTTTCAGCTTCTGGAGTGTCTTTTGGGTCATTTAAAGCAGAAGACATTAAGGCAATGTATCACCTTCCGGATCCGCAGAAGGTGTATAACAAAGAATTTATCAAAGAGTTCGCTGATAATAATAAAGTCCAATCTGATCCTATCAAAGATTGGAGGAAAAATCCTGAGAAGCACAGAAATGAAGCATCCGGTATGTATTCTGTAGATTCCCTCTTACCTCCATATTGCTATGCCGCTGCCATGATGTGTAGATTATTTGGCAATGATAATTCAACTAGGTTTTCTATACAAATGGTCCCATTAATCCTAGCTGCTGTCAATTCCGACATTATGGATTGGGCCGTTATTCTTTCTGATAGAATGGCTAATAGAATACTTGAGTACAGACAAGATAAAACCGCTGGAAATTCCACTCCTTTTTTCTTTTGTGCCTATATTCTAGATGCTCTTTGTTTTAATTCCGAGTTTCCCTTGTTTGGATGGAAATGGACTCCCAAAGACCCTACCCCAATTCATATATATCATAAAATTCTTTGGAAAGTTCATTTCCAAGATAATGTATATAGAATATGCCATGGTTTCCTTATCCCTATTTTCCAAACCATTTTCAATCGCTTCCCTCCTAGATTCTCTGATAAAGCTAAAGCCGACTTATCCTCAATAGGAGATTGGTTTGGAGAGGAGAAATTTACATACATCAGGATTTTTGGTAGTATTGTGGAACCACATGTTCTTCCTCTTATTGTTCCAGACAAACTTCTCGCTTAGGAAATTTCTGTTGGGAAAAATACTGAGAGGGGGGGTGAATCAGTATTTACTGCATATTCATAACTTTTACTTTTTCTTGCTTCTAAAACCCATACGCTACTTTCCTGAAACAGACTCGCGTATATACGCGGATGCCCTTTATGAAACTCGCGTATACACAGATATCTAATTATTTTATTAGATCTTCACTTAAATCATTCCATCATTCATTCATCAGATGTTTAATAAACAGTAAACATGAACACTAAGAACAAAGTAAACCATCACACAAAGCATCACACATGAACACCAGGATTTTTAGGTGGAAACCCAAGTCGCGAGAAAACCACCGCTGCCGTTGCTCAACCTTCAATATTTTATTATAGAGAAAACATCTTACAACATATGTGCTGGTGCAGACTCCTACCAGCATGCAGGCACCCACCAGTGCTCATTTACCAGCCTCTCCTGGAAGGGAGCTCCAACCCCCTGACTCGTTTACCAGCCTCTCCTGGAAGGGAGCTACAACCCCCTGATCTCGTTTACCAGCCTCACCTGGAAGGGAGCTACCACCTCCTGACTGAAGGCTACAACCCTCAGCACCAATATGGACCATGTTTCATCAATTTTCACACTGGATCCAAAGCTTCCTTTAGGACACCACTTGCAGACCAAAATTCATCATATTTTCAAACTAGACCCTTTCCATACTTTTATGCACAGTCAACCATGAAACAGATACATATAACTTACTGACAGATATCAGTAAACCAGCAGAACAGATCATACATTTCTTACCACAGACTTCAGCAAACCCTAGTTTGCATACGCGCTTTCCTTTCTCTGATGTCGCGTATATACGCGCTTCCGTCCACATAAACCAGCGTATACTTCAATACAAATTATAGAGCTAATTTTGTTGCGCATACACGCTTTCTCTTCAGCGAAGCCGCATATATACGCGCTTCCTCTTCGGCGAACTAGCGTATGGTTCTTCAAATTTAAATGTCATTGCAATTCTTCACAACAGATACATCACTTCAGATTTTACCCTTTACCTCAGACAGATGTTCGCCTAGATGTTCGCCTCATCACAGATCTAATAATTTCATAAACAGATCTAGCAAATACAAGTACAATACAGATCTAGATCCCCTTCATCATCACTCCTTTATTGGTGCATCATACATTCATATATTTCATTCAACTGTAACCCTTTTCATTCAGATATACTCCAGTGAGAAGTATTCATTCAAGCTCAGACATCTTGCACCACACTTGTGATGTGCACAATGAATTTCTTATCCTTATATAGGTTTACCCTTTTTTTTTAATACCATGAGCCAAAAACACATTACATTCGATGGTATTCCTGGACGGGGTCAATTAGGCGAATCATTACCCAATACAATGGGTTAATACCATGGAGGTTACCCCTGGTTTTGTTCTTTTTGAGCGCTTTTTCCCATACGCGACTTGGAACGTTGTTTCCCGCGTGCATACGCGACTTCCTTTAGACATATCCGCGTATATCTTGAGACATACTCTTTTCACCATAGATTTTGCACAAGCTGAATTCCTTTCTTCCTTGTCTTCTGTACTTACTGTAGATTTCCATCATCTTCATCAAGTGGGTTGCCATTCAAGGACAACACTCAGCATCAAACATCATTTCATATCAGAGTTACATCATTTATCAAGTCCATCAAGTCAAGAATAACTTCATCAGGTGGATTGCCATCAAGGAAAACACATGTCAACAGTCGCATGTCTTCAACTTCATTCAGTGGGTTTCCATCAAGGACAACACTCTGCATCATATTGCCAACAATCTCCCCCTTTGGACTTGATGGCAACCACGATGGTGTTTGGTTACCACAACAGATAGGTACATTAAGAATACAATGACACCATGTCACATGCCCCATTTTTGACTTCATTCAAACACCATGTCACTCTCCCCCTTTGACATCAAGGGCAAGGGTGGATCAAAACCAACATACTCTTCCCCTATTCTCTGCATGTGGAAGAAACGTTCTGCAGATCTGATATATACTGAAGTGATCAAGCTCCCCCTGAGTTCATGCTGAATCTTCAAACATATTTTCCAATAAAGTACATGACTCTATGAACTTACTATCACCAAAGACTCATACTTACATCAAATATCCAACCAAGTGGATTTACAAAAATTGACTCAGCTACCCAACCAAGTGGGTTTACAACTTTGAAAAGTCCTTACATGACTGAATATTACAATTTTACATCATGGGTCTCAACATGACCTTTTCATCAAAATACAAAATATGACTTTTCATAACCAACACCAGAAATTCCTCAAGAAAGAGAACATATTTCAGAACCATCATAGTGCCAACAATGCATTATACTCAGCAACGCTAATGCTCCCCCTGAATTTGTGCATCCTGAACACTTTTACCAACAAATCATCAAGGCATCTTTATCAAAATATTAGAAGAAGACTTAAGAGAACTGGAACATCACCAGAGATGCCAAACAGTATCAGAGATACCAAGCAGCACTGCAGCTGTGCTAAAGAGAGCTGACTCCAAACAGAAAAATGTCAGCAATCAGACATACGCGGCTTTCTGTGCATGAACTCGCGTATATACGCGACTGTGTTTCAGGAAACCCGCGTATCCAATACCATCTTCTAAATTTATGCAGATTTGTTCTTTTGACTGGCAGAGAACACTCCCAGCTTCTATCTTAGATACTCGAACGCTTCCCTGGGCAGAGGTTTGGTAAAGATATCAGCAACTTGTTCTTTGGAGGGAACATACTCCAACTTTACCTTTTTCTCAAGCACTTGTTCACGTAAGAAGTGATACTTGATGGGAATGTGCTTGGTCTTCGAATGCATAATAGGATTCTTTGAAATACTGATGGCACTTGTATTGTCACACTTAATGGGGACATGAGGTGTACATTTGATTTGAAAATCTTGTAAGGTTTGCATCATCCAAAGGAGTTCACCACCACTTGTGCTTTTTCGATCATCAACATTTCTAGCCCAATCTGCATCAGAGTAAGCATGAAGAGTAAGATCAGCATTCTTTGGATACCATAGTCCAAAGTCTTGAGTTCCTTGCAGATATTTGAATATTCTTTTGACAGCCTGAAGATGAGACTCTTTTGGATTAGCTTGTAATCTTCCAACAATCCCAACAGCATGCATAATGTTCGGTTTAGTCTCATGAGATAAAAGTAGACTTCTATCATTGATCTATCAAGTTGATTCACCGTAGGGAGAATCACTGCGAGAATCAGATTGTATCCAACATTGTTTATGGTTTACAAATCCTACATTTCTTCCATGACATACTTTAATTTGCTTAATTATTTGCTTTGTGATAGGAATAACTCATCTGTAGCTGATGCACTTAAAGCTGCAAAGAATATTAGTTTCCAAGTAAGGACATTTCAAATTTCTTGCTGCATGATGTAAGCAAATTTTTGACTTTAAAAAGGTATCTCTATTGACCTTCCCACAAAATGATATCATCAACATATACAACCACAATCAATAGTTTAGTCATTTTCTACTTTTGAATCCAACAAGCGATACTTAATTCCCTTAAGAAACCTTGTTGATGAAGATATTTGTCAAGACGATAATACCATTCCCTTGGAGCTTGTTTGAGACCATATAGAGCCTTTTTAAGTTCACAAACAAGATTCTTATCATTTCCCAAAATGAATCCCTCTGGTTGTTCTATATAAAATTCTTCTTCTAGATCACCATTGAGGAAAGCAGATTTGACATCCATTTGATAGACTTTGATTTGTTGAGAACTTGAAAAAGCAAGAAACATTCTTATGGCTTCAAGTCTAGCTACAGGAGCAAAAGTTTCTTCAAAGTCTATACCTTCTTGTTGAGTATACCCTTTGCAAACCAGTCTAGCTTTGTTTCTTACAACATCCCCATTCTCATTTAACTTGGTCTTGAAAATCCATTTAGTTCCAATGACATTTTTATCATGAGGTCTTGGTACCAATTCCCAAGTGTCATTCTTTTCAATTTGATCAAGCTCTTCATTCATGGCTTGCTTCCAACATTCATCTTTGCTAGCTTGATTGACATTGTGTGGTTCAATTGTGGATAGAAGTGCCAGATGACTAGAATATCCCACAAGAGTTCTCCTTCTTTGTACACTTGATTCCTTGTCACCCAAAATTTGAGGATCTTGTGGATGATTTCGAACATATCCGGATGGATTTTCTTACAGATTATCTTCAAAGTTCTCTGTCAGATCCACCGGTTTGCTATCAAGCTTATTTGATGCAAAGGACACAGGTCACCATCATCTTCTTTTTGTTGTTTGTTTTTTTCTTAGGAGCCACAGGAGACCTGTACTGAAGAAACAACACTGGCGCCTACATTCAACAACCTTTTGAAGCCTTTTATTGTAACATGTGAATGCTTTGCTTGAAGATGAGTAGCCAAGAAGTATCCCTTCATCTGATCTAGGGTCAAACTTGCCAAGTTTTTCATCATTATGTTTGATAAAGCATCTACTTCCAAAAACTTTAAAATGCTTTACAGTGGGAGATTTGCCATACCAGAGTTCATATGGAGTTTTATCACTGTTTACCCGAACATGAGCCTGGTTGAGAACATTTACGGTCAGACAAATGCCTTTCTCCCCGAACATGTTGCAGAGTCTAACCGATCAAACATAGCTCTAGCCATTTGTTGAATTGCTCTATTCATTCTTTCTGCTACGCCATTTTGTTGTGGAGTACCTGCTACAGAGAATTGTCTTTTTATGCCATGTTGTTCACAAAATTCAAAGAATTCATTTGATGTATATTCTTCTCCTCGATCAGATCTAAGACACTTGATTTTTAGATCTAATTCATTTTCAACTAATGCTTTGAAGATCTGAAATTTTTCAAATGCTTCATCTTTGTGTTTAATGAGCTCTATCCAACACATTCTAGAGTAATCATCAATAAATAAGATATAGTATTCTTCCCCACGTGGTGACTTTTTCCTCATAGGTCCACATATGTCAGTATGAATGAGTTCAAGAGGCTTACTTGATGATCCTTCTTTAGCATTAAATCGTACTCTGGTCTGCTTACCGAATTGACAAGATTTGCATATGATACTTTCTGGTAGATTAATATTGGGAAGACCACGAACAGCTTGAAGTCCGTTTGCTTTGTTGATTTTGAGAGAAGCCTGGGATGCTCAGGCTTTCTGCGTTGTGTAGCCAATTTTCTGAAGACTTGCTCAAGTAACATTGATCTATGCCGCTCAGTACATACAGGTTGCTTGGATTTCTTTTTCCTTTTATAGTGATTTTACCTGTATCAAGATCACGAACCACACATTCTTTTGAACTAAAGACCACTTCTATTCCTTGATCACACATTTGATTCTATATCAATGTAAGTTACATTTTAATCCATCCACATACATGACATCTTTAGCCTTCACCTTTTCTTTTAGAAATACTGACCCTTTTCCTTTAATTACAGCAGAAGTATCATTTCCAAATGTAACTTTCTTTTCTTTTTCTAGAGCATTATAAGTATGACGTTTGCTTTTGTCACCTGTCATGTGTCTTGAGCACCCACTATCGATGTACCATTGATTTTCTTCTCCTTCTGCAAATAATGCTATCCCACAATTTTCAACTGGTGGTTCTTTCTTTTTCCATATTTTAGAGCTTGAGGGAACATGTTCTTTTGGCTGGATCTTGCCTTATCTTATCTTTTCAGTACCGAAAGTTATTGCAATAAGCACATTCAAAATTCTCGTTTTTGGGGGGAGGATAAAAGTTGTTATAGGTG